>ML795700.1:539896-581140 GCA_009831015.1 Picea engelmannii | reverse complement strand
CCCTGGTGTATTTAAAGGGGGGGTTTTCCCGCTAGAAATAAGCAACTTTGCTGCTAATTTTACTTGTTTTGTTTTTAAATAATATAAAATTATTGTATTATTATCATAAATTTAGAGTTGTATTCCTAGTTGTAATCGAAACATTATCATGAGCATCAAATTTTTGCATTCAATTGTGAATCCAGGTGAACTACTAAGTGTTAAATTCCACGTGAAATGATTTCTGATAAGGATTAAGGTTTCGGCCTCATCAATGCAATGGTGATAAAAACAAATCCAGTTGAGATTTGGGAAAGACAAGGCATAGTTCCTAATGTTGACTACTAGTTTCAATAGACAAGATCCACATAGAGAGAAGTTTAATCAAGAGGAAAAATATCAAGTATAAGTGAAGTCAAGCCTTCTATGAAGATTTTTCTATATGATGAAAAGTCTTAAGTTATTCAAGAGTTAGTTTTTTGGATATCAAAATATTATTACAAGCTAAAAGTTATAAGATTCAAAAAGGATTTGAAAATATTGAGAAAAATCTTCCAAGTCCCATCTCATGTTCGAAAGTTAATGCATACTATACTCTAAGAAAGGTTCGTGATGGAATTCTAAGAAGGCTTGTAATGGAATTCATGTGGTAAAGTTCTATTCATTTTAGGAGCCAAAACAACTTGACCCTCTCATCCTTTTTGAATTATGAGATGCATTACAATGTGGACAACAATCACACTTTCCATGTTTTCAAAGGGTGTTTAAGCGTAGTATATGTTTCAAGTTCCTTTTGAGCCCCCCAAAAGAGTAAACCTTTAAGACAGGTGTCTGTTGGTCTTAAACTATTCTTACTACCTTTATTGGGCTGACCTAGGTTTAGATCTACCATGGTTTCCAAAAACACCCCTTTAAAACTATCGGCCCCTCTGGTAAATCATAAGGCAACGCAATACACAGAGTGCACTATGCGGTCTCACCCGAGATATTTTTATTGGTGGCTGCAATGCTCAAGTGCTTGCAGCCTGGGAATGAGTGGGGATATTGGATTAAACTCTGTGATATTCATTTGTTACTTTAACATTCAACTTATATAAAATAGCAGATCTAACTAGTCATTCACACATTTTCTAACATCTAATCATTGACAGTAAAGGAAATACACAATATTCAATCACATAACACATGATCTACCGTGGTTCACCCCTCGTGGGCTATGTCCACAAAGATTTGGTTGTTCTACTTTTTTATTATGGTGTTTCCAAAACTACAACATCACGCACATTACAACTCTCCATCAGCTGGTCGAGATCTACAATGAGGCGGACTAGATCACACCAGGTTCCTCAACCTGTGATCTAACCCTCAATATGTACCCTGTTTCACCTCCTCAACTCAACAACTTACAAAACAGATTGAGTTTATAGTCATTATGCTCCTCTCTCATCAAACCTGAGCATTAAGAAACAACAAGAACTGAACCATGTTCAAACCTCGACCTAGACCTCCTAGGTCCCTACTTATACATGTTTTTTTCTTACCATCCATTACATATTCTTGCCAAAACCCTAACCCTATCATGGCTAGGTCTTCTTGCATGTTTTCTTCGCATGCTTTCCTCTTTTGCATGCATGTCTATCTTGCACATGCTGCTTTTTCTGCATGTGTGTCTGCCTTACATGCGCTGCTTTTCCTCAAAACTGGGCATGTGCCCAACATGCCCCCAAGAATGACATCGTGACTTGTCTTGAGTCACTGCTTAACTCCAGTGTCTGTCACTGATTTTGTTAGTGCGTCATACACTTCAATGATTCTCTGGCACTGCGCCTGAGCCTAGATGCTCCTTTCGGCCATATCTTCCACGAGATGTGTGGTGATTGGTTTTTGTAGAAGCTCTCCTCCTTCCACTGCGATGTTCTCTACACTCAATTTTGCTACATCGATCTCGATGACCAGCTATTCTACCTTTTCTTATAGGGGATCCAACTGAGCTTGTCATGTCATCTTTTGCGCTTGTACTACCTTTTCCTCTGCTTGTAAGGTTTTCATCTCCATGACAATTTTGATATTTTCTGGTAGTGAGATCGTTCTTTATCCTTGTTTGACGTCTTCCATGGATGCGTGTAGTTTTTCCTCATTCCATTGCATCTATTGTAAGCTTCCATCGTCTAGAATTTGTGTCCACAGTTGGGCGCTCTTCTCCAACAGTTCTGTTAGCCTATGTATATTCTACGCAATGCTCTCTTTAGAAGCTATTGCATTCTGCTCCCTTTGCGCTCTAATTTTTGGAGTAGTTGTGGGCACTGTACGCTCCTCTAGCTCTTTGATATGGTCCTTGTAGTGTTGCATCATATGTGCTATCTTTTTCATTTTCTCCTGCTCTGACAATTGTATTCCTTCGCTGTCCGAGATGGCTTGGAACACTGCATGGATCTGGTTTTCCTTCTCATCCACCTTCCACTGCACCATCTTCTTCTCTTTCCCTTCTTGGATAAGTGCCTCCTTTAGTGAGGTGTTGTCTTCCTGCACCAAATGTAAGTTTGTCGTGTCAGATCTTGCATTGGACTGAATTTCCTGTGCGACAATCACTTGTAATTTATAGAGTTCTTTGGTTGGAATCTTGGGCAACGCCAAGTCTAACATATCAATCTCTCTCAGTGGCCTGTGCGTTGTCTCCTCATCCATAAACATCATGTCAGGGGTAATCCTTAAGTTTACACTCCCTTGCACCATGATCTACACTTTCTTGCCCACTAATACCCCTTCTTTCGTTGGCGTTGCTGTCTTTTGTTGTTGCTGCTCTATTTTTACCTTTAACTGCTCTAGTGCAGTTTTAACCTCTTGTATTTGCTCCAAAATTGAATCTCATTGGTTCTCGATGTTCTCCCACACATCTGACAACCTATCCTCTACTATCGTGGCTATCAACTCCACGTCGTCTACCGCCAATGATGTTTCCATGGGTTTCCTATGGGTCTTAGCCTTCTTTTTGGAACCACTTGGTTGCTCCCATGTTCTCTTCCTTTGGGCCTCTGGTGGTTCATATGCTTCTGGCATCTATGTATCCCTATCAGTATCCTTCCCTTCTCCTTCTTCCATTGAGACTTCTTGTGTCTTTGTCTGCTTTTCCTTTGAGTGCACTTGTTATGTTGTTTCTTGTGTTGTTTTCTCTGTGCGTAATGATATTTGTTTAGAACCATGTTGGGATGGCTTCTTTGTTCTAGTTTTATTTTTTATGGGATTGATGCCCTCTTCTTGTCCCCGTGCCATAATTTTCTTGGTGCTTACTCGGTTTGTGCCTGCCTGCTGTGCAGGGACTGTTCTGTCCTGCGTCCTTGTTCGTTCTCCTGGCACCTTCTTTGGGATTGTTGGCACTCTCCACTCCTTGGTCCATTCCTGGACCTCCATTTGGATGTCCTGCATTGTTACACAATAATTCAATTGAAACCTCTCCTTATCTGGATCCCTCTTTGCTTGTAGCCACATATTGTGCTACGATTCCTAGAAGTTCGTTATCTACCCAGACTCCTGGACAAATTCTATGGGAATCCTCCATGTCTTCGCGACTCTATTTTGGACCTTTGTCAAGTATATCGTGAACATGTCACTATTAATGTTTCTTCTTTTTGGGATCAGTTGTACTATGAAGAGATGTGTAGCACGCTGGGCTACATTTTCTTTTCCTTGGCAGGAACATGTTGTATGTGGGTTCCTGCCACCCCATAAGTGCAATGAGGATGACTAACCATGAATAGTGGAACTCATAGTCCCAATATTGCACGTCCTTGTAGTCTTCAAGGAACTAGTTAAGTAGATAAGGGGCCCAACTCATCGAGATCCCCTTTGCACACTACGCCGTAGATGCTACTACTCCTGCAGACACTTCTTATTTTCGACACTTGTGCCTTAATTTGCAACCGAGCAATATTGTTTCAAATCATGTCACATGATCATTGATGTCGTATATCCTGATACCTCTATTACCCCTTTCTGTGCCATACTTTTCTTTGATCTCATTTGAGATGTCTTTCACCTTAGTTTTATCTTCTAGGTATTGTTTTGGCTTCTCCCCATCTATGGGTATCCCTGTAGTCGTTGCGATGAAGTCGATGTTGATAGGCACCAACCTATCCATCCACAAGATGCCTCCATACACCCTATCCAACAACTGTTTGACACATCTGTTTATGTGTTTCCCGCGCCCAAAGTGTGGTATGTCTATTAAGTTCATGATGTCGATATTGTATAGTCCCAGGATCCATTGCGCAGGCTCCAACAGTGGCGCGTCGGATGGGCCTTCTCCCCTGCTCTCCAGGTAGTTTTGTGCTGCCAAATATGGGAACTTTATGGCCTCAGAGACATCATGGTCAGAGTATTTAAGGCTATTGACTGCTCCTACCATGTTATTGTCGATCTTCACCCCCTTGGGAATTTTTGGCATCACTATGGCCAATTTCACCTGTATGCGCTATACGCCCTGCACACTACTCTCTGCTCGCACCTTCTTCTTCCCTTGTGGGGACGATACCCCACCCTCTGGTATGACCTCTTGCTCCGTTTAATGCTATGGTTCTGACTCTAGGCCCTACTGCGTGGAACTCATGGCATTTTCTTCTTGTTGCGACCCTTTTCCCCTAGACACATCGGATTCCGTTCGCTTGACATCCTCTTTCAGATGCTCGGGATCCTATGTTGGTTCTTGCTCCTCTTCCACATGAAATGTGGTCTACTCATACTCCGGTGTGTGTATTTTGTCCACATCCACCACTGTGGGCATCTAGCTTGTTCTGGTTTCATCCGTGTGTTTCATCTAGTTCTGCTTGGCACTCCAACCCTTGATGGTGACATGGTGAGGAAATTTGAACTATAGGCTTCCAAATCGATAGATGGTAGCTTAAACTCGCACTCTTTCTCTCTTTTTCTCGGCTCTGCATTCTTCTCCTTAGAAAATAATACAATGGGTTTCTTTCCCCCCTTTTTTCCGACTTTATAGTGGGACGAAGAAGTGACAGTTGTGTCGCACTGACAATTGTCACTTCTTCACTTTTTGTTGTGTTTCCTACATGTTGTACCTTTCTATCCATTAATTTCTCTTCTGCACGCAATGTTTTCGAACCCTAGTTTTCTTGCAACACACTATTCTATTCTACCAGTTCTATTCTATTAAGACCCTCCATGTGCACCAATCTGTTTTTATTTTTATCCCCATTTTACTTTTTATGGCTTTCCTTCTTTTTCTTCTTTTTATTTGTTTATATCATTTTCTCTCCCTTACTTCTACTATAATACACTATATACATATCTTCTTACTGTGTGGTAACTTTCTAAGTACTAGGAGGTTGACTTTCCTTATACAGTTTTAGTTGACTCCCATTGATCATTCCTCTGAGTTCTGTACCTCCTAAATATTTCAACTGTAGAACTCCCCCCTCTATGACAATCTTCACTTCATATGGTCTCAACCGATGCATTCTAAATTTTCCTGGATGCTGAAGAATTTTACTGTCATACACCAAGACTAGGTCTCCCTCCTTGAAACTCTTCCTTTTAATATGTCTTTCATGCCAAGCTTTGTCCCTTGATTTATGTACTTCTTGGTGAAATCCTGCTAGAATCCTATCTTCTTCCATCTCCATCAGCTGACTTAGCCTTTCTTATATTGCGCCTTGTTCTGTCATGTTGGTGATTGTTGCTACACACAACCTAGGTATAAAACATTCTAATGGCACCACTACTTCTTGTCCATACACCAACTTGAATGGTGTCTGTCCTGTCACCTTTTTGCATGTAGTCCTGTATTCCCATAATACTGCTAGTATCTTCAAGTCCCAATTATCCCTGTTGACATTGCATATTTTTGTCAAATCATTCTCTAGGATCTTAGTAAAGGCTTCCACTGTCCCATTTTCTTGAGGGTGATAAGGTGTACTCCTTTTATGATAGACTTCAAACTCCTCAGTCATATCCTTGATAGTACTATTGATGAAGTGATTTCCTTGGTCACTCATAAAAATCCTTGGGAATCCAAATCTAGTGATCACTTGCTCAAACAGGAAGTGTGTTGATGTCTCTGTGCTACAATATTTTATTGGTGTTGCTTCTACCCATCTTGTTAAGTACTATGTCATAGTAATGATAAGCCTTGCTCCTGACCTCTTTTCTGGTGGGTTAATTGGTCCCACAAAGTCTATTTCCCATTTTTCAAATACTTGCAAGGTTACATGTGGTCTTAGGGGCATCTCATCCCGTCCATTAGGTTTTCCAACCCTCTGATATACATCACATCTTTGATAGTAGTCCTTTGCATCTCTGTGAATGGTTCACCACCATAGTCTTGCGCGTAATACCTTCTGTGTGATATATTTTCTTGCATAATGTCCTCCAACTATTCCCTCGCGAGCCTCTACTAAAATCCTAGGCCTTTCATGTTCTAGTACACATCTTCTCAAGATGTTGCCTGTGCCCATCTTGTATAAGTGTCCTACAATCAATTGATAGTCTGCAGCTCTGAATACCAGATTTTTCTTCTGCATAGTGTTGAATTCTTATGGCGTAGTCCCTGTACTCAAGTATTCAATGATGTTAGAAAAATGTTCATCAACTACTTGGACCAAAAATAACTGCGTATCAGGGAAGTTTTCCTATAAATTTGTAGGTTCCTCTCCATTGGTGATCCTCGACAGGTGATCAGGTCCTGCATTCAACTTCCCTGGTTTGACTATCACTTCAAAGTCAAATTCATGAAGCAACAATAACCATATACAAATTCTCCCTCCCAACACTGATTTATTGACTAGGTACTTGAGGGAAAAATGATCTGTGAACATTTTAAAGTGTTTCCCAAGTAGATAGTGTTTGAATTTTTGTAGTGCATATACTATTGCCAGGCCTTCTATCTTTGTAGTATTGTAGTTCTTCTCTGACTATGATAGTTTTTTGATTACAAATGATATAGGATGGTCTAACTATCATGATCATGGTTGCGCCAGAATAGATCCAAGTGATATGGCTGATGCATCTACATGCACATGAAATGTCTTTTCCCAATATGGGAATACTAGTATAGGTGTTGTGACCATTTTTTCTTTTAGAGTGTCCAAACCTCATTGATAGTCCTCATTCCACTAGAATTTGCTGTACTTCTTCAACAGTTTCTCCATCAGTGTAGTGATTTGCGCATACCATTTTATGAATTTCTTGTAGTAGCCTGTGTGTCCCAGTTGCTCTCAACTAGAACACTAATTTGGGTGGTGGTAAGTTAACAATAACTACAACATTTGTAGGATCCACCAATATCCCTTGTTTACAGACTATATGTCCCAATAATATTCCAAAAGGTGTCCCAAATATGCACTTCTTTATATTTAATGATATTTGACACTGCCTTGATCTTTCCAACATCAGCCTTAATACCTCTACATGATCTTTCAACAGACTGTAGACTGTCAAATAATCCATATATACTTCTAAAAACTAATGGATGAATTCTTTGAAGGAAGCTATGACTACCCTTAAGAATATAATTGGTGCATTCTTCAACCCAAAAGGCATGACTGTGTATTGGTAGGATCCCCATTCTGTGGAAAAAGCGGTCTTGTACATGTCTTCTGGAGCTATCTTGTTCTAATGGTAGCCTGAGAATCCATCTGTGAATGAGTATGCTTCCTGACCTCCCACATTCTCTAATACCTCATCTGTGAAAGGTGTGGGAAAAGGGTCATGTAGGAAAGAAACATTCAACTTTATTAGATCGACACATATCCTTATGCCTCCTTTCTTTTTCTCCTGGACTACTACAACGATTATCCCTTTTGATTCTTCTACTGGTTCTATGATTCCAGCTTCAAACATTCTTTCAATTTCTGCATTTACTTTCTGCTTATATATTGGGGTCAGTCTATACGGTCACTGTCTCACAGATCTAGCCTCAGGTTTGAGAGGTATCTTCATCTCTCTTAGCTCTCTTGTTATGCCTTTCATCTCTGTAAAGGTTGTTGGGAATAGGTCACTATACTCGGGCAATAACTCTGTTATTCTTTCTACTATTTGTTCATCCCAATAGTCTCCAATACTGGCCATTTTTGGATTATCATTTGTCCCAATATTTACTTTCTTCACCTTGATTGACACAAAAAATACTTTTGTTTCCAGAGATGGACCTTCCACCTCTCTTTCTCCTTCAATTTTTGTAATTTGAATGTTACGTGGGTCATCTTCATATGGTGCTTCTTCCTGCACATGATAGCATGACAATAGCTCTTTCACTATTTGTCTATTATGTTGTTTATACTCTATTATAAGTTCAACCTATGGTTCCTTAATAAATATCACCCCTCTAATTTGTTTGAGTGCTGAATCAATGTTGGGGTTCTCATGTTCAAATGAGAAAGTGACTATAAAATTATGTTATAATGTTTTCCATTCTGTAGTGCCTCTGTGCAGTTCCTGGTCTACATATCAGTTTGCTGGAATTCCTTCCAATGTGTGAATGAAGTGATGAGGCCATTCTTCTGGTGGTTTCATTTTCCATAGTGTTTTACACTTCTCCAAGTGTTCTACTAGTGTCCCCTGTCCATCATATCTTTGCAGTTCATTGCTTCCATGTGCTGCACTGAATCTAATGCACAATAATCGCTTACATTGGTACCAGTCCTTAACTGTCTCTTTGTGTGCACCCCACAATCTTGCACGTGTTGCCTTGAGTGCTATGTCTAGAGATAAGAGCCTCTGATTTTCTAACACTTCATCTTCATATCTTGTTAGGAATTCTTCTAAGTCATTCACACCATGAAAACTGGGAGGTTCTCTTATCTATGTACCTACCCATCTTACTGCGCAGTCTATTCTTGCGCACCTTCTTGTGGATACTTAATGTAATCTTTGCTACCAATTCTCCAACCCTGTATCTTATTATGAAGCACAGGATGTGATGCTTCTCCAGTTGAGTACTCCATATGTAGTTGGATTCACATAATATTCTTCTCATGCGGTGGTTCTGTATAATTGGTTGATTTCCTCCAGGTCTAAGCAAGTGGGTTCTACAATCCTTTCTCCTTCTGATGGGTCTAATGGCACACCAAATCTGTATTATCCTGACTCGAATGTCATATTCCTTGTATTCAAATTGATTATGGCTTGGTTGTCAAACGCCCAATCCAAGCCAAGAAATGCTGGATAAGGTGTTGTGCCATCCACTATTTCTATCACTTCAAAATCGGCTTTAGTACGTACTCCATCGAGATCTACCGTCACACCCTTCAACCTTCCAATTGGAAGAACTCTATGTTTATTTTCTACTTTCAACTGAACAAGTGAATATCCTAATGTGGGCTCTCCCATACATTGCCAAGTCTTCTTGGGTAACACATTTAATTTAGAGCCTAAATCTTGTATAATATCCCCCATGTTGAAATATCCAATGTTGGCATTCAATCTGAACTCTCTATTTGTCCTCCTCCTTGTATGCAAGTGATTAACTGTTTTCTTCTCTAGATTTCCCTCTACGTCTCTATTACATCTTTCTAACATATTTTGTAATACTTCAACAAATGATGGATCATTTAGTAGTTTAACACAGGATTGCAGAAAATCTTTTATGGTACTTACTTGTCCTAGGGGTTGTGCTTCATTAGTGTGATCCAACAATGAAGGCATCTCCTACGTTGGTACATCCTGAGTATGTTGCGTAGTTGATGTAGATGCAATGTATGGGTTTGATAATTCTTGTCTGGATTTCTTGAATAGATCCTTTTCATTCTGTGCATCAAAATGATTATGTGGTTCAACATTCTTCTTCACCCATTGGTGTTGTGTTGGATCTTGTCTTACCACATCATCTCCTGTTTTATCTCCTTCGCGTGTAACTATGTTGATATTTCTTCCATCATTCCTTGCTTCTGCAGAAATCCATTGAACATTCTGATTGTTTCGATTCCTCTTTTCTTGTATTTTCCCCAATAGTGTCGGACAATCTTCTGTGTCATGATCTGATGCACGACAATACATACATGTCGTAGGTGGAAGTGGACATTCTCTTGCATAGTGTCCTGGTTGTTGACAGTTATGGCATACCACTGGTCCTCTACCTCTTCCAAAGCCTCCTCTACCTCGTCCTCCACCTATGTAGCCAACTCGATCTCCTTGCGGGGCGTTGTACTAAGGCACCTGATTATACTATGCGGGATTATATTGTGGTTGCACGGTATTGTATTGTGGCTGTGTAGTGTTAAATTGATGTGGCATAGTGTTATATGGGGATGATACTTGGTTAAAATCTGGTGCAACTTTCCTTGTCATCATTTCTGCCTACACCCTATAGGTGTCTGATGTTCATTCCCTCATCATCTCCATTGTCTTGCAATCTTTGTTATCATGGCCCACTGACTTGCAAAAGTTGCAATATGAACTCTTAGGCACAGTCTGGTATTTATGCATCATTGGAAAATGATATGGATCATGTCCCTGTGTCTTATAGATATCACACCATAGTCCTCATTTCGACAAAGGGTTTGTCAGTCTTGTTTCCATGTACTTTGTGAATGTTGGGCACTCATTCTTGTGATGTCCTTCTGTCCTACATGTGGTACACCAAACAACTTCTCTTTTGTCCTTACTCCTATTCTGGTTCAGTTGAAATGTTAAATTCTTTAGATACTCCTTCATCTCCTCTATTGCTAGATCTGTATTCTTATATTGGCTCTCTTCTATTTGTAAGGTTTCCTGCAGAACCTCTGCCTAAGTTTGAAACTTTTGTTTTCTCAAAGGGTATTTCATGTTTGGTAGCAGGGAATTCACAAATAAATGTCTATGATGCATATCTTTCATGACATACTTCAACTTTCCCTTCAATCTTTTGAATCTTTGGTCAATCTCCCAGACAGATTCCCCTGGTTTCTATCTGATCTTTATCATCTCATTCATGTACCGATCCTCTGAGCTAGGCTTCTGGAATTCATTTATTAGTAGCTTCTTGATATCCACAATCATTTTGGTTGTTCCTGGTGGACTGTTTGTAGCTAAGCTCATGTACCAATCCAGTGCACAGTCTCTTAGTGTGATATCTAATTGTGAAAGTTTTTTATCCTCATATGTGATGTGCTTTTCTTCCCAGATCTTTTCAAAGATGAACAAGTGCTTCTCAGGGTCCTCAGATGCCTCTCCCTTGAATTATGGTAACCTAATGGTGGGATCATGTCATGCCATTGCAAATTTTGTTGGACTACTACCTCTGCGCGATGTATATCCTTGAATAATGCTTCCTAAAATAGCTCCCTCAGTTGTTGCTCCCTGTGTAGATGTACTTCCTGTTGCATTTCTTCCACTGAAATTCAGTTGTCTAAATGGTGGTGTTCTCTCTAGTGTATTGACCGCACATGGGTTTATCGGTTCCACATTGACATTGATATGGATAGGATTTATGCCGTCGGTTTGTGCCCTTGGACCTCTTGTCTTCCTTTCATATGTCGCATGTAGGATTTACTCAATCTTCTCCATAGCTCAGAGATCCTCTACCTCTCCTTCATCACTTTCCAAGCCTTCCCTCATGGCTATGGCTCTCTTCTTATTATTCTTCTTGTATTGGTAGGGTGCTCCACTGCGCGTTATTCCAGCTGTTTCCATGATCTACTTGATCTGGTCTTCCTCCATCATGATTGGATCCAAGTCCTCCTCCTTCTTTCCTTTATCCATCTCTTCCTCCATTTATTCGTCTCTTGTCAGTGCTTCCCCCCTTCCCCCATGCACGTAGGGTAGTTTAGTAGTTTGATGAAATTGTCATTAAACCTTTGTTATACAATAAAATATTGATGGAAGTATACAATGATCTGATATACCTACCTCTAGGTCCCTTCAAGAACTCTTTCTCTGCTGCGCTGTAAGACTTCACAGTATATACTGCAAATTCTGCGATAAATCCTGCAACAATGCTGTCTAACCAGAAATCTACTACGCGTGTAAATTTATTGTCAACTTGTTGTAACTGCATGATATCCACAAAATTCCACTCTAGTTGTCTGATATGATTTGTAAGGTGGTTTTCTTTCAACCTAAATATCCACTCCTGCAACACATGTGGGAAATTACAGAAAAATACTTCATGGAAGTCACTAAATACGTACTTGTCCAAATATTTGTGCGGTGTTAACTTCGGGTTTCTGTTATCTGTCTGCATAAATTCCAACTCCTTTGTTTTCAACCAGATCTCCATCTCCACCTTCGTTGGGTTCCATGGTCTAAATATCCCCTTTTATAATCTCATTTGTTTTAACATTTCCTCACCAGATCTGACATTCTTGTCACGATTCTTCAGCAGATCTCATTCACTCAATCACATTCTGTTCTATCCAACAACATAACCATTTGTTGGTATTAAACTATTCTAACTACCTTTATTGGGATGAACCAGGTTCAAATCTACCATGGTTTCCAACAAAACCTATTTAAAACTATCAACCCCTCTAGTAAACCAGAAGGCATCGCATTACACAGAGAGCACTACGCGGTCTCACCCAAGAAATTTCTATTGGTGGCTGCAACGATCAAGTGCTTGCAGCCTGGGAATGAGTGGGGATTTGGGATTAAACTATGTGTAATTCATTTTTTACTTTAACATTCAGATTATATTGAATATCTTGTCATTCATATTCATGCATGTAAAATAGTAGATCTAACTAGTCATTCATGCATTTGTCTAACATCTAATCATTGACATTAAAGGAAATACACAATATTCAATCACATAACACATGATCTACCGTGGTTCACCCCTCCTGAGATACGTCCACAAAGATTTGGTTTCTCTGCTCTTTTATTATGGTGTTTCCAAAACTACAACACTGTGTGCATTACAACTCTCCATCAATGGGTCAAGATCTATAATGAGGCGTAATAGATCACACCATGCTCCTCAGCCTGTGATATAACCCTCAATATCTACCATGTTTCCCTTCCTCATCTCAACAACCTACAAAACATATGGGGTTTACAGTCATTATGCTCCTCTCTCATCAAACCTGAGAATTAAGAAACAACAACTACTAAACCATGTTCAAACCCCAACCTAGACCTCCTAGGTCCCTACTTATACATGTTTTTTTCTTACCAACCATTACATATTCTTACCAAAACCCTAACCCTATCATGGCTAGGTCTTCTTGCATGCGTGCTTCACATGCTTTCCTCTTCTGCATGCACGTTTGTCTTGCACCTGATGCTTTTCTTGCATGCGCGTCTGCCTTACACGTGCTTCTTTTCCTCAAAACTGGGCCTATGCCCAACAATGTCACTCCTATATACATTTTATGAAGCATTGAAACCTTTATTTGAATCATTGGTCGAGCTCTAAAATACAAAATGATAAGGACACGTACTTTCTCGTCATTAATTTAAGGGACCAAAATCTCCTTAGGAAAGAAATCAACCTATTGTTTGAAAGATATAAGGATGATTCTAATATACTTGTCTTGGCCCTTTGAACTTGATCTTGTTTATTTATATTGTAATTATCCTTTTCATTACTATGTTTTTCTCCACACGATGAGGTAGTTTCCATGGTGATTTTGAAAAATTATAAACATGATCATTTTGAAATTAACAAAAAATTTCCAAGGTTGACTAGGGAGAGAACATCGATGGGGCTCTGAGTCCACTAGAGGGGGAAGGTAAAGGGTCCAAAGGTATTGAATTATGTATCTTGATTTTTCTTTATCATATATATAACCCTCTTTCATGTGATCGTCCTATTTCCATTTTATCCTAATTATGTTTATGCTAATTAATTTAGGGGCCTAGTGAAATGAATCAATTACTCCAAGTAATTATCTCCTACACTCAATATTACCTCCCACTTTGTAGTAAAAACCTACTACCATCAATGAACCATGAAAGGAGTGGAGGGAAAACTCCTCCTTGTTACCCCATTCACCCACTCATTCATTCAAATTCAAATTAGGAGAAGAAAGTTGGAGGAAAATGAGAGTTTTTTTAGGAAAAAAAACTCAACCCGGTTCTCACATGATCCATGAAGAGAATGAAAGATGGGTTATTGGGTGATATTGGTCATTAATATTGAGTAAAGAGAGACCTTAAAAAACCTCTGTACATTTTTGGCTTATTAGGTTGTCCAAGAATCCATAAATTGTTGTTCAAGAAGATACACAATGTTGGAATTAAAATATCTAAATAGACAATGACTTGGGATCATGTTACACATATTAAAAAGCATAACAAGAAGATAATTCCCAAGGGATTGGAAAGTAGAGAAGGGGGTGTCTTACTCTATTGTATGGGGTAGTAGAGTGAGTATCAAGAGTTGATCTAGTTGATAGATTGAATATAAAAATCAACAATGGCTTTCTTGGTTGGTTTTGGAATCCTTTAGTAAAGAGAAGAGTGATTTAGGAGCCTTATAAAATCTTCTTCATCCCAGTGGTATTATATCCTATCACATGAGTGGCATCCACAAAGGATTTTCCTATGATTGGGAGGAAAATGTTTCACTCACAGTTAGTTTCCTTGGAGCTCATTTTATGAAAAATATATGTTTTTTTGTTTCTCCTTTGTATTCTTTTATGATGATGAATGAAATTCCATTCTTGATTGTGAGATATCTGAAAATCCTATAGGATTGATGAGTTAATGAGTTGTTGTTTTTAATAAATTAGAATACAATATGTATGGGAAAACACACACAAAAAACTCATATATGCTAAATGTTTGGTAAATGAAAGGTGTTGAGAAATGATTTCCATTATTCAAATAAGTTAGTAATTTGATAAACATGATCCCCACGACTCAGTATAATGATTTACTAATATGTTTCCCTTTAACATGTGAAATTTGGAACCGGTTTCTTGTAGGTGTACCTTTTCTTCCTAGCTATTCTCTAAGTTTTTATGATTGTAATTCTTGGCATTACACTCTTGAATGATTTGGAATGATTATTTGATGTATATCCCTTGCCTTATTTAGCCTCAAACAAAGGTTTTATTTAAAATACCTCTTGTAGCTTGAGGATTCATGCCAAGAGTTTTATTAAATGCTTCAATGAATTTTTATGTGATTTTGGGTATGCATGTGAAGTTGGGCATACAATGATTTGTTTATAACTCAAAATCCGTGATCTAGGTCAATGTGATTTTTGGTGGAGGGAAGCCTTACATTAGGATGGACACACCCACCAAAATTATCAAATGCCCAAATCATACTTTAAGAGATATAAATTGTTTATCATCACTATAACAAGAGATATGAATTTTTTATTATCAAAATTGTAATAGTTGCTACAGATTGCCTATAGATATTGTATACAATTATTTGTCTATAACTCAAAATCGTTGATCTGGGTCAATGCAAGTTTTGGTAGAGAGGGGCCTTACATTAGGATGGACATACCCACTAGAAATATAAAACATCCAAATCATAGTTTAAGAGATATAGTTTTTTTTATTAGAGTTGCAACATTTGCTACAGATCACCTATAATTGTTGTTATGGATTGCCTGTAGTTGATGTTTTGAACTTGTGGTTGCAGATCATCCTTGAAAGTTAATAATCTCTCCAATCATGAGATTCTATGTGATTATTAAGTCAATTCTATTTGATGAACTTTAGATATGGGTTTAATATGTGAAATAAATGAATATACTTATGTTGATTTGGAATGTCATCAATTTATAATTGTTATCATACTGAAAATCATAAATGTGGAACATTTTCAAATGCTATTTTGTAATTGATTTGAATTTTTGAAACTTGACTTGTGTTGACTAGTGAGTTCTAATGCCAAAATCTATCATTATATTTAAGAGGAAGGGATTTGAAAATGGTCTATATTGTGGAAATTCATTTTACATACCACTACTATTCTTGAATGATTAGACCAACAAACCTTGTTTTTATGTTGGTACTGAAGGTACATTACAAATTGGTATCAAAGGGTAATTTTAAGTTAATGGGAGGAATTGGAGTACCCCACCACCTAAAAAATGTTGCAAGAGTGGTTGAGTATGTTACAAATTGATATCAAAGCATTGGTTATAGCACTAGGGGCTCTATGGGCTCACGAGAAATGAATGACAGTGCTTTGATGTCATGTGTAAGATAACAATAAGAGGTTTGATAACAATCCAATGCATAGGACTTGACACATGCATAGAATGCATAGAAATATTTGCAGACTTGTTGTTACACTCGAAGAGTACAATTAGCATATCAATGTTACACATTTGCATGAGATGGGTGTTGAAAGAAAACTATGTTTAAAAATTTTCATACAATTTCTGAGTTAACCTCATCACAAGACCCATGCATGAAATGTTTTGTTTAAAAGTGGTTATATTTGACACTTTGAATTTGGAGATATGGTATAGAGTAAAAATGTATGCATGTGTTTCCTTGAAGCTATTGTCTTACATGTTGAGAAAGAAATGAGTTTTTCCACACATCAATTCAAGTACCTATTAGTGGAAATTGTTTATTTTTTTGATGTGAAAGATATGTATGATTTGGATGGTGATAGACAAGGCCAATGCTATTTTCATTGTATTTGTGACAATCCATTTTATCTAATAAATACTGATAGGTTTGAATGGACCTACCATGAGTGGTGTTTGAGTTGTGGAGTTTGTCTATAATAATATTTGTGACAAATTTTCATGAATTATTATAAATGTTTAAATTAACAAATATTAGCATGAAACTGAGGAGATTTGTGACTCTAATAAGGAATAATATGGAAAATGGTTCTGAATATGAGAAATGAAATACATTCCATAAGAGGAGTGGACTCAATATTAACAATTAAAATATAAGCGTTCTGATAATATTGATTAGATATGAATATGCTTGTTATGTTTGATTGGTTCTAATGATTTTGGCTTTGCTTGATGGAGAAGAATAAACATAATTTGCATATACTTGACATGCTAACTTCATTTCATTTCAATTGAAATTTGAATATTATTTATGTTATTTTGATATACTAATTGTATATAAGAAGGTAAACAAGTACTAAGGGTTGTAGATTATGATGTCATAACTTTTGCATATTGGAAAAGAAGCTAGGATGCAACAAGAACTAAATAAAAAATGGGATTATGTAACTTGTACATGAGTTAATCACTTGGGTGCACCCTGTTACACCTCATATTGTATGAGGTTCCACATTGTGATTTTCAATCACATTTATGGATTTTTTTACTGGTATATATTGGAGTATTTTGATGGATTGGCGGTAAAACACTCTCTTTCTTTGTTTGGAGATGCTACTTCTTAGTTGAGTTGGTGTTTTGGGTTGGAGAGGACTCACTTCTCTTTGGTGGATGGTCATGGTTGATGGTCTTCTCATATATCATTCTCTTGACATATGGGTTCTTTCTATTTTATGTGTTATCTTCTTGGAGCATCTAGGTGACTATGTATGATGGTGTTATATTGTTGATATGTCACTATAAGGGGGTGTTCTGCATGGTCATATTATGTTGGATATGTGACGGGGGGAATACTTGATGATTGGATGGAGTTAGTACTTTTTAATGTCTCTTCTCTTATGATGTTAATGTGGTGGGGTGATGCATGTTTCCTTGGTAGGATTTTCCTAGGTGATATAACTTTGTGATATTAGAAATCACCTAAGGGGGATCTGTATTTCTTGATGTTAGTACCCTTGTTGATGAAATGTTTCCTAAGTTTGAATTAGGGGTGGGTGGGTGTACTACATATGTGATGCAGGAACATCGCTGGCAAGCACACAGAGCAAGACCCATCAAGGTCTGGGAATCTGTACGAAACCTCAACGCTGGCAGTCTTAGCAGATATTTTGAAGTTCGACTTAACTTAGCGCCAGAATTAACCTTTTGAGGCATGCCTGGAATCAGGACAGAAAAATCAGGAGGCACTCTTGAAGTGATCGTGAGTGAAGTGGGAGTTTCAACTCCTTCTCTAGAATGCAACTAGTCTAGACAGTCGTTAGGTTAAGTTTTAGAGTAGACAAGTATCCAGGGGAAAACCCTAATAACCCTCTGATAAATAGAGGATTTGTACATCCGAATGAGGTTGGTTGGTAGTTGGTTGAAGAGAATATGTTAGCTGCAAGTTAGTAGGAGATTTATGTTTTTTTCAGTTGTAACCATTTTTCACTTATGAATAGAACATAGGAAAATTGATCCAATGCATGGTGTGAACATTGTTTTGCAATTCTCTGTGTTTGTGTTTTCATGAGTGAATGAAACTGTTAATGTTAAGATAAGTTTCAATTGTTTCTCTTCTGTGGAAGTAGTGCAAGGTGTGCACACAGAACGCAAGGAGTGCGTTAGTGGGATCTATTTCAATTCCCAAGCTCAGAAGAGATAACACAAATTTTCCCTTTGCAAGGAGTGCAAATAGACTGGTGCAAAGTGTGCACAATCACCCGGAAGAACCTAAAATCTTGCGTAAGATCTAGTGCAAGGAGTGCACAGATATGAGATTTGACTAAAGGTCGAAGAGGCTTGCAAGAAGCTAAAGAACCAGAAAAGGAGAACGCCAAGGGGGCGGGAGGAATTTCTTTTCGAGGAATCCTTAAGATATGAGTTATCGAAATCCATGAAATGCAAGGAGTGCGCAGGAAATCGAATTCTTCACGAGACCAAGCTTAGGAGGAGTAACACTTTTCATAGTGTTAAAGAGATCCAAGATTCGGACTCGTCGAAGGAAAAAAATGTTTGAAACCTTTGAACACCCATAAAATATTCTAGTCCAGAAGATAGCGTAAGCATCAGGGTGAAGATATTAACTGTTCGATCTGAACTCGCATTGTGGAGAAGAAAAAGCACAGAGCACTAAGAAATCATGAAGCCTGAATCCGTGACTTGAACTGAGTTGTTGGATCTAGGAGAGATCTGGACTGTTGATTGTCCAGGGTGAAGTATCGACATTTCAGGGATCGAAGGACCGGAGGTTATAAGTCTTTCGACTTCGAGAAACGCGAAGTCTTGAAATCATCGTGAACGTTAGGTTTGAGGAGATATTTGGACCGTCAATCCAGAGTCATCACTATTTTGACTATCGGGAGAATGGAGGCAAGGAAACTTTGAAGTCATGAACCGCGAAATGTCGAATTGATTGCAACCATCGATCAAGGAAAGAATTGGACCCTAGATCTTGGATCATCATGATTTCGACTATCGGGGAAATGGAGGTAGAAACACTCCCAGAGTCACAAAACACCTTTTGAGTTAGGCGCGTGGTTATCACCAATGTCACATCTGAGAAGGGGCCAAGAGAGGGGGTGTTAACGCCAACTCTGACATTTTCGTAGAGCGCAAAAGTGAACGTGGTGGGTATCGTAGAGCCTGCACCAGGAGAAGTGAGGACCTATAGTTGACATAGGAAGAGACCAGTGAGGTTTCAGAGAGTCACTGACTCCATAATTGAAGGTCCTGACCAAGAGGTCATGCAACCCTTAGGAGAGAGAGGGGGTTTGCATCAAGTGGTATCAAAGTTGATTTTTTCCTGTAGATTTGAGGCGAAGGAGAAAATAACCTGGAGTTTTACTCTGTGTGTGTGACAAATAGTTAACACAATGCCGCCAAGGAGACGAGGAGAGCAACCTTTAGCCAATCGAGCTATAGAAAGGGAGATGCAAGAACTTCGTGCAATATTAGAAACAATGAAGGCAACACAAAGGAGAGAACCTGACACTGGAGACGTCAGCGATGCAGAAAGCGAAGAGGAAGTGGGCGATAATGTCATCGAAGAAGCTGCAAGAGAGGATGTTGTTGAAGAACGCTTGCTAAGAGAAATTGCCAGATTGGGAGGCAGATCCAAGATAGAGGTCCCAATGTATGAAGGCAATTTAGACGCCGAGGAGCTGCTGGATTGGATAAGGTCCATGGACAAGAATTTTGACTATGAATATGTTGATGAAGAGAGAAAGGTGAAACGGGCTGTCATCGGGCTAAAAGGACATGCAACGCTATGGTGGGATGAACTAGAGGCTGAGAGAAGAAGCAAAGGAAAACAAAAGATAAAGATTTGGGACAGAATGGTAACCAAGATGAATGCTAAGTTCATGCCCAAGGATTATCAGATCAATCTGTTCAGGAAGATGCAAAACCTGAGACAGAAAGGGATGACAGTTAAGGAGTACACAGAGGAGTTCTATAGGCTGATCATCAGAACTGGACAAAGAGAGAGAGATGAAGAGAAAGTAGCCAAATACATTAATGTCTTGAGATATGAAATCCGGGATGAGCTCAACATGATGTCAGTAAGAAGAGTGGAGGATGCTTATCAGTTTGCGCTAAAGGCAGAGGAGAAGTTGGCCAAAAAACAAAGCTAACGAGGGAGAGGTAAAAGCTCAGTCGGAAGAAAAAGAAAGGGATATACCCATGACAGAGCACATAAGCCTAAGGATGAGACTGAGAAACCACATAGTCACTCAGAAAGAGGAGGAAGTTCCCGAGAAAGACAGGGTGGTGGAATAAATTATTCCAGAGGAAGAAGAAAAAGAGGAGGAGGAGATGTAAGATGTCATGCCTATGGAAAGACATGACACATGTCTTGGGATTGCCCCGAGAAGAATAAATAAGGAGGAGGTGAAGCTCACATTTCAGAAGATGAGAGAAGAGATGTTGAGGCAGAAGGAACATAGGAGAGAAGATCCATGATGTTGAGGAAGGTTCTCTTAAAACCAGAAGCAGAAGTTGAGAGGCCAATGCAGAGGAATAGTCTCTCCAGGACAACTTGCAAAACTAAGGACAAAGTATGCAAGGTGATTATTGATAGTGGGAGCACTAATAACTTAGTATCCATAGAGATGGTGGAGAAGTTGGAGCTGGAGACAACTGCACATTTGAAGCCATACAAATTCTCATGGTTGCAAAAAGGACACCAGGTAATTGTTACTAAACAATGCTTGGTTGAATTTAAAATAGGAGGATATAGAGATGAAATTCTATGTGATGTAATTCCCATGTATGTATTTCATATTCTATTGGGAAGACCATGGCAGTTTGACAGGAATTTCATTCACGATGGGAGGAAGAATACATACACATTAGAGAAGAATGGTAGGACACACATGTTGCTATCAATAGAGGAGAAGAGAGTGAAAGAGGAGGCCAACACAAGCATACTTCTCTTGAGTGGGAAGGAACTCCTGAAAGAAGTCAAGTAAGAATAGGAGATGCAGTTCGCTGTGGTGAGGAAACCCAAATTTATCTTTACAAACACTTCAATGGATGATTTGCATGAAGAAGTTCAGGAATTGTTGGAAAATTCCGTTGACATAGTGGTGGATGAGCTGCCAAACTCATTGCCACCCATCAAAAGTATCATCCATCATATTGACTTGATACTAGGAGCAAGTCTGCCAAACAAAGAAGCATACAGATTGACACCTCGAGAGAACGATGAAGTGAAGAACCAAGTCCAGGAACTGTTAGTTAAGGGTTTGGTCAGGGAAAGCTTGAGTCCATGTGCACTACCAACTATGTTGAGTACAAATAAATATGGAGGGTGGAGAATGTGTATGACTCAAGAGCCATTAACAATATCACCATAAAGTATATATTTCCTTTACCAAGAATGGATGTTTTAATGGACTGTCTAAATGGATCAAATTTCTTTTCTAAAATAGATTTGAAAAGTGGATATCACCAGATCAGGATAGAGAAGGTGATGAGTGGAAAACAACCTTTAAGACAAATGAAGGTCTTTATGAGTGGCTTGCTATGATATTTGGCTTAACAAATGCCCCAAGTAATTTTATGAGGCTGATGAATGAAATACTGAAAGATTTCATTGGCAATTTTGTGGTTGTGTATTTGGATGATATTCCGATCTTTAGCAGGACTAAAGAAGAGAATTTGAGGCACCTTTCATTAGTGATGAGGAGGCTACAATAGGAGAAGTTGTTGATAAATCTGAAGAAGTCCTCTTTTATGAAGACATAAATCATTTATTTGGGTTTTTTGATCTCTTCAAATGAACTGAAGATGGATCCAGAGAAGGTGAAAGCAATAAAAGAATGGTCATCACCAAGGAGTATGTTCATGGTAAGGAGCTTCCATGAATTAGTGATTTTCTATAGGAAGTTCATTAGAGACTTCAGTGGAATTTGTGCACCAATGATGGATACAGTGAAGAAGAATCACAATTCTTTTAAATGGATAGAGAAAGCCGAGAGGAGCTTCAATATACTGAAGGAGAAAATAACAGAATGACCAATTATGGTCTTGCCGAATTTTGAAAAGACATTTCAGGTGAGATGTGATGCAAGTGGAGTTGCAATAGGAGCAGTTTTGAGTCAGGATAATAGACATGTTTCCTATTTCAGTTAGAAGTTGAATGAGACCAAGAGAAAATACTCCACATATGACAAGGAGTTTTATGCCATAATTCAAGCCTTGAAGAAATGGATACATTATCTTGTCCCACAGGAGTTTGTCTTGTATAGCAATAAATAGGCTTTACAATTCATAACCAAGCAGGAAAAATTGAATCAGAGGAATGAAAAATAGGTTGAGTTTATGAAGAATTTTACTTTTGTCATAAAACATATCGTTGGGAATGCTAACAAGGTTGCTGATGCATTAAGCAGGAGATGTTTGATTCTATAGGAATTCCAGGTGAAGACCTTGGGGTTTGAACACCTTAAGGACATGTATTGTGATGATGCATATTTCAAGGAAGCATATGAAGCATGTGAAAACCATGAGATGAGAGACAGAAGCCAGTGGACAGAGTACATGATTCAAGAGGGATTGTTGTTCAAGGGAAATCAGTTGTGCATACCAAAATGGTCAATGAGGGATAATATTTTGAAGGAAAAGCATAGTGGAGGATTGGCTGGACATTTCGGCCATGATAAAACGTTTGCACAGTTGAGCAGTTCATACTATTGGCCTGGTATGAGAATAGAAGTGATAAAGTTTTTGAACAGATGTAGAATTTGCCAACATGCGAAAGGAAAAATATAGAACAATGGATTGTATCAACCATTGCCAATACCAGAGAGCCCTTGGGATGCAATAAACATGGATTTTGTGTTGGGACTACCAAGAACGCAAAGAGGATTTGATTCCATATTTGTGGTGGTGGATAGATTTTCAAAGATGGCACATTTTATCCCATGCCAGAAGACAAGTGATGCAACACATGTTGCAAATCTATTTTTCAAGGAAGTTGTAAGACTTGATGGCCTACCCAGAAGCATTGTCTCAGACAGAGACACAAAATTTGTTGGTTACTTTTGGAGAACATTATGGAAGAATTTGGGGATAGATTTGTCCTTCAACTCAACTTATCATCCTTAGACGGATGGATAGACTGAGGTGGTGAACAAAAGTTTGGGAAACTTATTAAGGATCTGGTCACTGAACAACATAATCAGTGGGATCAGATTCTTCCGCAAGAATAATTTGCATAAAATGACTCACCAAACAAGAACACTGGAAAAACCCCATTCCAAATATTGTATGGAATGCAACCGAGGGGAGTATATGAGTTGAGAGACTTGGTACAGAGTGAGATTAGGAGCGCTGGAGAAGAAGATTTTGTTGCAGACATGTAGAAGCTCGATAGCCAGATCAGAGGACAGTTGCAGAGTTATAACCAGGGGTATAAACACAGATCAACATCGCAGAGAACTTCAATTTGAAGTAGGGGATCAGGTTCTGGCACATCTCAGAAAACAAAGGTTCCCTAGGGGTACATATAATAAGTTAAAGATGAAAAATATAGGACCATGTAAGATATTGAGGAAGTTCTGGTATCAGAGATTGAGCTGCGAGATGGTGTGGGCATATCGCCCATATTCAATGTTTCAGACCTATATCCTTACAGGAAAGATGGCACAGAGGGATCAGAAGATCAAGAGAAGATTTAGTGGGAGAAACAAATGCATATAGCAGAAAAGCCACATATGGAGAAGATTGTTGATCAGAGGATTGGAAATAAGACCATAAGGAAGACCTATTTTGAATATTTGGTCAAGTGGAAGGGACACCCAATAGAATATGTCAGTTGGGAAAATGAAGCTGCTATCTAGAAGTAGGGAAGGTCGGTGCAGGATTCCATGAATTTTTGTCAAGGGGAGTATGATGTAGGAGCATCGTTGGAAAGCACGTAGAGATAGACCCATCAACGTCTGGGAATCTGTATGAAACTTCAACGCTGGAAGTCTCAACAGATATTTTGAAGTCTTCCTTAACTCAGCGCCAGAATTAACCTATTGAGGCATTCTTGGTATCAGGCCGAAAAAATATAGAGGCACACTTGAAGTGATCATGAGCGAAGTGGGAGTTTCCACTCCTTCTCTGGAATGCGACTGGTCTAGATAGTCATTAGGTTAAGTTTTAGAGTAGACAAGTAGCCATGGGAAAACCCTAATATCCCTCTGATAAATAGAGAATTTGTACGCCAGAATGAGGTTGATTGGTAGTTAGTTGCAGAGCATATGTTAGTTGCAAGTTAGTAGGAGATTTCTGAGTTTTTCAATTGTTTTATTTTTATTTTCAGTTGTAACCATTTTTCACTTATGAATAGAACAAAGGAAAATTGATCCAATGTATGGTGCGAACTTTGTTTTGCAATTCTTTGTGTTTGTGTTTTCATGAGTGAATGAAATTATGAATGTTAAGATAAGTTTCAATTGTTTCTCTTCTGTGGAAGTAGTGCAAGGTGTGTACACAGAACACAAGGAGTGCGTTAGTGGGTTTTGTTTCGATTCCCAAGCTTAGAAGAGATAACACAAATTTTCCCTTTGCAAGGAGTGCAAAGAGACTGGTGCAAAGTGTGCACAGTCACCCGCAAGAACCTAAAATATTGCGTAAGATCTAGTGCAAGGAGTGCATATATCCGAGATTTGACTAAAGGTCGAAGAGGCTTGAAAGAAGCTGAAGAACCAGAAAAGGAGAATGCCAAGGGGGCAGGAGGAATTTCTCTTCGAGAAATCCTTAAGATATGAGTTAACAAAATCCCCGAAACGCAAGGAGTGCATGGGAAGTCAAAGTCTTCACAAGACCAAGCTCAGGAGGAGTAAAAATTTTCATAGTGTTAAAGAGATCCAAGATTCAGACTCGTTGAAGGAAAAAAAGGTTTGAAACCTTTGATAACCCATAAACTCTTCTTGTCTGGAAGATAGCGTAAGCATCCGGGGGGGGGGGAGATATTAACCGTTTGATCTGAATGCTAGAAAATTGGAACCATCCACCAAGGGGACGTGTGGCAAATGGTCAAAATTTCTTTGACTCACATTGTAGAGAAGCCAAAGGGCGAAGCACTAAGAACTTGCGAAGCCCAAATTCACGACTTGAACTGAGTTGTTGGATCAAGGAGAGATATGGACCATTGATTGTTCAGGGTGAAGTATCAATATTTCAAGGATTGGAGGACCAGAGGTGATAAGTCTTTCGACTTCGCGAAACGCGAAGTCCTAAAATCATCATGACCATCAAATTTGAGGAGACATCTGGACCGTCGATCCAGAGTCATCACTATTTTGTCTATCGGGAGAACGGAGGCAAGGAAACTCCGAAGTCGCGAACCGCGAAACACCAACTTGATCGCAGTCGTTGATAAAGGAAATACATGGACCGTATATCTCTGGTCATCGTGATTTTGTCTATCGGGGAAATGGAGGTAGCAACACACTTAGAGTCACGAAACATGAAATTGTGAAACGCCTTTTGAATTAGGCGGGTGGTTATCACCAAGGTCACATCTGAGAAGGGGCAAAGAGAGGGGGTTCTAATGCCAACTTTGAGAGTTTCGGAGAGTGTGAAAGTGAAGGTGGTGGGTATTGTAGAGCCTACACCAGGAGTCGTGAGAACCTGTAGTTGACATAGGACGGGACCAATGAGGTTTCAGAGAGTCAACGACTCCATAATTGAAGGTCCTGACTAGGAGGTCGTGCAACCCTTAGGAGAGAGAGGGGTTTTGCATAGATATGTTTCCTTGATGATGTAGTCTTTTCCTAAGGTTGGATGATGTATTTTTGAGGTATTATTGTTACACATCAAAGTTACGCACTTTAATGATGGCATACTATCATCATTACAAGTGTCGCAAGTGTCACACATATCATACTGTCATCTTGTCTATGTTGTATCTTGAACGACATCATAGAAACACTTGAGACATCCTTAGAGACTGGTTAAAACAAGGATATGTCATTTGACGAAGAGTACAAAGATTTTTCCTTGAGAAAGACCACTTGAAAATCATTTTTGAAGGGCAACGCTCCCCTACCCACTACTAGGTAGTGCTAGCACTCCTTGCCTTCTTTTGGGAGAGAATTGCAGCGCTCTGTGCACCATTCTAGGGGAGAGTTGTGTTGTTGATGAAATCAGGGGAAGATGCCCCTTATCACTGAAGTCAATTTGATTCGAATCTGAGGTTAAGGTTAGATCTTAGGGAGGATCCACAACTGATGGAGAAAGATCCTCAACCTATCCCAAGAATCTCTAAGGTGGTTGGGCCTCTCAAATCCTATATAAGGAGGCCTCCTCATGGTGAAAAAGGGGAGACATTGAAGGCATCAAACTTATGATCTCATAAGGGAGAATAATCAGTGAAATTATAGTCATTCTGATCGTGAAACTTTTGAGCAAGGGTTTGGACAAAGAGAAATTGGTGAGATTGTTGCATATGCATCTATAGTTTTAAGCACTTTGCTTTGTTTTCATTAATATATATATATATATATATGTGTGTGTGTGTGTGTGTGTGTGTGTGTGTGTGTGCTTGGCCTGTTTCCTTCAAGTTTGTGTATGTTTCATGAACTTGTTTCTTTTGATAGATCTATTTTGAATCTAATCATGGTAGAATAGAAAGTATGTTTTGTCCTTTCTGCTCATTAGATTGCAGGACCTTCTGAAGAGCTTGGAGATCAAGATCATCCTAGATCGAGCAAGGAAAAACATCATTAAAGGTACTTATACTCATTTCTTATTCTTCCTTGAATAGTTTAGCTTCGTTAGAAGGAATGTCAATTTCCAACATTAGCACCTTTATGTCTTGGTTATAGGGGTCTAGGATCCAAGAGGGAGTTCACCTATCCGCGGGGGTATTTTCCTGTAATAGAAATTACCGAATCCACTGGGGACTAAAGCTTTCAGTTTTGGTTTCATTCCTTGGTCTTATTTTTGGCCTTTGCTCACCTTTAGATCTTGTTCACTATTTTTTTCTTGTTCTTAGATGTGTTGTTGGTTTATGGATTCATCCCATACACACTGAATTTTAGAGTTTTCTTGAGTTTTTGATTTCTGGGCAAATTTCTTTTTTTTCTCAGAGGCTAGCGCTTCCCTTCCTTTACATCCAGAGCACTAGCACTCCATTTTAGGCTCCCACAGAGCGCTACAATGCTCTAGTTCCCTTGACACCAAAGCGTTGGTCTTTTTATGGTGAAAATTATTTGGGATCCATCTTTGAGTGTAATTTTTACTGATTCATCTACTCAGGACTATCACTATCTTAGTGTGTCTTTAGTTCAGCCTCCAACCTTTTGATTTCTAAGAATTTTATGATGTTTTGCTTGGATTTTTGATATCTCTCTTCCTTGCTTTGAGTTACTCTTCTTCTTTGATATTTGGAGTCAATCTACTACTTTATCATTTATCTGATTGTCTAAAAGTTGTTGTAAGGAAATTCAGAGATCTATGTATGGTTCCATTTGATCTTTGAGGTCATTTCTCCCAAGCAATTCCTCCCATTTGAGTTTTTGGTTTTCTTTTTGCAAGTTTGGTTTCATTTTTTGCTTCTTATTTGATCACGATGAGAGTGTGTTTTTGTTTTTGTGAAGTTTGCTTCTAATTGCTTAAATCTCACAGATCTTGAAGTCTGATTGACATAGGAAGATTTACATCAAGTTGATTATCATTCAAATTTAAACAAAATGATATATTTTCACGATTTTTTATTTTATTTTTTATATTAGAACCATTTTCTGAATATTTTAGCATTATGTTGGATTCTTGATTGAGAACGATTGCATGAGGTTACTACATCTTAGTGTTTGACAATGAAAGGAAAATTCCTTCTCCTTCCCTTAAATAGACATTCATTGAAATAAAAGATTGCTTATCATTTCTTATGCATTTTTTGGGAATTGAGTCATAATATCATCAGTTTCACTCTCATACACTTCTAAGTAAAGAACAACCACGAAAATCAACACTAATTAAATTTGATCTAGAACTTGTTTTTTTTAGAATCTTCCACCAACATTAGACTAGGATTAGCGCTTTGGATTAGGCTATGAGTACAACTCTCCAAATCACTCAAAGAAAACATTAGCATCTTGTGATAGGGAGAGAAAATCCAATTTTCGTATAAGCTTTCTGGGATCCCCCTCTCACACAGGGGTTATGCATGAGGTCGCGTTTGGGAGAGTTACGAAGATTATCCCTCTGTGGTTCAACCTTTCGTAGTAGTCGGATCGTATATTGGGGGTTCTTCTTGAGGTTCAACTGTCTTCATTTGGTCTTAGTGCTTTGTGAATTATGAATCCGTTCGGGGTTCTCTGGAGTTCTATCGGTCCACTTGTCCTCAGTTCTCTCGAAGAATTTTAGACTTGTTATCCTGCCCATACACCCAGACTAGACTGTCGACTGTACCCACCCAGGGGATGACTGCGATTTGGTGTCCTTAGTAGCCATAATATTTAGGGTCTTTATACAAGGTGACGGTGAAGGGAAGTCTTCGTTGTACCTGGAACAAACGGTGGTCAAACTCACTCAGGCTCCTTGGAGGGTAAATCCACGATTATTGTGTGGAAGCTTGCACCAAGGCATAAGTCCGTTAAGCAAGTTTCCACCATAATTGTTCCACTCGCTCATATCCTAGCCCCTTCTTGACTTGATCACGCGATGTTGGATTTCATCACCAACTAGTACGGTCATCGAGAGAAGGTTTTGTTTGCTTTGTTTGATTCCTAGATTTCTTAGTGTATGATGTTTCTTTTCTTTAGTCGACCATAGATTTACTTTTTCGTTCGTTACTTAGCTCAAGCAACATAGACCTCTGTCATTCATGTAGGATGCAAGGGTTACCCTCGGAAGATCTGGAGGGTTATCTACCTTTGCTTCCCAACTCTTCGGAATGCCCTCCTAAGGCTCATAACAAAATAACTTCTGAGGTTGGAAGCACACACTCTTTGGAAAAATTCAGAATTGTTTCCGATTCTTTGGAAGCTTTTAGAATTCCCATAAACCTAGCTTTGAGTACTAGACGAGATCTGCATCTGCTTCAGGTGAACTCATCTGGAGAAGTTGTTGTTATTGATGATACTGAGATACCCACCAAACATAATGCAGGATCTGGAGTAGAGGATCCACTTTTCCAAGGTGAATCATTTAGGACCCCAACTCATACTGTTGGAACCTCTAGTTTTGGTTCTATCCCTTTAATAGTATGTGATTTGTACGATAACCTAGGAGCGAGTCCTGATCAACCTATGGCATCACAAGTGCCCGAGACGTCTTTTAGTTACACAGTACCTTTAGACCACTTTATTGGTACGACCAATAATGTCATCACCGTTGCATACCAATTGTTGATTGGTTCTCACTCGAACCCTACTATCCATATGGAACATTCTACTATCCCTGCCAGTAATGTGACACCACTCCAAGCTCCAATTGGGACACCACTTAGACCAAATCCATCACTTCCCCCTGGGTACAGAGCTCTTAATCCTTCCCTTTCTAACACTGCTTAGGTTACACCCGAATTTTCTGTACTTTTTGTTCCTCCTGGATATAACAACGTTGTTGGTTATATACCTACAACTTTATTTGGAGGAGCCGGTATTGGTGGCTCTAATCCAATTGGAGGCACCACTCATTCATTCACTCATTCATTCACTTCTGGTTTCCAGATTCCTATCAACACTCAACCTCATGCTGGGGGGAAACCTCCATTTGGGGGTCAACCTCAAATCGAGACACAACCTCAAATTGGGGGGCAGCCTCAGGCTGGATTCCATCACCCATTGTATGGACATGATGCACCTACAACACAAAATATTTGGAACATTCCTTTCCCAGGAAATCCACAATTCTGTGGGGGACAACATCATCAAGGACAAAAACAACCTTATCTTTCCCACGGGACTAATGTGTATCCTCCTCATGGACAAAAGTTTTACCCCCCTTATGGGCAAACAAATCATCCAACTTACAATCCCCAGAACCCATCGGGTTATCCTCCACTTGCAAATGCTTCTCAACCATCATCGAATACTATTTATCCTGGTCAACAACAACCGTATCTAGGGGGGCATGCTAGATACACTTATCCATCCAAACCAGTTTATGGTCCTAATGGTATCCCTATGCCACACTAGTATCACCCTCAGATTAACCGCCAATTACCTTTCCTTGCAACTCTGGATCTCCCAGAATTGTCTCGGTTGACCAACGATCCTATACTACATTCTCCTTTTTGGCCAGTGATTCCTTCTAAATTATCTTATGATATTATAAATTTTGACGGTAAACCCGGAGAAGACCCAAATAACCATGTGATGAATTTCCATTTATGGTGTTCATCAAACTCCTTAATGGATGATTCTATACGTTTATGTATTTTCCAACGAACACTTATGGGCTCAGCAACCAAGTGGTATATTGAACTTCCACGTGGTTATTTGCAAGATTTCAACTCCCTTACCATGTCCTTTGTCACGCACTTTCAACTACCTATTCGTTATGAGACAGTTACCGAACTCTTGAATTCTCTTCGTCAAACCAACTTCGTGCATATCTCTGATCACATTCATGAGTGGAGATGATGATGAAGGTTGATCAAAGCAATTATTCTTGACCAGTTATTGGCAGAATGATTTACAAAATCCCTTTTACCCCCAATTGCTTGTGACGTCACTATGGGTGGTGTAGTCACCGAGGAATAAGCCATTGCTGGGGCTCAGTACTTAGATTTGGTTTATTCACAATCTGGTACTTTGTATGAATTTATTCCAAATGCTACCTGTGCCACTACCGATCCATCCAAAACTTCTTCCTCATCACATGTGGATGGCGTTATCAGGACCGTTAAATCCCAATCTACTTCACAGTAGAATGGAATTGTAAATCGATCTACTTCGGCACCCTCTCCCCAGTTTGACCTCACTCTCCTCTACCTCCCTTCCAACTCAACTCTTTGAGGTGAATGTAGTTCAATCTGCCCCTTCACAAAAATCCAAAGGTAAGAAGAATACAAAGAACAAACCCAAGAAGAATAACACTAATGAAAAACCCAAAACTCAAACTCCACTACCTGCTACCGAAAATAAACCATAGCAGAAGCTGAAATTCCCTTGTCTTATTTGTGGTGACGATCACTACACTCGAGATTGTCCACATCACGATGAAGTGGCAAAACTTTTCAAATGAAATTCACAACCCGCCGTGCTTACATAACCTTTTCCTCAAAAACAATCTATGGTTTCTCAAACCCCCTCTCTAGGGGGTAGTTCCACCCACCCTCCTAATGATGAAGCCTCAATGAGTGCTCATATTTATATGTTCAACAAAATTGATTTAACCACTCGCTCTACGACATACGACACTCCAACTAAGCCTGACAAAGAAAAGGTCACCAACGGTTCTTTACTGGATCCATCTCCTACGTCCGTTAGTACTCCTTCCGTTAGTCCACCATATGGGTCACTTCAGATAGAGAATCCTTCTTTCGAATTGATATTACTCCCTCCGAAGAGCACCATCTGTAAATCTACTTTTAATCCTAGTTCGTGTGCTGCCCAAAACTATAACATTTTTGAAGATTTGGCTCAAGCACCATGTGTTATGTCTGCGTTGGAAGTTCTACAGCACTGCCTGATTCAACGTAGAACACTCTTGGCTTCTCTTGGAGCCTTTGATCCTAATTCATCCAAAAATATGATGTTTAACTTGGACAATTTTAAGTCACAAATTTCTCACCAACCTACTTTTCAAATTGATGTCGTTGTTCATAACTAACACATCCACTGCACTGTCTTGGATGAGGGAGCCTCTACTTGTGTCATGTATTTATCTTGTTGGAAAGGATTAAAATCACCTGCACTTAACAAATCCCCTACGATGTTACGTGCATTTGATGGGAGAGGTTTTCATCCTCACGGACTCTTGCAGTCCTTAGCCATTCAATTGGGCAACAAAATCGTTTTTGTTGACGTCGAGGTGGTCAATGCTCCCCTCGATTACAACTTGTTACTAGGAAGAATTTGGTTTTATGCCATGTCTGTCATCACTTCATCGGTGTTTCAATGTGTACAATTTCCTCATCAAGGTAATATTGTCACTATCGATCAGTTAGATTTTTGTACACCCGACGCTCGCGCTCCCTCTACCAACAATATTCCTTTCTTGGGAGATCACAAAATCATGTATGCAAGTGTTGGTGTAGGTATGTTAAAATAATATTCCCTTATGGGTACTTTCCTTGTGATACTTCCTCCTACCACACATCATATTTCCACAATCAATATGATTTCGACTATGACTTATCAGCCTCTCGCATCATATTATCCTTGAATTGTACCTAGTCCTTTAGAGTTCGATGCACTAGGTGACACCCTGCCACTTAGTCCAGCCGAGGCTTCATATGCTGCTATTCAATCAACCTCTCCCTCCTCGCATGACCAATATCTATTGGCAATCGACACCTACTCGATGCCATCATGGTTGAATTCCTTGTCTTCTGGTTTTGACTACATTTCTCAGGTTTTTCCTTCCAACGAATCCATTATGCAAATGCTTAGCATTGACGAAGTACCTTAGGATGATAACCGTCATCGATCTTCTTTTCTTCCACCTCTCGAAGAAATTTAGGAAGATATACACTCTATCTTCCCCCCCAATGTTGTTGATTCTCCACAATATACCATACTTACGCAAGATACTATTTCTGAGGAGAATTTAGGCAAAATTTATTTTACAGTCGTTATTGATATTTCGATCAAGGACAGTGTCGTGGAAAATATTAATCTCAGTGATAATTGTTCGCCCGAGGAAGTGGTTTCTTATGCCTCTTTATTCAAATAATTCTGCGATGTCTTCGATTGGAGCTACGAGGAAATACCAGGGATCGATCCTTCGATCATTGTTGATGAAATTAAAACTTACACAGGTGTTAAACCTGTTCGACATAAACTCCACCCGGTACATCCCAAGAAAAATGCGACCATAAAGGCATAAATTGAGAAACTATTGAAATTTGGCTTCATCTATCCCGTCCCCTTGACAGAATGGGTTTCTAACATTGTTCCAGTTGCTAAGAAACAAGGGACCATTTGTGTCTGCATTGATTATAGGGATATTAACAAGGCTTGTCCAAAAGACAACTACCCCACACCCTTCATCGACCAAATCATTGATAATTGCGTTGGCAGCGTGATTTTATCTTTCATGGATGGATTCTCAGGATACAACCAGATTGACATTCTACCCATTAATGAACACAAGACAACCTTCATCTTCCCATGGGGAAATTTCGCCTATTGAAAACTACCATTTGGTCTCAAAAATGTTGGTGCTACATTCCAGCGGGCTATGTCATATGCTTTCCACGATATCAAACATATTGCAGAACCTTACCTCAATGATTTACCTGCCCATTCATCCAGTCGATCAGATCATATTGGTCATCTACGGGCTATTTTTCTTCAATGTCGGTTCTACCGTATTCGTTTGAACCCACACAAGTGTATCTTTGATGTCGAATTAGGTCGACTCCTCAGTTTTGTTTTCTCCAAAGACGGGATTTGGGTGGATCCCTTAAAGATGAAAGCTATTCTTGTTTTTCCTCCACCTCACAATTTGACACAACTCCAAAGTTTGCAGGGGGGAAACAACTTTCTTCGTCGTTTAATTTGTAACTACGCTTAGATTACCAAAGGATTTATGCGATTTTTGCAGAAATACAATCCTTTCATTTGGGATGACACTACTCAACGATCCTTTGATGCTTTAAATCATTCATTAATCAATACACCTCTGCTACATCCTTCGAATTATATGCATGATTATATCCTTTACTTAGCGTCCTTTACTTCCACTATTGCTATGGTGTTAGTTCAAGAAGACCCTAATGATGATGAACATGTGATATACTATCTGAGAAAAAGTCTATCTGGTCCATAACTCCGATATTCTCAAGTTGAGAAGTTGGCTCTTGCAGTTGTCACTGTTGTCCAGAGATTTCTCCATTACATATTGCTATGCATTACCACAATTATTGCGGACTCTAACCCCATGTATCATATTATGACACGTCAAGTCCTTGGGGGATAATATTCCAAGTGGATCGTGATTCTTCAGGAATTCGATCTCGATTTTGCCAAGTCTAAAGCCAAAAAATCCTTGGTGATTGCGGAGCTTATCTGGGATCTTCCCCATGCTGATGAAGATACTGAGCCTATATATTCTCTCCCCGATGAATCTATATTCCTCATTATCATGTATGATCCATGGTATGGAGACATCCTTCTTTATCTCCAGACCCAACATTTTCAACCTGATATCTCTCGTGAAGAACGTCATCACATTCATCACCATTATCGACGCTACCTTATCATCGATAACACTTTGTATCGCCGTGGTATTGACACTATTCTACGACGTTGTTTAACTCATGAATAGGTTGAACGCGTTCTTAATGACTGTCACCTTGGAGCATGTGGCGATCACTTTTCTGGGATGGCTACAACTCAAAATGTTTTACGTGCCAGTTATTTTTGGCCCTCTAACTTCAAAGATTGTATTGAGGCTGTCAAAAAATGCCCACCCTGCCAAGTTTTTCATAAAAAGGAATGAACCTACCCACCTCTGCTACATTCTATTGTTGCCATCGTCCCCTTTGCAAAATGGGGCATTGATTTCATGCAGTAAGCCTACCTCAGTCGGGGGGCATGGTTATATCATCGTTGTCATTGATTACTTCACAAAATGGGCTAAGGCTATGCCTACTTTTCTGAATGATGGTCATACTGCAACTCTCTTCTTTTTCAACCACATCATCACTCGCTTTGGTGTTACACAAGACATTTTCACTGATCACGATTCACATTTTCAAAACTAGATGATGAGTGATTTACATGCCAAGTTGGGTTTTCACCATGAGAACTCATCCCCTTACTATCCTCAAGAAAACAGACAAGTTGAATCTATCAACAAAATCCTTAAAACCATGATTCAACGTATGGTAGGGGGAAACAAAACCTCTTGGCACTTACAACTTTTCTCCTCTCTCTGGGCTTACTGCACCTCAGTGAAAACCTCTATTGGTTTCACTCCTTTCTAGTTAGTATATGGCATAGAAGTTGTTTTACCAATCGAGTGAAAAATTCCCTCGTTGAAACTCAAAGTAGAACTCCTGCCTCACACTTCTGTTGAAGAAGAATGCTTCTTACATCTGGATAGGTTGTATGAAACACATCGTGATGATTCTCTTGTTAACGAGACATATCAAAAGCAAATAAAGAATCAATACAACAAGTCTTTCCACCCTCATACTTTTGCAGAAGGAGACCTAGTCCTCGTTTATGACCAGGCTTATGATAAGTTAGGGACGAGAAAGTTAGAACCTCTATGGCATGGTCCTTACATCGTGAAACATATTTTACATAGAGGTGCCTACGATCTAGTTGACAACAATGGAATCTCCCTGGGTGAGCCCCGAAATGGGCTTTACCTTAAGAAGTACTATGCATAGAAAATCTAGCACGTGTGCTTTGAAAACTATTGTATTTTAGTTTTAGTGTGTATTTTTCTCTTGCGTGCACGAGTTTTGTCTTAGCCGCTTATACTTTGTCTTGTGATTCGATGCACAGATGACATCTTCCTTTCCTATCTAATTTGTCGGGTTTGTAGATGGTTCTAGTCGACACACCCTGACTATTGCTTATGCAACTTGGTTCATTTACCACTCTGATGAGTTGGTGAGTTCAGGAGGTATTTGCTTAGGATCGACAACTAACAACATGGTAGAATATCATGTTGTCATCGGACTATTAACCAAAGCCTCCTCCCTAGGTACATCTCGCATGATTATTAACCTAGACTCTCAAATCGTGGTCTGTCAACTTAATCGGATCTACGCCATTCACAATCCTATCCTATTGCGTCTCCACCTACAATTTCATCGTCTTGAAAGGATGTTTGAATTTATCGAATATAGACACATACCAAGAGGACTTAATACAAATTCGGATTTGCTAGCAAATTATATCATGGATCGGTATCTCACGCATAGATAATTTTTCATAAAGAAAATAAATCATATAAATTACATCACATGTAAATTAAATGCATCACATAAAGACATTATTTTTTGTAGACATCATTTGGCACTACAAAAACTCGGATATGTATATATACGGCGTGATATAAAATGTTTGAATACATCAAAAAGTACATAGAAGGGAAATTTTTTGGGTCCTCATGCCCATAACATCGTCATACAGACCATACAAAAACATAAGGAAGGTCCTAATCATCCCACATCACATTGTGCTTTGAGTAGCACACTACTGCATGAGCTACTCATCTCAGTAGGGAGTTCAAGCTATGGGGGAATCCCATTCTATGTCTATATATATGCGAGGGTACATTCCCCCTCCTAGGAGGAGGGACACCCATCGTGAGACCACAAAGGTTTTTCTTCACCTCCCAAAAACCACCTATTTCTACCTCATGCTCTACTACTATCTGAGCATCTCCACGACGCCCCAGTGTTGGCATATCCACCGGACATGTTTCTCCTCTATCTGGGCAATGAAACAATACATCTGTTAAAAAAATCTTCTAATTACACATCGAAATAATAATAATAATAATAATAAAAACACTTGACAAGATTTTTTGGTTTCTTACCTAATGCGTCCTTGTCCATTCCATCTGGAAGAACCAGGTCCATGCTACCCCAAAAATCCACTCCGTCGTATGGGAAGTCCTCTATGAAGATCAATTGGCGTCTTATCCACGCAAAGAAGTCACTTGTAAATATGAACTCTGACTCTGTCCCTAGCCTCGGAGACAGACTCGTCCAGTGCTCCATGCGTGGTTCAACCACATGTTGTACTGCTAGTGCAATATGTGGTTGCATCTGTGGGATCCACTCTAGGAAGAATGAAACCAGGAATGAACTATATCCAAATTGCTTCTGTTGCCCCATCCTACATCTCGAAATCTGTTCCTTCACATTTTGAAGGAATGCTGCGCTCCAGTTAAACAAAGTTAGCTCAACACACTGTAAAGCATAATCCATCTGCGATATCGAACCAAGTGTGACCTGGTACTACCTACCAAAATCATGATGGAAAATAAAATAGATCGAATAGGTAGATCCCTAACATCTTTTATCGCAATCCTACCTCCCACCAATCTCGATCCTGGAATGCAATGATTTGCCAGATATTCTTCTACATGCATTGGAAGTGCCCTCTATTAAGATAAGATAATAGGGGCCCCTCTCTTTGAGAGGCCGGTCAGGAAATAAACATCCTCTAACTCAATGGTAAGCAACTGTGTCCCAATTTGGAATCCCTTTTCAACAATTTTCCATAACCCGATCATGTACTCAAGACGAAGAACTCCCTTCTTCATCTTCTGCATCTTAAAAAACTTGAGGAGACTGCAATTCCTCAATGCAGCGCTTGATCGAGGGTTTTTCAAAGAAGCCACATCATTGAGATCATGCTCATGCTCTTTCCACTCAATCATGACTTTTTCCAAGTATAACCTGCAACCATCATCAACAAAAGACCATTAGTCATGTTACATTAACAAATTTTTGGGTAAATTAAACTTTAAAATCACTTTGTTTTTGTTTGTCATGCCAGCGCCCCCTTTTTTCTTTGATCAAAGCACTAGCACCCCACCAATAGGCTCTTCAAAGCGCTAGCGCACCACCAATAGGATCATCAGAGCACTAACTCTCCCCCAATAGGCTCACCAGAGCGTTGAAATTTCGAATAGTGCTCCCCCTAGCCCTTTAGGGAAGCGCCGAGCCTCCTTGGCGCTTGGGGCCTTCCAGGGCATCAAATTTAAGGCAAAAGATTACCTAAAAACAAATTTTAAACCATGCAAAATGTTTGGAATACGTAGAGGATCAACTTGATCCAGATGGAAGGAGAAATGGTTGACTGTAGCTCTGACACTGATGAATCCAAGAATCACCCTCCAAAGTCAATTTCTCCACTACTAGAAGTTTTGGCACAAAATGAGTTGGTAATAGACATTTTTTACCCTATATTACTATTATAGATTTAAGTTTTTGCTAAAACCATAGTTATTTTGGGTTTTGTAAATCATGTTGGAGATATTATTAATACCCTGGTATGTAGTTTTATCATTATTGGCAGCTTTCAAAGCGGTTTTGTTGGATTTTTATCTTGTCGCATTAACGTGCATGGTCTTAGTTCCTTCTCACGCTAAAAAAAACATGAGAACGCAACTAAGTAAACTTTTGTCTCTTTTTCAGACTCGCATGGATACACATATTTAAGTTGTTTTCAGACCCTCTAAACATGAAAAATCACTGAGTTTACCTTCTCTGGACTCATTGAAAAAATCATATGTTGAAGGGTCCATATGGGACCGAACCCTTACTTCTTTCAGTTCATTAAACAAAGGAACAAGGACTTACCGAAGGTGAGTTATATCGAGCATGTGTTACCCTCCTCGAGCTCGTTAAATTAAAAAGAGGTACTCATCTATCTGGATGGGGGAAAAATTGAAGGAAGTAAGCCAAGCAGTTTTTGAAAACATCACGGGTCACTCTTACGGTCACCCTTGAACATGACACTTTGTATTTGCATACATTTTAATCCGTTGAACCTCTTCACTGAACCAATCCTTTGCGTTTCTTTACTCCTTTGGGTCACCCGACGAAAGTCACAATATCCATTGTATCATCATGTTTTGTTCCATGTCATGTTTCTATTGTTGTGCCTCAGTGTTCAAGGGAAGTATCTGCCTCGAGAGTCAACCATCACAAATTTCCTGTTTCAACACCCATTTCAGTACGTTCTCATTTGATTCACCACCTTATATCTCTATGTCAGTTTCGTGTCATTGATGGGGAATACATCAAGGTCCTCCTTCAACGAGTCTATTCCTGTCGACTTCAACACATTATCTTGGAATTATGCCTAGAAACCAGTTAGTACCTTGGGACCTGGATGCCTAAATGACAGGCCTCCTCACTTCTGACAGTAGGTTTACATCATTGACCTCTGATCGGATGATTCCACGAATGTTCAACTTCAGCTCATTTATTCACATTCACTGGAATGTACTAGGGTACATTGGGAATCATTGATATCAATGGTGATTTCCCTCGCACTTGTTAACGATTTACCTCATTGACTGGTAATCAAGTGGTTTCTACCATGGTCAACACCAAGACATATATTCACATGGTTAGATTCGTACTGCATCGGGATCGGTAAGAAGGCCCTGGTTTGAGTGATCACTCCGATATATAATTTGTCCAAGTTGCGACGAAGTTTCTTTTGAGAATATTGATACATATACTGTCACATAGATCCACTTTCTATTGGTCCATGGCTATGTCTTATCGTCTCGTAGATCCACTGTGTATTTTTCGTGGCTACTATCAGTTCATGTCATGGAAGTATAGATCCACGTTGTATCTTTGGTGGCTATACCTTTTTATCAATATAATTATGGATCTGCAGTGTATCTTATGGCAGCCATACCTTGAAAGTCTTTATCACTCAAGCATAGGTATGTTTTCCTTGGGTTTGAAATATATCATAACATTTGTCTGATGGTTGTATGCAGCTTTGACTAGGTTCTCCGAGTCTGTACCCTTGCTTGAAAAAGTCTACAAAGTACTTCAGTCATCAATTTATGTCTTCTAAATTTGCACTTTGGGGGACAATCTGTTACACATCAAAATTACTCACTTCAATGATGTCCTACTGTCATCATTACAAGTGTCGCAAGTGTCTCACTTTGGCCACAAATGTTGCAAGTGTCACAAATATCATATTGTCATCTTGCCTATGTCGTATCTCGAATGACATCACAGGAACACTTGAGACATCCTCAGAGACTGGTTAAAAGAAGGATATGTCATTTGACAAAGAGTACAAATATTTTTCCTTGAGAAAGACCACTTGAAAATCATTTTTGAAGGGCAACGCTCCCCTACCCACTAGCAGGGAGTGCTAGCGCTCATTGCCTTCCTTTGGGGGAGAGTTTCAACACTCTGTGCACCATTTTGGGGGAGCATTGTGTTGTTGAGGAAATCAGGGGAAGATCCCCTTATCTCTGAAGTGAGTTTGATTTGAATCTGAGATCAAGGCTGGATCTTAGGGAGAATCCACAAATGATGGAGAAAGATCCTCAACCTATCCCAAGAATCTCTAAGGTGGTTGGGCCTCTCAAAGGCTATATAGGGAGGCCTCCTTATGGTGAAAAAGGGGAGACATTGAAGGCATCAAACTTATGATATCATAAGGGAGAATGATCAGTGAAATTATAGTCATTTTGATCGTGAAAATTTTGAGCAAGGGTTTGGACAAAGAGAGCTTGGTGAGGTTGTTGCATCTGCATCTACAGTTGTAAGTAATTTTCTTTGTTTTCATTAATATATATATGTGTGTGTGTGTGTGTGTGCTTGGCCTGTTTCCTTCAAGTTTGTGTATGTTTCATGAACTTGTTTCTTTTGATAGATCTATTTTGAAGCTAATCATGGTAGAATAGGATGTATGTTTTGTCGTTGCTGCTCATTGGATTGCAGGACCTTCTGAAGAGCTTGGAGATCAAGATCAGCCTGGATCGAGCAAGGAAAAACGTCGTTAAAGGTACTTATACTCCTTTCTTCTTCTTCCTTGACTAGTTTAGATTCCTTATAAGGAATGCCAGTGTCCAACATTAGCACCTTTCTGTCTTGGTTATAGGGGTCTAGGATCTAAGAGGAAGTTCACCTGTCTGCGGGGGGATTTTCTTGTAATAATTATTCCAATAAAGGTGGTGCACCCTAGGTTCAAGCCTATGTAGAGATAATAACTTGTTGTTATCATGGTGGGGTTTTTCTAGGGAAATAAATTTTATTTACATGCTACAACACTTTCATGGAGTGCACCCCCTCATTGGCACACATGTTCGTGGTGATTTAACCATCAAATCACTATTTGGAGATGGACTATGGTTATAATAGAGCATTAACCCTTGTGCACACTTTTTGAGGTTGATTTAACCATTCAATGGCTAATTTAATCATTTTTATTTAGGTGAAGGCTAATTACTTG
>ML795700.1:458985-539796 GCA_009831015.1 Picea engelmannii | reverse complement strand
TTTATGGGTTATCAAAGGTTTCAAACCTTTTTTTCCTTCAACGAGTCTGAATCTTGGATCTCTTTAACACTATGAAAATTTTTACTCCTCCTGAGCTTGGTCTTGTGAAGACTTTGACTTCCCATGCACTCCTTGCGTTTCGGGGATTTTGTTAACTCATATCTTAAGGATTTCTCGAAGAGAAATTCCTCCTGCCCCCTTGGCATTCTCCTTTTCTGGTTCTTCAGCTTCTTTCAAGCCTCTTCGACCTTTAGTCAAATCTCGGATATATGCACTCCTTGCACTAGATCTTACGCAATATTTTAGGTTCTTGCGGGTGACTGTGCACACTTTGCACCAGTCTCTTTGCACTCCTTGCAAAGGGAAAATTTGTGTTATCTCTTCTAAGCTTGGGAATCGAAACAAAACCCACTAACGCACTCCTTGTGTTCTGTGTACACACCTTGCACTACTTCCACAGAAGAGAAACAATTGAAACTTATCTTAACATTCATAATTTCATTCACTCATGAAAACACAAACACAAAGAATTGCAAAACAAAGTTCGCACCATACATTGGATCAATTTTCCTTTGTTCTATTCATAAGTGAAAAATGGTTACAACTGAAAATAAAAATAAAACAATTGAAAAACTCAGAAATCTCCTACTAACTTGCAACTAACATATGCTCTGCAACTAACTACCAATCAACCTCATTCTGGCGTACAAATTCTCTATTTATCAGAGGGATATTAGGGTTTTCCCATGGCTACTTGTCTACTCTAAAACTTAACCTAATGACTATCTAGACCAGTCGCATTCCAGAGAAGGAGTGGAAACTCCCACTTCGCTCATGATCACTTCAAGTGTGCCTCTATATTTTTTCGGCCTGATACCAAGAATGCCTCAATAGGTTAATTCTGGCGCTGAGTTAAGGAAGACTTCAAAATATCTGTTGAGACTTCCAGCGTTGAAGTTTCATACAGATTCCCAGACGTTGATGGGTCTATCTCTACGTGCTTTCCAACGATGCTCCTACATCATACTCCCCTTGACAAAAATTCATGGAATCCTGCACCGACCTTCCCTACTTCTAGATAGCAGCTTCATTTTCCCAACTGACATATTCTATTGGGTGTCCCTTCCACTTGACCAAATATTCAAAATAGGTCTTCCTTATGGTCTTATTTCCAATCCTCTGATCAACAATCTTCTCCATATGTGGCTTTTCTGCTATATGCATTTGTTTCTCCCACTAAATCTTCTCTTGATCTTCTGATCCCTCTGTGCCATCTTTCCTGTAAGGATATAGGTCTGAAACATTGAATATGGGCGATATGCCCACACCATCTCGCAGCTCAATCTCTGATACCAGAACTTCCTCAATATCTTACATGGTCCTATATTTTTCATCTTTAACTTATTATATGTACCCCTAGGGAACCTTTGTTTTCTGAGATGTGCCAGAACCTGATCCCCTACTTCAAATTGAAGTTCTCTGCGATGTTGATCTGTGTTTATACCCCTGGTTATAACTCTGCAACTGTCCTCTGATCTGGCTATCGAGCTTCTACATGTCTGCAACAAAATCTTCTTCTCCAGCGCTCCTAATCTCACTCTGTACCAAGTCTCTCAACTCATATACTCCCCTCGGTTGCATTCCATACAATATTTGGAATGGGGTTTTTCCAGTGTTCTTGTTTGGTGAGTCATTTTATGCAAATTATTCTTGCGGAAGAATCTGATCCCACTGATTATGTTGTTCAGTGACCAGATCCTTAATAAGTTTCCCAAACTTTTGTTCACCACCTCAGTCTATCCATCCGTCTAAGGATGATAAGTTGAGTTGAAGGACAAATCTATCCCCAAATTCTTCCATAATGTTCTCCAAAAGTAACCAACAAATTTTGTGTCTCTGTCTGAGACAATGCTTCTGGGTAGGCCATCAAGTCTTACAACTTCCTTGAAAAATAGATTTGCAACATGTGTTGCATCACTTGTCTTCTGGCATGGGATAAAATGTGCCATCTTTGAAAATCTATCCACCACCACAAATATGGAATCAAATCCTCTTTGCGTTCTTGGTAGTCCCAACACAAAATCCATGTTTATTGCATCCCAAGGGCTCTCTGGTATTGGCAATGGTTGATACAATCCATTGTTCTATATTTTTCCTTTCGCATGTTGGCAAATTCTACATCTGTTCAAAAACTTTATCACTTCTATTCTCATACCAGGCCAATAGTATGAACTGCTCAACTGTGCAAACGTTTTATCATGGCCGAAATGTCCAGCCAATCCTCCACTATGCTTTTCCTTCAAAATATTATCCCTCATTGACCATTTTGGTATGCACAACTGATTTCCCTTGAACAACAATCCCTCTTGAATCATGTACTCTGTCCACTGGCTTCTGTCTCTCATCTCATGGTTTTCACATGCTTCATATGCTTCCTTGAAATATGCATCATCACAATACATGTCCTTAAGGTGTTCAAACCCCAAGGTCTTCACCTGGAATTCCTATAGAATCAAACATCTCCTGCTTAATGCATCAGCAACCTTGTTAGCATTCCCAACGATATGTTTTATGACAAAAGTAAAATTCTTCATAAACTCAACCTATTTTTCATTCCTCTGATTCAATTTTTCCTGCTTGGTTATGAATTGTAAAGCCTATTTATTGCTATACAAGACAAACTCCTGTGGGACAAGATAATGTATCCATTTCTTCAAGGCTTGAATTATGGCATAAAACTCCTTGTCATATGTGGAGTATTTTCTCTTGGTCTCATTCAACTTCTAACTGAAATAGGAAACATGTCTATTATCCTGACTCAAAACTGCTCCTATTGCAACTCCACTTGCATCACATCTCACCTGAAATGTCTTTTCAAAATTCGGCAAGACCATAATTGGTCATTCTGTTATTTTCTCCTTCAGTATATTGAAGCTCCTCTCGGCTTTCTCTATCCATTTAAAAGAATTGTGATTCTTCTTCACTGTATCCATCATTGGTGCACAAATTCCACTGAAGTCTCTAATGAACTTCCTATAGAAAATCACTAATTCATGGAAGCTCCTTACCATGAACATACTCCTTGGTGATGACCATTCTTTTATTGCTTTCACCTTCTCTGGATCCATCTTCAGTTCATTTGAAGAGATCAAAAAACCCAAATAAATGATTTATGTCTTCATAAAAGAGGACTTCTTCAGATTTATCAACAACTTCTCCTATTGTAGCCTCCTCATCACTAATGAAAGGTGCCTCAAATTCTCTTCTTTAGTCCTGCTAAAGATCGGAATATCATCCAAATACACAACCACAAAATTGCCAATGAAATCTTTCAGTATTTCATTCATCAGCCTCATAAAATTACTTGGGGCATTTGTTAAGCCAAATATCATAGCAAGCCACTCATAAAGACCTTCATTTGTCTTAAAGGTTGTTTTCCACTCATCACCTTCTCTATCCTGATCTGGTGATATCCACTTTTCAAATCTATTTTAGAAAAGAAATTTGATCCATTTAGACAGTCCATTAAAACATCCATTCTTGGTAAAGGAAATATATACTTTATGGTGATATTGTTAATGGCTCTTGAGTCATACACATTCTCCACCCTCCATATTTATTTGTACTCAACATAGTTGGTAGTGCACATGGACTCAAGCTTTCCCTGACCAAACCCTTAACTAACAGTTCCTGGACTTGGTTCTTCACTTCATCGTTCTCTCGAGGTGTCAATCTGTATGCTTCTTTGTTTGGCAGACTTGCTCCTAGTATCAAGTCAATATGATGGATGATACTTTTGATGGGTGGCAATGAGTTTGGCAGCTCATCCACCACTATGTCAACGGAATTTTCCAACAATTCCTGAACTTCTTCATGCAAATCATCCATTGAAGTGTTTGTAAAGATAAATTTGGGTTTCCTCACCACAGCGAACTGCATCTCCTATTCTTACTTGACTTCTTTCAGGAGTTCCTTCCCACTCAAGAGAAGTATGCTTGTGTTGGCCTCCTCTTTCACTCTCTTCTCCTCTATTGATAGCAACATGTGTGTCCTACCATTCTTCTCTAATGTGTATGTATTCTTCCTCCCATCGTGAATGAAATTCCTGTCAAACTGCCATGGTCTTCCCAATAGAATATGAAATACATACATGGGAATTACATCACATAGAATTTCATCTCTATATCCTCCTATTTTAAATTCAACCAAGCATTGTTTAGTAACAATTACCTGGTGTCCTTTTTGCAACCATGAGAATTTGTATGGCTTCAAATGTGCAGTTGTCTCCAGCTCCAACTTCTCCACCATCTCTATGGATACTAAGTTATTAGTGCTCCCACTATCAATAATCACCTTGCATACTTTGTCCTTAGTTTTGCAAGTTGTCCTGGAGAGACTATTCCTCTGCATTGGCCTCTCAACTTCTGCTTCTGGTTTTAAGAGAACCTTCCTCAACATCATGGATCTTCTCTCCTATGTTCCTTCTGCCTCAACATCTCTTCTCTCATCTTCTGAAATGTGAGCTTCACCTCCTCCTTATTTATTCTTCTCGGGGCAATCCCAAGACATGTGTCATGTCTTTCCATAGGCATGACATCTTACATCTCCTCCTCCTCTTTTTCTTCTTCCTCTGGAATAATTTATTCCACCACCCTGTCTTTCTCGGGAACTTCCTCCTCTTTCTGAGTGACTATGTGGTTTCTCAGTCTCATCCTTAGGCTTATGTGCTCTGTCATGGGTATATCCCTTTCTTTTTCTTCCGACTGAGCTTTTACCTCTCCCTCGTTAGCTTTGTTTTTTGGCCAACTTCTCCTCTGCCTTTAGCGCAAACTGATAAGCATCCTCCACTCTTCTTACTGACATCATGTTGAGCTCATCCCGGATTTCATATCTCAAGACATTAATGTATTTGGCTACTTTCTCTTCATCTCTCTCTCTTTGTCCAGTTCTGATGATCAGCCTATAGAACTCCTCTGTGTACTCCTTAACTGTCATCCCTTTCTGTCTCAGGTTTTGCATCTTCCTGAACAGATTGATCTGATAATCCTTGGGCATGAACTTAGCATTCATCTTGGTTACCATTCTGTCCCAAATCTTTATCTTTTGTTTTCCTTTGCTTCTTCTCTCAGCCTCTAGTTCATCCCACCATAGCGTTGCATGTCCTTTTAGCCCGATGACAGCCCGTTTCACCTTTCTCTCTTCATCAACATATTCATAGTCAAAATTCTTGTCCATGGACCTTATCCAATCCAGCAGCTCCTCGGCGTCTAAATTGCCTTCATACATTGGGACCTCTATCTTGGATCTGCCTCCCAATCTGGCAATTTCTCTTAGCAAGCGTTCTTCAACAACATCCTCTCTTGCAGCTTCTTCGATGACATTATCGCCCACTTCCTCTTCGCTTTCTGCATCGCTGACGTCTCCAGTGTCAGGTTCTCTCCTTTGTGTTGCCTTCATTGTTTCTAATATTGCACGAAGTTCTTGCATCTCCCTTTCTATAGCTCGATTGGCTAAAGGTTGCTCTCCTCGTCTCCTTGGCGGCATTGTGTTAACTATTTGTCACACACACAGAGTAAAACTCCAGGTTATTTTCTCCTTCGCCTCAAATCTACAGGAAAAAATCAACTTTGATACCACTTGATGCAAACCCCCTCTCTCTCCTAAGGGTTGCATGACCTCTTGGTCAGGACCTTCAATTATGGAGTCAGTGACTCTCTGAAACCTCACTGGTCTCTTCCTATGTCAACTATAGGTCCTCACTTCTCCTGGTGCAGGCTCTACGATACCCACCACGTTCACTTTTGCGCTCTACGAAAATGTCAGAGTTGGCGTTAACACCCCCTCTCTTGGCCCCTTCTCAGATGTGACATTGGTGATAACCACGCGCCTAACTCAAAAGGTGTTTTGTGACTCTGGGAGTGTTTCTACCTCCATTTCCCCGATAGTCGAAATCATGATGATCCAAGATCTAGGGTCCAATTCTTTCCTTGATCGATGGTTGCAATCAATTCGACATTTCGCGGTTCATGACTTCAAAGTTTCCTTGCCTCCATTCTCCCGATAGTCAAAATAGTGATGACTCTGGATTGACGGTCCAAATATCTCCTCAAACCTAACGTTCACGATGATTTCAAGACTTCGCGTTTCTCGAAGTCGAAAGACTTATAACCTCCGGTCCTTCGATCCCTGAAATGTCGATACTTCACCCTGGACAATCAACAGTCCAGATCTCTCCTAGATCCAACAACTCAGTTCAAGTCACGGATTCAGGCTTCATGATTTCTTAGTGCTCTGTGCTTTTTCTTCTCCACAATGCGAGTTCAGATCGAACAGTTAATATCTTCACCCTGATGCTTACGCTATCTTCTGGACTAGAATATTTTATGGGTGTTCAAAGGTTTCAAACATTTTTTTCCTTCGACGAGTCCGAATCTTGGATCTCTTTAACACTATGAAAAGTGTTACTCCTCCTAAGCTTGGTCTCGTGAAGAATTCGATTTCCTGCGCACTCCTTGCATTTCATGGATTTCGATAACTCATATCTTAAGGATTCCTCGAAAAGAAATTCCTCCCGCCCCCTTGGCGTTCTCCTTTTCTGGTTCTTTAGCTTCTTGCAAGCCTCTTCGACCTTTAGTCAAATCTCATATCTGTGCACTCCTTGCACTAGATCTTACGCAAGATTTTAGGTTCTTCCGGGTGATTGTGCACACTTTGCACCAGTCTATTTGCACTCCTTGCAAAGGGAAAATTTGTGTTATCTCTTCTGAGCTTGGGAATTGAAATAGATCCCACTAACGCACTCCTTGCGTTCTGTGTGCACACCTTGCACTACTTCCACAGAAGAGAAACAATTGAAACTTATCTTAACATTAACAGTTTCATTCACTCATGAAAACACAAACACAGAGAATTGCAAAACAATGTTCACACCATGCATTGGATCAATTTTCCTATGTTCTATTCATAAGTGAAAAATGGTTACAACTGAAAAAAACATAAATCTCCTACTAACTTGCAGCTAACATATTCTCTTCAACCAACTACCAACCAACCTCATTCGGATGTACAAATCCTCTATTTATCAGAGGGTTATTAGGGTTTTCCCCTGGATACTTGTCTACTCTAAAACTTAACCTAACGACTGTCTAGACTAGTTGCATTCTAGAGAAGGAGTTGAAACTCCCACTTCACTCACGATCACTTCAAGAGTGCCTCCTGATTTTTCTGTCCTGATTCCAGGCATGCCTCAAAAGGTTAATTCTGGCGCTAAGTTAAGTCGAACTTCAAAATATCTGCTAAGACTGCCAGCGTTGAGGTTTCGTACAGATTCCCAGACCTTGATGGGTCTTGCTCTGTGTGCTTGCCAGCGATGTTCCTGCATCACATATGTAGTACACCCACCCACCCCTAATTCAAACTTAGGAAACATTTCATCAACAAGGGTACTAACATCAAGAAATACAGATCCCCCTTAGGTGATTTCTAATATCACAAAGTTATATCACCTAGGAAAATCCTACCAAGGAAACATGCATCACCCCACCACATTAACATCATAAGAGAAGAGACATTAAAAAGTACTAACTCCATCCAATCATCAAGTATTCCCCCCGTCACATATCCAACATAATATGACCATGCAGAACACCCCCTTATAGTGACATATCAACAATATAACACCATCATACATAGTCACCTAGATGCTCCAAGAAGATAACACATAAAATAGAAAGAACCCATATGTCAAGAGAATGATATATGAGAAGACCATCAACCATGACCATCCACCAAAGAGAAGTGAGTCCTCTCCAACCCAAAACACCAACTCAACTAAGAAGTAGCATCTCCAAACAAAGAAAGAGAGTGTTTTACCGCCAATCCATCAAAATACTCCAATATATACCAGTAAAAAAATCCATAAATGTGATTGAAAATCACAATGTGGAACCTCATACAATATGAGGTGTAACAGGGTGCACCCAAGTGATTAACTCATGTACAAGTTACATAATCCCATTTTTTATTTAGTTCTTGTTGCATCCTAGCTTCTTTTCCAATATGCAAAAGTTATGACATCATAATCTACAACCCTTAGTACTTGTTTACCTTCTTATATACAATTAGTATATCAAAATAACATAAATAATATTCAAATTTCAATTGAAATGAAATGAAGTTAGCATGTCAAGTATATGCAAATTATGTTTATTCTTCTCCATCAAGCAAAGCCAAAATCATTAGAACCAATCAAACATAACAAGCATATTCATATCTAATCAATATTATCAGAACGCTTATATTTTAATTGTTAATATTGAGTCCACTCCTCTTATGGAATGTATTTCATTTCTCATATTCAGAACCATTTTCCATATTATTCCTTATTAGAGTCACAAATCTCCTCAGTTTCATGCTAATATTTGTTAATTTAAACATTTATAATAATTCATGAAAATTTGTCACAAATATTATTATAGACAAACTCCACAACTCAAACACCACTCATGGTAGGTCCATTCAAACCTATCAGTATTTATTAGATAAAATGGATTGTCACAAATACAATGAAAATAGCATTGGCCTTGTCTATCACCATCCAAATCATACATATCTTTCACATCAAAAAAATAAACAATTTCCACTAATAGGTACTTGAATTGATGTGTGGAAAAACTCATTTCTTTCTCAACATGTAAGACAATAGCTTCAAGGAAACACATGCATACATTTTTACTCTATACCATATCTCCAAATTCAAAGTGTCAAATATAACCACTTTTAAACAAAACATTTCATGCATGGGTCTTGTGATGAGGTTAACTCAGAAATTGTATGAAAATTTTTAAACATAGTTTTCTTTCAACACCCATCTCATGCAAATGTGTAACATTGATATGCTAATTGTACTCTTCGAGTGTAACAACAAGTCTGCAAATATTTCTATGCATTCTATGCATGTGTCAAGTCCTATGCATTGGATTGTTATCAAACCTCTTATTGTTATCTTACACATGACATCAAAGCACTGTCATTCATTTCTCGTGAGCCCATAGAGCCCCTAGTGCTATAACCAATGCTTTGATATCAATTTGTAACATACTCAACCACTCTTGCAACATTTTTTAGGTGGTGGGGTACTCCAATTCCTCCCATTAACTTAAAATTACCCTTTGATACCAATTTGTAATGTACCTTCAGTACCAACATAAAAACAAGGTTTGTTGGTCTAATCATTCAAGAATAGTAGTGGTATGTAAAATGAATTTCCACAATATAGACCATTTTCAAATCCCTTCCTCTTAAATATAATGATAGATTTTGGCATTAGAACTCACTAGTCAACACAAGTCAAGTTTCAAAAATTCAAATCAATTACAAAATAGCATTTGAAAATGTTCCACATTTATGATTTTCAGTATGATAACAATTATAAATTGATGACATTCCAAATCAACATAAGTATATTCATTTATTTCACATATTAAACCCATATCTAAAGTTCATCAAATAGAATTGACTTAATAATCACATAGAATCTCATGATTGGAGAGATTATTAACTTTCAAGGATGATCTGCAACCACAAGTTCAAAACATCAACTACAGGCAATCCATAACAACAATTATAGGTGATCTGTAGCAAATGTTGCAACTCTAATAAAAAAAACTATATCTCTTAAACTATGATTTGGATGTTTTATATTTCTAGTGGGTATGTCCATCCTAATGTAAGGCCCCTCTCTACCAAAACTTGCATTGACCCAGATCAACGATTTTGAGTTATAGACAAATAATTGTATACAATATCTATAGGCAATCTGTAGCAACTATTACAATTTTGATAATAAAAAATTCATATCTCTTGTTATAGTGATGATAAACAATTTATATCTCTTAAAGTATGATTTGGGCATTTGATAATTTTGGTGGGTGTGTCCATCCTAATGTAAGGCTTCCCTCCACCAAAAATCACATTGACCTAGATCACGGATTTTGAGTTATAAACAAATCATTGTATGCCCAACTTCACATGCATACCCAAAATCACATAAAAATTCATTGAAGCATTTAATAAAACTCTTGGCATGAATCCTCAAGCTACAAGAGGTATTTTAAATAAAACCTTTGTTTGAGGCTAAATAAGGCAAGGGATATACATCAAATAATCATTCCAAATCATTCAAGAGTGTAATGCCAAGAATTACAATCATAAAAACTTAGAGAATAGCTAGGAAGAAAAGGTACACCTACAAGAAACCGGTTCCAAATTTCACATGTTAAAGGGAAACATATTAGTAAATCATTATACTGAGTCGTGGGGATCATGTTTATCAAATTACTAACTTATTTGAATAATGGAAATCATTTCTCAACACCTTTCATTTACCAAACATTTAGCATATATGAGTTTTTTGTGTGTGTTTTCCCATACATATTGTATTCTAATTTATTAAAAACAACAACTCATTAACTCATCAATCCTATAGGATTTTCAGATATCTCACAATCAAGAATGGAATTTCATTCATCATCATAAAAGAATACAAAGGAGAAACAAAAAAACATATATTTTTCATAAAATGAGCTCCAAGGAAACTAACTGTGAGTGAAACATTTTCCTCCCAATCATAGGAAAATCCTTTGTGGATGCCACTCATGTGATAGGATATAATACCACTGGGATGAAGAAGATTTTATAAGGCTCCTAAATCACTCTTCTCTTTACTAAAGGATTCCAAAACCAACCAAGAAAGCCATTGTTGATTTTTATATTCAATCTATCAACTAGATCAACTCTTGATACTCACTCTACTACCCCATACAATAGAGTAAGACACCCCCTTCTCTACTTTCCAATCCCTTGGGAATTATCTTCTTGTTATGCTTTTTAATATGTGTAACATGATCCCAAGTCATTGTCTATTTAGATATTTTAATTCCAACATTGTGTATCTTCTTGAACAACAATTTATGGATTCTTGGACAACCTAATAAGCCAAAAATGTACAGAGGTTTTTTAAGGTCTCTCTTTACTCAATATTAATGACCAATATCACCCAATAACCCATCTTTCATTCTCTTCATGGATCATGTGAGAACCGGGTTGAGTTTTTTTTCCTAAAAAAACTCTCATTTTCCTCCAACTTTCTTCTCCTAATTTGAATTTGAATGAATGAGTGGGTGAATGGGGTAACAAGGAGGAGTTTTCCCTCCACTCCTTTCATGGTTCATTGATGGTAGTAGGTTTTTACTACAAAGTGGGAGGTAATATTGAGTGTAGGAGATAATTACTTGGAGTAATTGATTCATTTCACTAGGCCCCTAAATTAATTAGCATAAACATAATTAGGATAAAATGGAAATAGGACGATCACATGAAAGAGGGTTATATATATGATAAAGAAAAATCAAGATACATAATTCAATACCTTTGGACCCTTTACCTTCCCCCTCTAGTGGACTCAGAGCCCCATCGATGTTCTCTCCCTAGTCAACCTTGGAAATTTTTTGTTAATTTCAAAATGATCATGTTTATAATTTTTCAAAATCACCATGGAAACTACCTCATCGTGTGGAGAAAAACATAGTAATGAAAAGGATAATTACAATATAAATAAACAAGATCAAGTTCAAAGGGCCAAGACAAGTATATTAGAATCATCCTTATATCTTTCAAACAATAGGTTGATTTCTTTCCTAAGGAGATTTTGGTCCCTTAAATTAATGACGAGAAAGTACGTGTCCTTATCATTTTGTATTTTAGAGCTCGACCAATGATTCAAATAAAGGTTTCAATGCTTCATAAAATGTATATAGGAGTGACATTGTTGGGCATAGGCCCAGTTTTGAGGAAAAGAAGCACGTGTAAGGCAGACGCGCATGCAAGAAAAGCATCAGGTGCAAGACAAACGTGCATGCAGAAGAGGAAAGCATGTGAAGCACGCATGCAAGAAGACCTAGCCATGATAGGGTTAGGGTTTTGGTAAGAATATGTAATGGTTGGTAAGAAAAAAACATGTATAAGTAGGGACCTAGGAGGTCTAGGTTGGGGTTTGAACATGGTTTAGTAGTTGTTGTTTCTTAATTCTCAGGTTTGATGAGAGAGGAGCATAATGACTGTAAACCCCATATGTTTTGTAGGTTGTTGAGATGAGGAAGGGAAACATGGTAGATATTGAGGGTTATATCACAGGCTGAGGAGCATGGTGTGATCTATTACGCCTCATTATAGATCTTGACCCATTGATGGAGAGTTGTAATGCACACAGTGTTGTAGTTTTGGAAACACCATAATAAAAGAGCAGAGAAACCAAATCTTTGTGGACGTATCTCAGGAGGGGTGAACCACGGTAGATCATGTGTTATGTGATTGAATATTGTGTATTTCCTTTAATGTCAATGATTAGATGTTAGACAAATGCATGAATGACTAGTTAGATCTACTATTTTACATGCATGAATATGAATGACAAGATATTCAATATAATCTGAATGTTAAAGTAAAAAATGAATTACACATAGTTTAATCCCAAATCCCCACTCATTCCCAGGCTGCAAGCACTTGATCGTTGCAGCCACCAATAGAAATTTCTTGGGTGAGACCGCGTAGTGCTCTCTGTGTAATGCGATGCCTTCTGGTTTACTAGAGGGGTTGATAGTTTTAAATAGGTTTTGTTGGAAACCATGGTAGATTTGAACCTGGTTCATCCCAATAAAGGTAGTTAGAATAGTTTAATACCAACAAATGGTTATGTTGTTGGATAGAACAGAATGTGATTGAGTGAATGAGATCTGCTGAAGAATCGTGACAAGAATGTCAGATCTGGTGAGGAAATGTTAAAACAAATGAGATTATAAAAGGGGATATTTAGACCATGGAACCCAACGAAGGTGGAGATGGAGATCTGGTTGAAAACAAAGGAGTTGGAATTTATGCAGACAGATAACAGAAACCCGAAGTTAACACCGCACAAATATTTGGACAAGTACGTATTTAGTGACTTCCATGAAGTATTTTTCTGTAATTTCCCACATGTGTTGCAGGAGTGGATATTTAGGTTGAAAGAAAACCACCTTACAAATCATATCAGACAACTAGAGTGGAATTTTGTGGATATCATGCAGTTACAACAAGTTGACAATAAATTTACACGCGTAGTAGATTTCTGGTTAGACAGCATTGTTGCAGGATTTATCGCAGAATTTGCAGTATATACTGTGAAGTCTTACAGCGCAGCAGAGAAAGAGTTCTTGAAGGGACCTAGAGGTAGGTATATCAGATCATTGTATACTTCCATCAATATTTTATTGTATAACAAAGGTTTAATGACAATTTCATCAAACTACTAAACTACCCTACGTGCATGGGGGAAGGGGGGAAGCACTGACAAGAGACGAATAAATGGAGGAAGAGATGGATAAAGGAAAGAAGGAGGAGGACTTGGATCCAATCATGATGGAGGAAGACCAGATCAAGTAGATCATGGAAACAGCTGGAATAACGCGCAGTGGAGCACCCTACCAATACAAGAAGAATAATAAGAAGAGAGCCATAGCCATGAGGGAAGGCTTGGAAAGTGATGAAGGAGAGGTAGAGGATCTCTGAGCTATGGAGAAGATTGAGTAAATCCTACATGCGACATATGAAAGGAAGACAAGAGGTCCAAGGGCACAAACCGACGGCATAAATCCTATCCATATCAATGTCAATGTGGAACCGATAAACCCATGTGCGGTCAATACACTAGAGAGAACACCACCATTTAGACAACTGAATTTCAGTGGAAGAAATGCAACAGGAAGTACATCTACACAGGGAGCAACAACTGAGGGAGCTATTTTAGGAAGCATTATTCAAGGATATACATCGCGCAGAGGTAGTAGTCCAACAAAATTTGCAATGGCATGACATGATCCCACCATTAGGTTACCATAATTCAAGGGAGAGGCATCTGAGGACCCTGAGAAGCACTTGTTCATCTTTGAAAAGATCTGGGAAGAAAAGCACATCACATATGAGGATAAAAAACTTTCACAATTAGATATCACACTAAGAGACTGTGCACTGGATTGGTACATGAGCTTAGCTACAAACAGTCCACCAGGAACAACCAAAATGATTGTGGATATCAAGAAGCTACTAATAAATGAATTCCAGAAGCCTAGCTCAGAGGATCGGTACATGAATGAGATGATAAAGATCAGATAGAAACCAGGGGAATCTGTCTGGGAGATTGACCAAAGATTCAAAAGATTGAAGGGAAAGTTGAAGTATGTCATGAAAGATATGCATCATAGACATTTATTTGTGAATTCCCTGCTACCAAACATGAAATACCCTTTGAGAAAACAAAAGTTTCAAACTTAGGCAGAGGTTCTGCAGGAAACCTTACAAATAGAAGAGAGCCAATATAAGAATACAGATCTAGCAATAGAGGAGATGAAGGAGTATCTAAAGAATTTAACATTTCAACTGAACCAGAATAGGAGTAAGGACAAAAGAGAAGTTGTTTGGTGTACCACATGTAGGACAGAAGGACATCACAAGAATGAGTGCCCAACATTCACAAAGTACATGGAAACAAGACTGACAAACCCTTTGTCGAAATGAGGACTATGGTGTGATATCTATAAGACACAGGGACATGATCCATATCATTTTCCAATGATGCATAAATACCAGACTGTGCCTAAGAGTTCATATTGCAACTTTTGCAAGTCAGTGGGCCATGATAACAAAGATTGCAAGACAATGGAGATGATGAGGGAATGAACATCAGACACCTATAGGGTGTAGGCAGAAATGATGACAAGGAAAGTTGCACCAGATTTTAACCAAGTATCATCCCCATATAACACTATGCCACATCAATTTAACACTACACAGCCACAATACAATACCGTGCAACCACAATATAATCCCGCATAGTATAATCAGGTGCCTTAGTACAACGCCCCGCAAGGAGATCGAGTTGGCTACATAGGTGGAGGACGAGGTAGAGGAGGCTTTGGAAGAGGTAGAGGACCAGTGGTATGCCATAACTGTCAACAACCAGGACACTATGCAAGAGAATGTCCACTTCCACCTACGACATGTATGTATTGTCGTGCATCAGATCATGACACAGAAGATTGTCCGACACTATTGGGGAAAATACAAGAAAAGAGGAATCGAAACAATCAGAATGTTCAATGGATTTCTGCAGAAGCAAGGAATGATGGAAGAAATATCAACATAGTTACACGCGAAGGAGATAAAACAGGAGATGATGTGGTAAGACAAGATCCAACACAACACCAATGGGTGAAGAAGAATGTTGAACCACATAATCATTTTGATGCACAGAATGAAAAGGATCTATTCAAGAAATCCAGACAAGAATTATCAAACCCATACATTGCATCTACATCAACTACGCAACATACTCAGGATGTACCAACGTAGGAGATGCCTTCATTGTTGGATCACACTAATGAAGCACAACCCCTAGGACAAGTAAGTACCATAAAAGATTTTCTGCAATCCTGTGTTAAACTACTAAATGATCCATCATTTGTTGAAGTATTACAAAATATGTTAGAAAGATGTAATAGAGACGTAGAGGGAAATCTAGAGAAGAAAACAGTTAATCACTTGCATACAAGGAGGAGGACAAATAGAGAGTTCAGATTGAATGCCAACATTGGATATTTCAACATGGGGGATATTATACAAGATTTAGGCTCTAAATTAAATGTGTTACCCAAGAAGACTTGGCAATGTATGGGAGAGCCCACATTAGGATATTCACTTGTTCAGTTGAAAGTAGAAAATAAACATAGAGTTCTTCCAATTGGAAGGTTGAAGGGTGTGACGGTAGATCTCGATGGAGTACGTACTAAAGCCGATTTTGAAGTGATAGAAATAGTGGATGGCACAACACCTTATCCAGCATTTCTTGGCTTGGATTGGGCGTTTGACAACCAAGCCATAATCAATTTGAATACAAGGAATATGACATTCGAGTCAGGATAATACAGATTTGGTGTGCCATTAGACCCATCAGAAGGAGAAAGGATTGTAGAACCCACTTGCTTAGACCTGGAGGAAATCAACCAATTATACAGAACCACCGCATGAGAAGAATATTATGTGAATCCAACTACATATGGAGTACTCAACTGGAGAAGCATCACATCCTGTGCTTCATAATAAGATACAGGGTTGGAGAATTGGTAGCAAAGATTACATTAAGTATCCACAAGAAGGTGCGCAAGAATAGACTGCGCAGTAAGATGGGTAGGTACATAGATAAGAGAACCTCCCAGTTTTCATGGTGTGAATGACTTAGAAGAATTCCTAACAAGATATGAAGATGAAGTGTTAGAAAATCAGAGGCTCTTATCTCTAGACATAGCACTCAAGGCAACACGTGCAAGATTGTGGGGTGCACACAAAGAGACAGTTAAGGACTGGTACCAATGTAAGCGATTATTGTGCATTAGATTCAGTGCAGCACATGGAAGCAATGAACTGCAAAGATATGATGGACAGGGGACACTAGTAGAACACTTGGAGAAGTGTAAAACACTATGGAAAATGAAACCACCAGAAGAATGGCCTCATCACTTCATTCACACATTGGAAGGAATTCCAGCAAACTGATATGTAGACCAGGAACTGCACAGAGGCACTACAGAATGGAAAACATTATAACATAATTTTATAGTCACTTTCTCATTTGAACATGAGAACCCCAACATTGATTCAGCACTCAAACAAATTAGAGGGGTGATATTTATTAAGGAACCATAGGTTGAACTTATAATAGAGTATAAACAACATAATAGACAAATAGTGAAAGAGCTATTGTCATGCTATCATGTGCAGGAAGAAGCACCATATGAAGATGACCCACGTAACATTCAAATTACAAAAATTGAAGGAGAAAGAGAGGTGGAAGGTCCATCTCTGGAAACAAAAGTATTTTTTGTGTCAATCAAGGTGAAGAAAGTAAATATTGGGACAAATGATAATCCAAAAATGGCCAGTATTGGAGACTATTGGGATGAACAAATAGTAGAAAGAATAACAGAGTTATTGCCCGAGTATAGTGACCTATTCCCAACAACCTTTACAGAGATGAAAGGCATAACAAGAGAGCTAAGAGAGATGAAGATACCTCTCAAACCTGAGGCTAGATCTGTGAGACAGTGACCGTATAGACTGACCCCAATATATAAGCAGAAAGTAAATGCAGAAATTGAAAGAATGTTTGAAGCTGGAATCATAGAACCAGTAGAAGAATCAAAAGGGATAATCGTTGTAGTAGTCCAGGAGAAAAAGAAAGGAGGCATAAGGATATGTGTCGATCTAATAAAGTTGAATGTTTCTTTCCTACATGACCCTTTTCCCACACCTTTCACAGATGAGGTATTAGAGAATGTGGGAGGTCAGGAAGCATACTCATTCACAGATGGATTCTCAGGCTACCATTAGAACAAGATAGCTCCAGAAGACATGTACAAGACCGCTTTTTCCACAGAATGGGGATCCTACCAATACACAGTCATGCCTTTTGGGTTGAAGAATGCACCAATTATATTCTTAAGGGTAGTCATAGCTTCCTTCAAAGAATTCATCCATTAGTTTTTAGAAGTATATATGGATTATTTGACAGTCTACAGTCTGTTGAAAGATCATGTAGAGGTATTAAGGCTGATGTTGGAAAGATCAAGGCAGTGTCAAATATCATTAAATATAAAGAAGTGCATATTTGGGACACCTTTTGGAATATTATTGGGACATATAGTCTGTAAACAAGGGATATTGGTGGATCCTACAAATGTTGTAGTTATTGTTAACTTACCACCACCCAAATTAGTGTTCTAGTTGAGAGCAACTGGGACACACAGGCTACTACAAGAAATTCATAAAATGGTATGCGCAAATCACTACACTGATGGAGAAACTGTTGAAGAAGTACAGCAAATTCTAGTGGAATGAGGACTATCAATGAGGTTTGGACACTCTAAAAGAAAAAATGGTCACAACACCTATACTAGTATTCCCATATTGGGAAAAGACATTTCATGTGCATGTAGATGCATCAGCCATATCACTTGGATCTATTCTGGCGCAACCATGATCATGATAGTTAGACCATCCTATATCATTTGTAATCAAAAAACTATCATAGTCAGAGAAGAACTACAATACTACAAAGATAGAAGGCCTGGCAATAGTATATGCACTACAAAAATTCAAACACTATCTACTTGGGAAACACTTTAAAATGTTCACAGATCATTTTTCCCTCAAGTACCTAGTCAATAAATCAGTGTTGGGAGGGAGAATTTGTATATGGTTATTGTTGCTTCATGAATTTGACTTTGAAGTGATAGTCAAACCAGGGAAGTTGAATGCAGGACCTGATCACCTGTCGAGGATCACCAATGGAGAGGAACCTACAAATTTATAGGAAAACTTCCCTGATACGCAGTTATTTTTGGTCCAAGTAGTTGATGAACATTTTTCTAACATCATTGAATACTTGAGTACAGGGACTACGCCATAAGAATTCAACACTATGCAGAAGAAAAATCTGGTATTCAGAGCTGCAGACTATCAATTGATTGTAGGACACTTATACAAGATGGGCACAGGCAACATCTTGAGAAGATGTGTACTAGAACATGAAAGGCCTAGGATTTTAGTAGAGGCTCGCGAGGGAATAGTTGGAGGACATTATGCAAGAAAATATATCACACAGAAGGTATTACGCGCAAGACTATGGTGGTGAACCATTCACAGAGATGCAAAGGACTACTATCAAAGATGTGATGTATATCAGAGGGTTGGAAAACCTAATGGACGGGATGAGATGCCCCTAAGACCACATGTAACCTTGCAAGTATTTGAAAAATGGGAAATAGACTTTGTGGGACCAATTAACCCACCAGAAAAGAGGTCAGGAGCAAGGCTTATCATTACTATGACATAGTACTTAACAAGATGGGTAGAAGCAACACCAATAAAATATTGTAGCACAGAGACATCAACACACTTCCTGTTTGAGCAAGTGATCACTAGATTTGGATTCCCAAGGATTTTTATGAGTGACCAAGGAAATCACTTCATCAATAGTACTATCAAGGATATGACTGAGGAGTTTGAAGTCTATCATAAAAGGAGTACACCTTATCACCCTCAAGAAAATGGGACAGTGGAAGCCTTTACTAAGATCCTAGAGAATGATTTGACAAAAATATGCAATGTCAACAGGGATAATTGGGACTTGAAGATACTAGCAGTATTATGGGAATACAGGACTACATGCAAAAAGGTGACAGGACAGACACCATTCAAGTTGGTGTATGGACAAGAAGTAGTGGTGCCATTAGAATGTTTTATACCTAGGTTGTGTGTAGCAACAATCACCAACATGACAGAACAAGGCGCAATATAAGAAAGGCTAAGTCAGCTGATGGAGATGGAAGAAGATAGGATTCTAGCAGGATTTCACCAAGAAGTACATAAATCAAGGGACAAAGCTTGGCATGAAAGACATATTAAAAGGAAGAGTTTCAAGGAGGGAGACCTAGTCTTGGTGTATGACAGTAAAATTCTTCAGCATCCAGGAAAATTTAGAATGCATCGGTTGAGACCATATGAAGTGAAGATTGTCATAGAGGGGGGAGTTCTACAGTTGAAATATTTAGGAGGTACAGAACTCAGAGGAATGATCAATGGGAGTCAACTAAAACTGTATAAGGAAAGTCAACCTCCTAGTACTTAGAAAGTTACCACACAGTAAGAAGATATGTATATAGTGTATTATAGTAGAAGTAAGGGAGAGAAAATGATATAAACAAATAAAAAGAAGAAAAAGAAGGAAAGCCATAAAAAGTAAAATGGGGATAAAAATAAAAACAGATTGGTGCACATGGAGGGTCTTAATAGAATAGAACTGGTAGAATAGAATAGTGTGTTGCAAGAAAACTAGGGTTCGAAAACATTGCGTGCAGAAGAGAAATTAATGGATAGAAAGGTACAACATGTAGGAAACACAACAAAAAGTGAAGAAGTGACAATTGTCAGTGCGACACAACTGTCACTTCTTCGTCCCACTATAAAGTCGGAAAAAAGGGGGGAAAGAAACCCATTGTATTATTTTCTAAGGAGAAGAATGCAGAGCCGAGAAAAAGAGAGAAAGAGTGCGAGTTTAAGCTACCATCTATCGATTTGGAAGCCTATAGTTCAAATTTCCTCACCATGTCACCATCAAGGGTTGGAGTGCCAAGCAGAACTAGATGAAACACACGGATGAAACCAGAACAAGCTAGATGCCCACAGTGGTGGATGTGGACAAAATACACACACCGGAGTATGAGTAGACCACATTTCATGTGGAAGAGGAGCAAGAACCAACATAGGATCCCGAGCATCTGAAAGAGGATGTCAAGCGAACGGAATCCGATGTGTCTAGGGGAAAAGGGTCGCAACAAGAAGAAAATGCCATGAGTTCCACGCAGTAGGGCCTAGAGTCAGAACCATAGCATTAAACGGAGCAAGAGGTCATACCAGAGGGTGGGGTATCGTCCCCACAAGGGAAGAAGAAGGTGCGAGCAGAGAGTAGTGTGCAGGGCGTATAGCGCATACAGGTGAAATTGGCCATAGTGATGCCAAAAATTCCCAAGGGGGTGAAGATCGACAATAACATGGTAGGAGCAGTCAATAGCCTTAAATACTCTGACCATGATGTCTCTGAGGCCATAAAGTTCCCATATTTGGCAGCACAAAACTACCTGGAGAGCAGGGGAGAAGGCCCATCCGACGCGCCACTGTTGGAGCCTGCGCAATGGATCCTGGGACTATACAATATCGACATCATGAACTTAATAGACATACCACACTTTGGGCGCGGGAAACACATAAACAGATGTGTCAAACAGTTGTTGGATAGGGTGTATGGAGGCATCTTGTGGATGGATAGGTTGGTGCCTATCAACATCGACTTCATCGCAACGACTACAGGGATACCCATAGATGGGGAGAAGCCAAAACAATACCTAGAAGATAAAACTAAGGTGAAAGACATCTCAAATGAGATCAAAGAAAAGTATGGCACAGAAAGGGGTAATAGAGGTATCAGGATATACGACATCAATGATCATGTGACATGATTTGAAACAATATTGCTCGGTTGCAAATTAAGGCACAAGTGTCGAAAATAAGAAGTGTCTGCAGGAGTAGTAGCATCTACGGCGTAGTGTGCAAAGGGGATCTCGATGAGTTGGGCCCCTTATCTACTTAACTAGTTCCTTGAAGACTACAAGGACGTGCAATATTGGGACTATGAGTTCCACTATTCATGGTTAGTCATCCTCATTGCACTTATGGGGTGGCAGGAACCCACATACAACATGTTCCTGCCAAGGAAAAGAAAATGTAGCCCAGCGTGCTACACATCTCTTCATAGTACAACTGATCCCAAAAAGAAGAAACATTAATAGTGACATGTTCACGATATACTTGACAAAGGTCCAAAATAGAGTCGCGAAGACATGGAGGATTCCCATAGAATTTGTCCAGGAGTCTGGGTAGATAACGAACTTCTAGGAATCGTAGCACAATATGTGGCTACAAGCAAAGAGGGATCCAGATAAGGAGAGGTTTCAATTGAATTATTGTGTAACAATGCAGGACATCCAAATGGAGGTCCAGGAATGGACCAAGGAGTGGAGAGTGCCAACAATCCCAAAGAAGGTGCCAGGAGAACGAACAAGGACGCAGGACAGAACAGTCCCTGCACAGCAGGCAGGCACAAACCGAGTAAGCACCAAGAAAATTATGGCACGGGGACAAGAAGAGGGCATCAATCCCATAAAAAATAAAACTAGAACAAAGAAGCCATCCCAACATGGTTCTAAACAAATATCATTACGCACAGAGAAAACAACACAAGAAACAACATAACAAGTGCACTCAAAGGAAAAGCAGACAAAGACACAAGAAGTCTCAATGGAAGAAGGAGAAGGGAAGGATACTGATAGGGATACATAGATGCCAGAAGCATATGAACCACCAGAGGCCCAAAGGAAGAGAACATGGGAGCAACCAAGTGGTTCCAAAAAGAAGGCTAAGACCCATAGGAAACCCATGGAAACATCATTGGCGGTAGACGACGTGGAGTTGATAGCCACGATAGTAGAGGATAGGTTGTCAGATGTGTGGGAGAACATCGAGAACCAATGAGATTCAATTTTGGAGCAAATACAAGAGGTTAAAACTGCACTAGAGCAGTTAAAGGTAAAAATAGAGCAGCAACAACAAAAGACAGCAACGCCAACGAAAGAAGGGGTATTAGTGGGCAAGAAAGTGTAGATCATGGTGCAAGGGAGTGTAAACTTAAGGATTACCCCTGACATGATGTTTATGGATGAGGAGACAACGCACAGGCCACTGAGAGAGATTGATATGTTAGACTTGGCGTTGCCCAAGATTCCAACCAAAGAACTCTATAAATTACAAGTGATTGTCGCACAGGAAATTCAGTCCAATGCAAGATCTGACACGACAAACTTACATTTGGTGCAGGAAGACAACACCTCACTAAAGGAGGCACTTATCCAAGAAGGGAAAGAGAAGAAGATGGTGCAGTGGAAGGTGGATGAGAAGGAAAACCAGATCCATGCAGTGTTCCAAGCCATCTCGGACAGCGAAGGAATACAATTGTCAGAGCAGGAGAAAATGAAAAAGATAGCACATATGATGCAACACTACAAGGACCATATCAAAGAGCTAGAGGAGCGTACAGTGCCCACAACTACTCCAAAAATTAGAGCGCAAAGGGAGCAGAATGCAATAGCTTCTAAAGAGAGCATTGCGTAGAATATACATAGGCTAACAGAACTGTTGGAGAAGAGCGCCCAACTGTGGACACAAATTCTAGACGATGGAAGCTTACAATAGATGCAATGGAATGAGGAAAAACTACACGCATCCATGGAAGACGTCAAACAAGGATAAAGAACGATCTCACTACCAGAAAATATCAAAATTGTCATGGAGATGAAAACCTTACAAGCAGAGGAAAAGGTAGTACAAGCGCAAAAGATGACATGACAAGCTCAGTTGGATCCCCTATAAGAAAAGGTAGAATAGCTGGTCATCGAGATCGATGTAGCAAAATTGAGTGTAGAGAACATCGCAGTGGAAGGAGGAGAGCTTCTACAAAAACCAATCACCACACATCTCGTGGAAGATATGGCCGAAAGGAGCATCTAGGCTCAGGCGCAGTGCCAGAGAATCATTGAAGTGTATGACGCACTAACAAAATCAGTGACAGACACTGGAGTTAAGCAGTGACTCAAGACAAGTCACGATGTCATTCTTGGGGGCATGTTGGGCACATGCCCAGTTTTGAGGAAAAGCAGCGCATGTAAGGCAGACACACATGCAGAAAAAGCAGCATGTGCAAGATAGACATGCATGCAAAAGAGGAAAGCATGCGAAGAAAACATGCAAGAAGACCTAGCCATGATAGGGTTAGGGTTTTGGCAAGAATATGTAATGGATGGTAAGAAAAAAACATGTATAAGTAGGGACCTAGGAGGTCTAGGTCGAGGTTTGAACATGGTTCAGTTCTTGTTGTTTCTTAATGCTCAGGTTTGATGAGAGAGGAGCATAATGACTATAAACTCAATCTGTTTTGTAAGTTGTTGAGTTGAGGAGGTGAAACAGGGTACATATTGAGGGTTAGATCACAGGTTGAGGAACCTGGTGTGATCTAGTCCGCCTCATTGTAGATCTCGACCAGCTGATGGAGAGTTGTAATGTGCGTGATGTTGTAGTTTTGGAAACACCATAATAAAAAAGTAGAACAACCAAATCTTTGTGGACATAGCCCACGAGGGGTGAACCACGGTAGATCATGTGTTATGTGATTGAATATTGTGTATTTCCTTTACTGTCAATGATTAGATGTTAGAAAATGTGTGAATGACTAGTTAGATCTGCTATTTTATATAAGTTGAATGTTAAAGTAACAAATGAATATCACAGAGTTTAATCCAATATCCCCACTCATTCCCAGGCTGCAAGCACTTGAGCATTGCAGCCACCAATAAAAATATCTCGGGTGAGACCGCATAGTGCACTCTGTGTATTGCGTTGCCTTATGATTTACCAGAGGGGCCGATAGTTTTAAAGGGGTGTTTTTGGAAACCATGGTAGATCTAAACCTAGGTCAGCCCAATAAAGGTAGTAAGAATAGTTTAAGACCAACAGACACCTGTCTTAAAGGTTTACTCTTTTGGGGGGCTCAAAAGGAACTTGAAACATATACTACGCTTAAACACCCTTTGAAAACATGGAAAGTGTGATTGTTGTCCACATTGTAATGCATCTCATAATTCAAAAAGGATGAGAGGGTCAAGTTGTTTTGGCTCCTAAAATGAATAGAACTTTACCACATGAATTCCATTACAAGCCTTCTTAGAATTCCATCACGAACCTTTCTTAGAGTATAGTATGCATTAACTTTCGAACATGAGATGGGACTTGGAAGATTTTTCTCAATATTTTCAAATCCTTTTTGAATCTTATAACTTTTAGCTTGTAATAATATTTTGATATCCAAAAAACTAACTCTTGAATAACTTAAGACTTTTCATCATATAGAAAAATCTTCATAGAAGGCTTGACTTCACTTATACTTGATATTTTTCCTCTTGATTAAACTTCTCTCTATGTGGATCTTGTCTATTGAAACTAGTAGTCAACATTAGGAACTATGCCTTGTCTTTCCCAAATCTCAACTGGATTTGTTTTTATCACCATTGCATTGATGAGGCCGAAACCTTAATCCTTATCAGAAATCATTTCACGTGGAATTTAACACTTAGTAGTTCACCTGGATTCACAATTGAATGCAAAAATTTGATGCTCATGATAATGTTTCGATTACAACTAGGAATACAACTCTAAATTTATGATAATAATACAATAATTTTATATTATTTAAAAACAAAACAAGTAAAATTAGCAGCAAAGTTGCTTATTTCTAGCGGGAAAACCCCCCCTTTAAATACACCAGGGTTCAAGATCTAGATAGAGTGAATAACCATATAAAAGCTAATCAATTCTCTATACTACCCCAAACATACCAAAACTAATATAAAGAAAGAAAAGAGAGGAGAGATCATATAACTATACCTCTAATCCCACGTCTGGTGATGATCTCCTCGCCCTTGGAAGTTCCACTGACTGCATGTCTCCTCACAGGGCTAACCTACATCCAAAGATAGGAAAACAAAGAACTACAAGAATATTATTCAATGTATAAGTTAGGGTTAGAAGTTAGAATGTCAAGTATAAATCAATAAAAGTACTCAAGACACCATTATTTGGGACAGGAAAATGTGATTCTTTTATTCATAATACAATGATTATACCTTACAATCTGAGTCAGCTACCATTCCACGAACCTGGTTTGGGATCCTCTTTACCATGCTCCAAGTGCACCTTGTATGAAATTTTTCTCTCAACCTTATGATCTCTTCTATGGAAGGGAATGGTTTGAATGGAGGAAGATGGGGTTGATGAGGGTATGCTGAGGCAATTTCTCACAAAAGGTAGCAATATCTTGGGCAAGGAGGAGAAGTGAAATTGGGAAGAGTTTCACTATTATTATTCTTAGGTATGAAATGATACCCCAACACCTCCTTTTATATTCCAAAAGGATGGTTATTCAGTTGGGTGATGGGCTATAGCAGGTGGATTAGTTGGGAAACCTCCAATAGCCTGTGAATTTCAACGAATTCCTTGCAAATTTTTATTTTTTGCAACTTTTGAAAGCATTCGCGGGTTGTAATGGTTCAACATGCATATGTACATGAAATTTAGTGGTGAAGCAAGCATATGTACGTGGTTTGTAATGGTGCAGGGTGTGTACATCTTCCAAAAAATGGTTTTTTAAGAAGAGCTTCTCAACAGTGCTTTGGAAAAAAATGCAAGTAAGAGGGCCAAGTCCATGTATGCATGTGTAGGGAAATTTAGTGCTATAGCAGATGCCCCCTAATGTATGAGGTCATAAGATCAACTGATGGTCGAAATGCATTGCAATATATTCACCAATGTACGAGATCGAGTGAAACCAGGACCAAAGTTCAGGAGGTGCCATCTGCAAAACAATAATTGTCTCTCCGAAGCGAGCATACCCATGCTCGAGATGAAATAAATCATGGTTTCCAATCAAATACACTGCAAATCCACGTCAGATAATTATATAAAGTGTAGCTGCGAGAAATACATAGCATATCTACATCTCAAAATTATTTGAAGATATACAGGCAGAGTATCCATATTCAAGAAGCTAGTTGTGCCTGATGGATGGAGATGAAACCTTCAAAGCTCGAGCAACAACTTCAAGATATTCAAAACTCAGGTAAGAGTACAATGTGAGTGTACAAATTCCCTACCCTAATTTCTTCGATGGCTCATCGAGAAAGTACATGAGGATCTCGATGATTAGGTAGAGAAGTTCGTCGATTTTGAATCAGGACTTGACTGGACTCTCGTGATGGCCAAATCATGAATTCAAGAGACAAACTGCGGAAAGGACAACTCAGGCTGGGTGAAACTTCCCTTGGAAAAAAGCATGAAATATGATCAGACTTAGGAAGCATGACGTTGACATAATTTCACAATCCAGGAGGCAACACAAACTCTCCTTGTGTTTGGAAGAGTAACCAAATGGAGGAGGACACAGATCTATGTAGAGATAATAACTTCCTAAGTTCATACTAGATCCCAATGCTTGACAAACAAACAGAAGGATGTGCTTTTCCCAAAGGCGACTCTTTGTGCTACTGAAAAAAGAATACATATTACTCATCCCCTCTTTTTGGGATATTTGATTTTTTTGTCTTTTTCATTTTTTTAAGAGCTTGAAAAAGAATAAAAGAGTGTTATGTTACAAAGGACGAACGAGTGTCACAAGTAAGCATACTAGTTCCAAGCGCAAGGAACATACCAATGCTTAGAGCAAGGAGACATGTGCAGGAAAAGGACACTCAGGGAAAATTCCTCCATGGGTCAAGGTGTCAAGTTGCAGAGGCAAGAAGTGTTACGAGGCTTGCGTATAAGGCATGATTCAAAGTTTTAGTTGAGAGCAACATGGAGCCAGCATTAGGCCAAATACACAAATATGCAAATGTGATTAAGCAAGACACTATGAGACCTATTCAATGTAATTTTTATGATCCCAGAGAAGGTAATCTCGATAGTTTTTTCACATTTAGAGAGCCTGAAAAAGCGTAAAAGAAGACTCCAGGGAGTACCTTTTTCGAAGATAGTCTAGTCGGTTTGAAAAAGGGGTAAACTTGCACTAAAAAGATGTCTATTCAAAACCATTTTAATGAGTGTGACAAAGACAAGATCACTCGACAATATTTTCAATATTAAGGAGTCTCAAAAGAGCTTAACTATGGACTCACAACCTTTTTCTGAGTTTAGTCTCCTGAGCCTGAAAAAGTATAAAACTTACCGAGGAGAAATGTCCCCGTGAGATGAATCTCTTGAGGCGTACCTTTTTCCTCTATAATCAACATGATGGAAAAAGGATTAAACTCATGCCAATAGATGTTCTTTTGGACCAATTTAATGAGTGTGAAGGAACAAGGTCACTCGACGATCTTTTCAATTTCATGGAGTCTGAAAAGAGATTAACTATGGACTCTGTGGGGGTTCCTTTTTTGTAAGTAATATCCAAGGCCCGAAAAAGGTGATAAACCAAAACCAAGGAGAATGTTCCTTTTTCAAAGATTTAGTCCCTCGGGCCCGAAAAAGGGTTAAACTTACACCTGAGAATCTTCTAGCGAACCGAAGTTCCTAAAGCATAACTTTATTTGTGAAATTGACTGTCCGGACTGAAAAAAGGGGTAAACTACCATCAGACTGATGTGCCTTCAAATTTGAGTTTGGAGATCGTGAAGGGAAACAAGATCACTCGGCAATTGTTTCATGTTTAGAGAGTCTAAAAAGGGCTTAAAGAAGACTCCAGGAGGATACATTTTGTGGTTAATCTAGACAAGATTGAAAAGCATAAATACAGTCTCGTCGGATGTTTCTTTTGAATCGTAAAGCGAGCTTGAAAGAGAATAAGGTGTTCTCATTTGGGAGTCCCGAGGGTGAGGCCAAGAATGATGGTGCATCAGACGAATGAAGCTCAATATCGTAATCATGATAGGACTAACAAGGACTCCCGAGCCTATAGTCATTACTGACATCATGGACACCAAAATGTAACAAGAATCTACCTAGGGAATCCATGTAAAGGTAGGCTCTACCACCTAATTATGACACTTCTAGAGCAACAATGAAGATTTTGTGTCACAATTCGGTGGGGTTGATCCTATGGCAAAGTAGAAAAGACAACGAGATGTAGAAAGTCGAGATGAAAACCTAACTTATATGCAAAAAGTTGGAAAAAATTACTTTTACCAAAGGATACCAAAAGGTGACCCATCCCCTAAAAAATTACCAAACCAAAAGGAAAAGAGTACCATAACGTCTAATAAGAAACTCGGAATCAGAACCAAGTGATTTCCAAGCTAGGAAAAATGACAAAGGGGATCAAAAAAGTGGTAAAAAGGGCCAAAACATTTTATAAATAAAAGCTGACAGCTCATTTTCACCATTGCATTTTGAAAATTGACCAAAAGGAGAAAAAACCCCTTTGCAAAAGAAGTTGATTCCAGGATCTTCATTGGACAAAATGAACATCCGCTTGGACCAAGTAAGTATAATTTCATCCCTCTTGCAATTCAATTCTTCAGGTATGCATTTAATTTTATTTTTGAGCAGGCACACTCTCCTAAAAAGAGTAGCCCTGCGTGTACGCGGGCTATCCAAGGACAACCCACATATGTGCTCAGGAAGAAAACACTTTGTTCACGTACATACGCGATTAAGGCCACTACAGCCTGTGTATACCCTCAAAATCTTGGCAAAAGTTATAAAACAAGAGCTAACTCCCTTCAATTCTCCATGGAATAGGATGTTTGTCCACTGGAGGGAGAGGGAACACAAGGATATATACATCTTGGTCGAAGAGGACCCCGCAACCATCACCACACTGAAACAGTGCAGGCAATGGAAGTTCTTCCAGTGTCCTTTTATGAGGGCACAACCCAGATTGTTGAATGCCCATGTTGATTACTGGCACCCAGATGTAGAGGCATTCATGTTAGAGGGACAGTCATTGACTCCGACGACTAAGGATATCTACTTCTCGACTAGCCTCTCAAGGAGATGGGAACCAGTCAATGTGTGGAAATTCCCCCCTGGGCCTTTCAACTTTGAGGACTACATCCGGATCTACTATGAGGCTGGAACTAAGAAGGTAGGTTCTCAGGTGTCGATTCACAAGATCATGAGATTGACTCTGCGAGTGATCTTACTATTGATTGGGTGGATTACTGGATCCACAGCCATACACCAGGCTTCCCGGGCACACATGCACTGTGCTATTTAGTGCCAGGAGGCCCATATCTTTGACTGGAGCACGACCATGCTTACATGCATGAAGAGACAATTGACAGAGTGTTAGCAATGTAGCAACAAGAACTTCAGGTTTGGTTCTATTATGTGTTCCTTCTCCTTCGATAGGGTTCCCAGTCTTATTCCCAGAGAGACTGTGCAGGGGCATGTGGCCTCCTTCCAAGTGGTATGTAGATGGGAATCATTGTTGCCACGACAGGGGGGACGGAGGACCATAGAGGCCTTCGATGACACATTTTTTTACTGGTGGGAACGACAAATTCCGGCGATAGAGGACTACCCCTATGTTGGAATCAACTTTTCTAGGGACCCATACATGCCCATGCCTCCTGGAGAGGAGCGAGGAGAGATAAGTAACTTGTTTTTTGATGTTATTTAATTTTTAATTTCTTTTATATATATCATTTTTATATGTGTATATAATATTGAATTTAATGTATCTGTTATGTACAGATGTGGGACCAGTGAAACCATCAAACTTCTTGAGGACTCGATGACATCCTCGACCAAAGGTAGGACCAGCAGCAGTCGGGGGACCAGCTGACGCAAGGGGACCTCCAGCCGGAGAGGTTGAGAGGGTTTTGAGATGAGTGGAGCGCAACCTCACTATGATCACTCACACAATACCCATGGTCGAGATCGAGGATCTCCCACCTTCCATGCAGCCTCATGTAGTGGGGATGCCACGGGCATGGGTCCAACTCTTTCGGCATTTAGCCAACGTCGTCGTTCATTATGGTAGGGCCAATAGTCCCCAATATTAGATAGGCTAGACATTTGATGTGTCGAGGGAACCATTGTACATATATATTTTGAGGTCATAAGCCCAACAATGTATATTGAACCTTATTTTTTAGGCGTTCATGCCCACCTATGTACTCGTGACACTTTTGATATATATATATATTTACATCTTATTTGTCTTATGGATCACATTTTTTTTACAAATGTATGTACATGTGTATGTGTGTGCTTCTCTTTCTATGTGTGTGCAACATGCCAATCTAATATGTGATTAGTTAGAGTATATGTCATGTGATTAAATCTCCTAGGAACATGGATATACGTAATGTAATCAAAGTAATGTTCTAAGAGACATACCCTAAGGAAACGTCGGTGCAAAGTAGGATCATAAATGCGGTAAAATTCATTTAACTGCGACACAACCAGTTGAGAATCTAAGTAGACCTAGAGGTGTGAAATGCCATGCGAAAAGGCGTTACGAAGCAACTTTATCACTGCAATGTATTCGATGACATTGTTTGTAGTGTCGCCTAGACAAATACCTCAGGGAGATAGAAACTGACCTCCAGGTGTGAAAATCACCCAAGTTGTGGAAGAAAGCCTCCGAGTGTGTCGGCTAGCGCCGTCTATGAACCCAAAATGCACCTATGATTCACTTGACATCTGCCACAGTGAAAAAGAAGACATAAATAACTACACGTCCTCAAAACAAAAAAGACAAAAATTGTATAAGAAACTATACATATGTACAAGAAGTCACCCAGATGACCAACCTAAGAGTAATAATTCTTGAGGTAGAGCCCATTTCTAGGATCCACCAAGGCATTTCCTTCAAACTCAACCAGACAGTAAGCACCCTTCTTCAAGACCTCTTTCACAATGAATGGTCTGAACCACATGGGTTTGAACTTGCCTTCCCCCAGGGGATCTTTTTCTTTATCATAGACCAGGACAAGATCGCCTTAGGAGAAAATATGAGGACGAACGGATCGATCATACTGACACTTGACTCATTTCTTATGAGCCTCATTGGCTAAGGCTGCATCACGATGTTTCTCATTGAGTTGCTCGAGATATAGTAGGCATTCCTCAAGCGGTGAAGTGTCTGACAGTAGTTCCACTGCCAACTTTAAATAAGGGATCTGACACTCAATAGGTAAGACTACTTCCATCCCATATACAAGTTGAAAAGGTGAGAAATCGATGCCAGTATTCACAGACGTTCGGTAGGCCCACAACGTTGAGTACAACATCAAATGCCAATTTGACTTGGCAGAATTGATAGTCTGTTGAAGAATAGTCTTGAGAGACTTATTCACAACTTCAACCTCACCATTCGCTTGTGGGTAATAAGGTGACAAATGTTCTTGCCTCAACCTAATATTTGATGTTAACTCAGACATCATTTTTTTTCTGAAGTGACTTCCATGGTCAGTGACAATCTCCTTCGGGATGTCGAACCTTGCTATTATCTAATTAAAAATTAAAAGACTCATTGTTTCGCCAAGAATTTTGGAGATATTTATGGGAATTGTTGTAGAGATACTCACCATATTACCCTCAGCATAAACTATGTGCATAACTAGAGGATTAATAAGACAAGACCTATCTCCATTTATGGTCGAAATTTTTTTTCCCGCCTCTATTCTCCTTAACTCTGGAAGAAAGTAAGATCTATAATTAAGATCATCCCAGGGTCTATCTGGACCAATCAATGCCTCAATAATTGCCTCGACAGAGGGAAAGACCGGGTCTAAAGGATCTGAAATGGAAAGAGAACCTTGAGCCCAAATAGGCTCGAAGACTGGATTTAACTCCTGTGGGGGATTCGGATCGGGGTTGGCAGAAGTTTTCTGAACAATGTTGTACGCAACCTCAGCGACGGATAAGGGCATGGCCATGCCAAGATTACCTATCCCTTCCATCGGAGCCGATGGGGAAGGAAGAGTCCATGGATCATGAAAGTCAGTCGTTCAAAATGACGACACTTGAAATATTGTAGCCCTAGGTTGGTCGGGGATAGCTGATATAAGTTTGACATCACCAACAGGCGATGGGTAATCAAAAGTTCCCATCAATGATGGACACAAACCAACCCCTAATTTGACGATGTCGGGTTGTGGATTATCAATCATCAGGACCATGGAAGTCCCTCATTAAGGGTCAGGATGGGAGAAGGAAAATTGTTCAATGGTCACAATCTGGCCCTTGTGCGGAAAACACAAGACCTGAAAAACCGTAGCAAACACTGCATGCATTTCATAAGTCCAACAACTCCCTAACAACAGGTTGTAGTTGAGAGGTGCATCGACCACTTCAACTTCAGTGCACATGTTTTTTCCTCCCAACTGCATGAGGAAAGAAGGAATGATTCCATGTGGTCTAAATGACCGACCTTCAAATGACGTAAACAACGTAGGCGATGGAGATAAACCAAGTTGGCCAATGGCCTTCCAACATGACAATGACATCACGCAGGTCGAGGCACCCTCGTCAACCATTGTATAGAAGATGTTTCGACTAAAATATTGTCTGGTGTAAGCCACTACTATCTGAAACACAATGTGGTAAGGAAGACGAAGTTTCAAGTCGGATGGATCAAGAAATATCGCTCTCGGGTTACAAGTCTCTGTTGATCCCAAGGTGGATAACAAAGCCTTTCTCTGCGAAGGGAAACTTTGGAGGACTTCCAAAGTAGACATTGCACAAGGGGTTTGTGCCAAATCTTCCACAATGGAGTAGTTCTAGGAAGCCCTCACGTTCATATTATGAGAATCCTTCTTGAACACACCTTTCGGGATGTGAGTCATCGTTTTTTCCATCGTCTTCTCAATCTGGAGAGGAGTCGGTGAGTTTGTGGCTTCTTTGACCTTTTCAAAAAATTCTAACATTACGTAATTTCGAGCCCTAGTTGCTATATTATCCTTGGCTTTCATCATGTAAACATTTGCGACCGTGTTATTACTGGTAGTCCCGGGGGGTCCTTGACTGCCCCCTTCTGCGCTTGAGGATGCTGAAGCTTGAGCCATGTTTTTCCCATGTGGAAATGGGTTCGTCAACACAATAGGTTGTAGTTGTGCCAATAGCTTCTCGGCTTTCACAAGTCGAGGGACCAGATGATTCGGGTGGTCCTCCGTGCAAAGGTTACACAGATACTTCGACTTCCTCTTCTCCGTTTTCCCCCCACCAACATTATTAGTATCCTTGTTTTCCTCTTTACCCTTCTTGTTCTGTTGTTTCTTCTTCCCTTCAAGTTGTTGGTTGGCCTTAGGGTTCTTCGACTGCACACTATGTACATCTGACGTTTGGGTAGGGGGAACAACCAAACCTGAGGTCTGGTTGGCCACAGTCTATTGTATCAAAAAATGTTACAATTGATTTGACAATAGATCAGTGGAATTTCCTTGTGCTAAGCCCACAATACCATCGGCATCGAGTCTAGAATTTTGTTTTTCCTTATCGAGAATATACCATGGTACGTCTGGAAAAATATCATAGAGTATGTCGGACTGAGAGTAGATGAGTTCAAGATGATGCGCTCTCATTATCACCTCCTCCCCTGAAAACACTCCAGAAGTTGCTACATCCTTGGATATACACAACACCAAAGACTTCAGAAACCACTCCAACAAGAAATATGGAGGGACCTGGACCTTAATAAATCTCTTTTGATGTTTCCATTCTTAGATATGATCGAAGATATGGTCGGCCTTGGTCTGCTCAAAGTTGGCCATCAATTCGGTGCGGGCATCGTATCTCACGGGTAACTGGAAATGGTTCAAAAATACCATCTCCAAGTCATTGAAGTAATAATACCTCGAGTGGTCGAGCTCAATATACCATTTTGTGGCACCCCCTATAAGAGTGCATTGAAAAAGGCACAATTGGAGGAAGTTGTCTTGCAGTGAGTTTGACGAGCACCATAAGTGAAAGGTTGTCCCGTGATCACCTGGGTCTTCACCAGGCTTGCCTTCAAATTTAGGAATATCTGAGGGAAAATTAGTCAGCATGGGGGGCCAACACAGATCGTGACAAATTGGGTCGTTGAGTAATCTCGACAAGTCTGGCAGATGTAGCATTGCCCGAAACGGTAGTTTAGTTTGAGTACTATGTACAGGAAAAGAGGGTCCTGGAGTTTGACTAGCACCAGGTTGCCAGGAAAAGTTGGACTGTTAGCCAGGGTTCTAGTAGAAACCGTGGCCTTGATGAGCATACATAACCTGCATTTGTTGGGATATCATCGGTTGACTCTCATAATTGGATGACATATCTTGCGCGGGGATTTCTCCCTGCGTTGTGTTCCAAGGATTTTGGAAGGGGATGCCCTCAGCCGATCTGAGGGCATGGGTACGGAACCTTGCCTAGGGTTCCATTGTGCATGGAAAGGGTTGATCCTGCCTAACATACCTTATGAGGGAACTGATCCTTTCCAAGGATTCCAAATACCCTGAGTGGAGAAAACTCCAGTCGTCGCTCCCTGTGCAGGAATAGTACCCTTCACTAGGTTTTGTTGCCCCCATCCGAGACAACATCCGAAGAAAAAGTGTTCCCAAAAACATTGAACAAAGATAATGACATGGATCCTACCGACATTGTGTAAGACAAAGTTCCTAAACTGCCTACTCCAAACAAGTTGTAATTAGCAATCGACCTGATAGGTTGTTGGAAAGCACTATCGAGCAAGGGGGACAGAGGAGGTATATGACCTCCACCGTAATGGATAGAATTGAAGGGGATTGAAGCACCCTTGGTGGACCCTTGCACGAAAGTGTTCAAGCTCCTTACCCCCAGACCCATGGTCTATAAGGTGGAGTAGGTAAGAACTGAGTTCGAATCAAAGTCAGGCATCCCATATGAGAATGGAGGGCTCGTCACACTCTGAGTAAAAAGAGAAATGGTCGTCGTCAATGTTGGTATCGGATCACTGCCCGAAGTAGAGGGAGTTGAGACCACTGTGGTTCAGATTGGAGAAGGTGGGAGAGGAGGCAACATTCGCCCTACGTTTGTAGATGAAACGAGAGTATGAGGACTCCCAGATGAAGTAGCAACATTTTCTCCCATTGTTGCTTGTAAAACTAACTGGGACTCGGAAGGTGTCACCTCAAGAGGCACAACTTGTACCAAGATCGGTGTCGAAAAGTCGGTGATCGGAGGGTTGGTTGGATTGAGAGATTCTTCCTCAAGGTAAAAAATGGTAGGTTCCTATGAATTTGAATAGTCTCCTCGCAGAGCAGGCTCGGGCACATTTTCCTGCATCTCGGTCTATTCAAACGACCCTTGTTGGTCAAGTCTTCGTCGTAACAGTGGTGGAGGTGGCTCCAATGGAACCAACGACGGGCCTTGAAGCCTTCGCGACCGGCGGAGCTGTTGATATTCCACCCTTTGATATGATCAACCGACACAGTAAGGCTTAACTAGCGTTTAAACACCAAGCACACAATAAAAAAATTCCTATAGACAAATCAGTAGTCAACTATCTAGTAGGAAGGATAGTTACGTCAATCAACACTAGAGCAACTAATCGGTGTAAGTGCAAATCAAACATGGAAGCACCCTCCGGGTATACTCTTCAAAGCATGATCCTACATCTGCCCTAGGTACCGTGGTATACCCCCACAATCACCCGTGTAAGTCCCTAGAATATGGGCAACTAAGTTTCCAGCTCACAGTCAGTCACCAGGCGGGTACAATCGACAGTCGAGCGGATCGTAATGAGCAAGATAACAAGTCTGAAACCTATCAAGGGTATCGAGATAAAATGGTATGGAAGACAACAAAGGATCTCGAACGGATTCAAGGTCCATGAAGCTCCATAGGCAAATACAATCGGTAGTACTCCCAAGACAAATCCTCAATATGTGTTCCCCACTACGTTCAATATGGTTTTGAAGGGGTTATCTCTGTTGCCTTTCCTCACGCAACCTCGTGTTTATCCCCTATGTTAGAGGGGGGTCCCAGATAACTTTTATGACATTGGAATTAAGCACTCCTTAACTCAGACTCCAGTGTTTGATTTAACGGCCTTGAAGAGTTTCCTCTCCAACCTAATTCAAGGTCCTAACCCTAAACTAGTTGGTTGACCCTACAAACAGAAAAAATCTAGTTTCTTTTAGATTAAGCATTCTTTCTAAAGTATTGATTTAGTCACAGGGATATGGTGGTGAAACTCATGACGTTATAAAGAGACGAAAAGAGGAGAAAATTAAAATACTTGAAAGCCAAATTACTTCAAATTGAAAAGAAAATATTTATAACTAACTCTTTGTTACTCAACTTTTCTTAACTAACTTTTCAAGATCTTGTAAATAAAACCTAAAACCTATTTTCGCTTGACTACAAGCTACTTATGCTTCAAGAAAAAAAGAAAGAACTTGAAAAATGGACTCTTTTTCCTTTTTTGCAAATAACCAACTCTAACAACTTTACCAAACTGAAAAGATTTTTATTTTTTTTTAATTTCCTTAAAGAGAAAAACTGAATAAATATTTTCATTTTTTCAAAGAAAGTAAAAGGGGTAAAAAGAAAACTAAAACAAGACTGAAACAAATCTTTAGCCCACTGCGGATAACAGGGAATCAATCAAGAAACCAAGAAGGCATATCTACAATTCAACAGCTTGCTTAAAACCCTTTTAAAAGTAAACACAAGAAAATCAAGAAGACAAGTAAAATAAACTCTAAACCCAGGAAATGGCTATAAACAAAGACTCTAGACTGATCCAAGAAACCATGAGAAGTGTGAACCTCAATCAGGAAAGAGGCAAACTCCTTCTTTTTCAAAACATTTATTGAAACAGAGACGCGGGTTATTGCATCAGCAACCTACGTATGTACGCGGGTTGTTTACTGAGCAGAGCGTGTATGTACATGGACTGACTCAAGACAAGGCGCGTACACCTATGTATCTTTACAAAAAAAAAAAAAAAGATCATACAGTCTTACAGGGCAGGGAAAACTAGTATTTCACCTGAAGGTGACCAGAATCCCTTGATAAACTCAGAAAACTCAAAGAAACTTGAAACACAGATAAACCAATCAAACAACCCAAAATACCTTAAAAAACCCTAGAGGCTTCCCCAATATGGTCGCCAATTCTGCTAGCGGGAAAACCCCCCCTTTAACTATTCCAAGGTTCAATATGTAGACAAAGAGAATAACCATCTAAAAGCTAATCAATTCTCTATACTACCCCAAACATACCAAAACTAATATAAATAAAGAAAAGAGAGAAGAGATTAGGTAACTATACCTCTAATCCCACGTCTGGTGATGATCTCCTCGCGCTTGGAAGTTCCACTGACTGCACGTCTCCTTCCAGGGCTGACTTGCATCCAAAGATAAGCAAACAAAGAACTACAAGCATGATATTCCATATATAAGTTAGGGTTATATGTTAGAATCTCAAGTATAAATCAATAAAAGTACTCAAGACACCATCATTTGGGACAAGAAAATGTGATTATTTTATTCATAATACAAAGATTATACCTTACAATATGAGTCGGCTATCGTTCTACGAACCTGGTTCGGGCTCCTCTTTACCATGCTCCAAATGCACCTTGTATGAAATTCTTCTCTCAACCTTCTGATCTCTTCTATGGAAGGGAATGGGCTGAATGGAGGAAGAAGGGGTTGATGAGGGTATGCTGAGGCAATTTCTCACAAAAGGCAACAATATCTTGGGCAAGGAGGGGAAGTGAAATCGGGAAGAGTTTCATTGTTCTTATGCTTAGGTATGAAATGAGACCCCAACACCTCCTTTTATATGCCAAAAGGATGGTTATTTGGTTTTGTGACGGGATATAGCAAGTGGATTAGTTGGGGAACCTCCAATATCCTGTGAATTTCAACGAATTCCTTGCAACTTTTTATTTTTTGCAACTTGTGAAAGCATACGCGGGTTGTAATGGTGCAACATTCGTATGTACGCGAGATGTAGTGGTGAAGCAAGCGTATGTACGTGGGTTGTAATGGTGCAGGGTGCCTACATCTTCCAAAAAATGGTTTTTTAAGAAGAGCTTCTCAATAGTGCTTTGGCAAAAAATGCAAGTAAGAGAGCCAAGGCCAAGGCCATGTATGCATGTGTAGGGAAATTTAGGGCTATAACACTTATACATGACTCTTATAAATGTTTTAATATAATAGTTCTATAATAATAGAATAAAGTTTTATCATTTGCTAAAAATTATATTGCTAGTCACCATCATCATATGTTGCATGTAAACGCATTGTTATAAAGTTTCCCTAAGTTATAGTTAGTGGTTGAATATTGAAGTGTAAAAGAGGACAACAACAAAATTAAGTTATAGTTAAAGTGAGAGCCACATCCATGATGGAGTAATAGTGTTGTAGAAAACGATTGGCATGAAGCTTCACATAGCTTCACGTCATTACTTCTATGTTTGTTTTAAGTCTTTTCAGCTAATTATGATGGGTGTAAAAAATTATAATTTTAAATCAATTTTATTAATGTGATAAATAGTTTTCAAATCACATAAAAATTGTCAAATCAATGGTAAGCATCAATCAAAATTAAAAAAAATAATTTCAAAAATTGGAAAACTATTTTAATTTTTTCAAAGAGTTATTTTAATAAAAATATATAGAGACATTAATAATAATAATAATAATAATAAAAGTCAAAACATATCGAATTAGAAGCCATAATAACATATTTTAACATTTATTTACTTTTAAAATAAATTTCTTTTTTTTTCATTTATTTTAATAATCAATTTTTAAATAAAAATTATTATTAACTTTAATCGATAAACTTCAAAAAATTAAATAAAAAATAACAATTTAAATAAAAAAAGCAGTCTTGTTGTTCAAATTTGATCTAAGTCTACATACTACCCATTACACGATATAGCCATGAAGGATAGTATGTGTTTTAAAACCCCAAATAAATTTCATTAAAGATTTATGTGAGTTTTATTTCTAGGATATATTCCAAAGAAACTCGGGATTTACACTTGTCATTCTCCACCCAGTAGATAAAGTTTTTAGTGACACCTTTAAACAATGTTAATCGATGTGTTTGGAAAGTAAATATTAAAATCGTAAAAGTTACATGGATGATCGATGATGCCACCTCCCAATGAAGTTTCAACAAGCTTCTAATGTCTCTCGCGAGTGTGCTCTGATAGGACCGATGAGGGATTTACTGCCTGATTTGATAGATGCATGGATGTCAGTAACCTCATCATACCATCTTTGGAATATGCAACACCTAGATACCCAATTAATACTCTGATCTTACAGATGTATGCCTGGGGACTTACTAAGAGATTGACTAAACCATCCAGGAAATGGCCTATGAGGCGATTTTAGTGATATGGTTAGGAGAAGGGGATGCTTAGAAATTTGGTGTCTTTTCTCTTTATCCACAAAGAGAAATGGGCCTCTATGGAATAGATAGGGACCACTTTCACATACCAAATTTTTGATGGCCTGGTCTAGGTGGGAATTGAACCCCAATGTCTTTCTCACCCTTGTACCCTTAAGCTCTAAAGAACTTCATTTTTATTCATAAATATGTCTAGTCTATGATCTATGGTTGGAGTAGTAAGGCACTGAACCCCTTAAGAATAGTAACTTAGGGTCTCCACCATTACATTATTTTGGGTATCTCTCTTGATTGCTTTAGTACTTTTTTGTTTTTGAGTGCAGCCTATTCTGGTTCTATTTCAAATGTTTAAGTCTCACAGGTTTATAAAAATGGGTTTGTACACTCTTGTTTTGTTTATGAAGAAGCTATTATCTAATCCTATTCTAGTTCTATTTCAAATGTTTACATCTCACGAGTTTATAAAAATGGGTTTGTACACTATTGTTTTTTTTTTTCTGAAGAAGTTATTATCTAAATTGTCTTAGTTTTGGCAGAAGAACTCACATCGAGCTAGATCTCAGGCTTAATTAACAGAAGGAGAAGAATATATGTAAGAATCAGGGAGAACTATTCACCTTCCACCATTGGATGCATTTTGAATTTTTACAAGATTATTGAACTCTTTAAAGCATGTATTTTTTAACATTTTATAAATTCATATACTACCAATGGTATCATGTCTCTTACTTCTTCTTGTAATGATTATGATATGCATAATTGTTTTTTTTAACCATTGTCCTGTATTTTTTTTATCATTATTGTGAATGCACTAAGGATTTATATAGAGCACCAGAAATGTTGAAAACTCATCTCAACAAACGACTTGGAACGATAGAGTGCAAGAGCTCGACTCGAATTTGGAAAACATTCAGCAATGGATATGGATCAAAATAAGAGTTTCTCTTTACCTTTTTGGCATTTATTTGACACCTACTAGTTTATCAGATTTTTGAGTTGGACTCGTTGGGTTGCAAACAACCAGTCAGGAATGACTCACTTCCGACAAACTTGAATACCCTGCTCGGGACCAAGTTAACTTAGCTTGGAAGCAAAGCAGACCAGAGTTTGACTTGGTCGACTCAGTATTTTTTTCAACTATACTTGAAATACATCCAAAGATAATTTATAAAAGGCAAAATTTCTGGTGAATTCATAAAAAAAATTCCTCTATGGTAATCTTTGCAAATTTAGAAAGAATGTAGTTGTGGTAATGCAAGCAATCTAACCATTGTCCCAAGTTAGAAGGAATCCAGTTGCATGTCATTTTTTTTAATAGAGGTATGGGACAAGTCAAATATGTATGTGACTAAAAAAAGAGGACAAGCAACCAATCTTGCGCAGAGGGGGAAACCACTAGAGGAGAGACTGAAGCAAGGTTGAGCCAATCAAAAGATGCTTGGAATGAGAGATTGTATCTAATATATGAAGAAAATTGTCCCTAAACAGTCATCCATCATCCAATAAGTATATTTTTCTTGTTGGATTTACCTTCGAAACACTTAGCCAAGGTGATATGGAGAAAGTGGGATCAAACGGACCCGACCAATGGAGCTCCAACATATGAGTACCTTCTTAGAGTGTTGTTTAGGGTGAAAAATCCTATAACAAAAAAACAAATAAGCGTCAACCTACGAGGAAAAACCTAGTATGTACATCATCCTCCATGAAAGAAAAACCATTCATTGATAGGGACTGAAAATAAATTAAGAGAAATGTTAAAAAAAAGGTCTTTGCCTGCTAATTGATTGATTTTGTTGGGTCACACAGGCTCTGTTGTCCCTATGTTGTTCCTTCCCCTCCTTCATCGGGTGGGCTCTTCTCTCTAACCGATGAGCACGTGTATAGAGAGGAGCGATGGAGTGATGGACCAAAGATAAGAAATGTCAAAGGCAAACACATTTACATGTTTTTTAAAATAGGGCGGGGATCTACTACATGGCACACACATGGTGAAGTTGTTGCATGTCACACACCTGGTGAAGTTGGTGCCTCTAAGAGATGCATGTAAAAAAAAATGGGATATGGACTATGTTCTATTGCAGTCCAAACATTAAATGTTTGGAATTAATGCTAACCTTCAAGTTAGCATTAATTCTCCTTGCAATATATCTACTTTAAATTTATCATATGTCCTAAGTTTTCGGCCAAACATTTCCTCTTGCCTCATATCTTGCCTCGATATGAGACCAAATAAGGCCTCAAACTTTCTCATTGGTCAGGAAAAAGCGTTGTAAAAGTTTGATAGGAAGAGAAAAAGTGCAAGACAAATTATACGATTAAATTTTGGTTAAAATATTTGATTTGTGTGTTGAAATAATGCAAAAAGGGAAAATGGTTACAATAGTCCCACTGCCTTAAGGAAAGGACTAATAACTCTTTGAATAATTTACAAGGAGGAGACATGAAAGATAAACATTTCTTTTACAATTGATTGAGATACTCGAAAAAATAAAATCTACTGCTTTGCAATCCATCACACATGAATTTAACAATTGAACCCTTTGTTATTCCTTTGCTACCCATATTTTTTTCAAATCTACTACTTTGCTACCCATATTTTTTTCTAGATGTGGAATAGGATCCAATTACATGTTCATGTGATGACTCAATTGCACTAATCATTATATATTTTTGAAAACATGTTGCATTATGAACTTACTTCTAAAATCAATTTTACAAAGGTATTTATATTAAAAGTCGACAACATAAGATAATTGCGTTCACTTTAAACATGGAATCAAGAAACAAATGCCAATTGCACATATAAATTATGGGAGGCATGGCATCCACATATACATTATTGGAGAGATGGAATTATGAATCTTATGGTAAATTTTTCATGGTGCCCCCTCTCCACTAAATTTGACAATATTTATGCTAACTTATTGTCATAACACCTTTTGACAGGTATCCGACATATTTTCTTACTATAATAATAATATATTTTTAAGGTCACGACCAAACCAGACACTACATTGGTGTATGATACCCCCTTGTTTTTGGGACAAGGAACCCCCTCCACACAACGATTTGACTGTTAAAGTCTACAAAGGTATACATACCCTACCCCCCTTTGGATTTGTACTGACCTCTTAGGAGGAAACACATGTTTTTAACCATTAGACCCACTTAGGTTGTATAATTAGGACCACTCGGAAGGTATGTATAAAAACATACGTCTACGACATGTGATTGAGTTTGTAACAATTTTTCTAATAACAGAGAATACATGATATAATAGGAGATTCCATATGCAATCAAATATGTCCCTCAACGATAATCTGGGAAAGAGGGTTTTTTCAACAATATTTGTATTTCTTCAATTCTTTTAAAAACATAACTTAGTGTAACAGTTTGTTTGTCAAGCCACATGGTGACTTTGTCACTTAGCAAGCCATGCATGGATAATAAAGGATGTCTAATTGATTTGATGATTAAAATCAATTGGGAATTCAAATAATTACTAGTAATTTACAATAGTCTAAGTAGTGATGCCAGCAATTTACTATTGTCTAAGTACTGATTTTGCATGTCATTCCTAGAGCGCATAACCTATGGTGGTTTTGTCCCAAGTGGCTCAAGGTTTGAAACAACTGGTACGTTTCTAGTTCGAGGGAAGCTCCAGACTATGAAGGAAGAAGTAGCAATGTTGATTGCTAAGGAGAGTTAGCACGCAGACATAGAGAGCCTTGGAGTGGGATGACCATGAATTGTTTTGAAGTGATTGCATTGTAACAAAAAGGGAGACAAAGACCCTCCTAAAAACAAATTCAATTGAATGGGTCTGTGTTGTGCCTCTATAATTCACTACTCATCATGCTTGGATGCGTAATAACTCCTTTTAGTTCAATTGTGTGCAGAACTCAAGTCCAATTATCTAGATTCATGGCCAGACTTATACAATACTAAGGATAGACTCTTTTGAAACCTTCGATATTGTATGGGGCGAGAACTACAAAATTTTTGGTCATCCCAACAATAATATTCAAATACCATCTTGGGAATATGCAACACTTAGATACCCAGTTACTGCTCTAATATTATAGATGTATGCTCATGGACTTACTAGGAGATTGACTGAATCGTCCGGGAAATGGCCTATGAGGAGATTTTAGTAGTGATATGGTGAGGAGAGGTGGATCCTTAGCAATTTGGTGTCTTTTCTCTTTGTCCACGAAGAGCAATGGGCCACTATGGAATAGATAGGGACCACTTCCACATACTGAATTGTTGGTGGCCTTGTCTAGGTGGGAATCGAACCCCAATTTCTTTCTCACCCTTGTACCCTTGAGCTCTGAAGATCTCCGAGTTTATTCATAAATATGTATAGTTTATGATCTACTGTTGGAGTAGTAAGGCATTGAACCCCTTAATCATGGTAACTTAGGGTTTCCAACTTTACATTATTTTGGGTATCTCTCTTGAATGCTTTAGTGCTTTTTTGTTTATGAGTGCAACCTATTCTGGTTCTATTTCAAATGTTTAAGTCTCACAGGTTTATAAAAATGGGTTTGAAAACTGTTGTTTTGTTTCTGAAGAAGCTATGATATAAATTGCCTTAGTTTTGGCAGAAGAACTCACATCGAGCTAGATCTCACGCATAGTTAACAAAAGGAGAAGCATATATGTAAGAATCAAGGAGAAATAAGCACCTTCCACCATTGGATGGATTTTGATTTTTTGCAAGATTATTATACTCTTTAAAGCATATTTTTTTTAGCATTTTATAAATTCATATACTACCAACGATATCATGTCTCTAGCTTCTTCTTGTAATAGTTACGATATGCATAATTGTTGTTTTTCATTGTTGTTTTGTATTTATTTTATCATTATTGTGAATGCACTAAGGATTTCTATAGAGCACCATAAATGTTGAAAACGCATCTCAGCAAACGACTTGGAACGATAGAGTGCAAGAGCTCAACTCGAATTTGGCAAACATTCAACAATGGATATGGATCAAAATAAGAGTTTATCTTTGCCTTTTTGGCATTTATTTGACACATGTTATTTTATCGGATTTTTTAGTTGGACTTGTTGGGCTATGAACAACCGGTCAATACTGACTCACTTCTGGAAATCTTGACTACCCTGCTCAGGACCAAGTTAACTCAACTTGGAAGAAGAGCAGACCATAGTTTGACTTGGTCTGCTTAGTATTTTTTTTAACTGTACTTGGAATATATTCAAAGATAATTTATAAAAGGAAAAGCATTTCGGTGAATTCATAAAAAATTTGCCTCTGTAGTAATCTTTGCAAATTTAGAAAGAATGCAACTGTGGTGATGTAGGCAATCTAACCATTGTCCAGAGTTAGAAGGAATGCAGTTGCATGTCAGGTTTTATAATAGAGGGTTGGGACAAGTCAAATATGTATGTGACTAAAAAAATAGGACAAGCAAGAAGACTTATGCAGAGGGGACAACTAGAGGAGATACTTGAGCGAGATTGAGCCAGCCAAAATATGCTTGGAATGGTATATTGTATCTAATATATGAAGAAAATTGTCCCTAAACAGTCAGCCAACATCAAATGAGTAGCTTGCTCTTGTTGGATTTACCTACAAAGCACTCAGCCAAGGTGAGATGGAGAAAGTGGGATCAAACGGACCCGACCAATGGAGTTCCAACATACGAGTACCTTCTCAGAGTGTCGTTTAGGTTGAAAAACCCTTAAAAAAAAAAAAAAAGTGTCAACCTACGATGAAAAAAATCGGTATGTACATCGTCCTCCATGAAAGAAAAACCATGCAGTGATAGGGACGAAAATAAATTAAGAGAAATTTTTTTAAAAATGGTCTTTGCTTGCTAATTGATTGATTTTTTTGCGTTGCGTAGGCTTTGTTGTCCCTTTGTTGTTCGTTCACCACCTTCATCGAGTGGGTCTTCTCTCTAACTGGTGATCACATAGATAGAGAGGAGCAATGGACCAAAGATAAGAAATGTCAAAGGCATACACATTTACAGGTTTTTTAAAATAGGGCAGGGATTTGCTACATGTCACACACATGGTGAAGTATTTTCATGTCACACACTTGGTGAAGTTGTTGCCACTAAGAGATGCATGTAAAAAAAGGGGGATATGGACTATGTTCTATTGCAATCCAAACATTAAATGTTTGGAACTAATGCCAACCTTCAAGTTAGCATTAATTCATATTGCAATATATCTACTTTAAATTTATCGTATGTCCTAAGTTTTCAACCAAAAATTTACTCCCTCGATATGAGGCCAAATAAGGCCTCAAACTTTCTCAGAAAAAAGTGTTGTAAAAGTTTGATAAGTTGAGAAAAACTACAAGACATAATACACCATTAAAACTTTGGTTAAAATATTTGATTTGTGAGGGGAGGCAGGTGCGGGGGGGGTTCTCTTTGAACCCATAGGAAAAAGAATCTTGAACTACTACTGGAATCTAGGGAAGGACACCAATAATAAAGAGGAGGCTTATGCCCTTCTAAAAGGTCTTCAACTAGCAAACCAGAGACAAATTCAAAATCTGAACATAGTAGGAGATTTGAAGACAATCATAAGAATGATGATCCAAGGTTCCGAGCATAAAAATCCGAGTTTAAAAAGGGTAATAGACAGAATTATCCTATCCAGGAGGATTTTAAAGACCAATTTCTTCCACGTCCTTAGATGCAATAATGTTGAAGCGGACAAAATGGCCAATTTGGCCATTGGGAAACCACCTGGAACTTTAGGTGTGGAGGATGAGAAAGGTTTATCCCCTCTAGTATAATGATAGCCACCCATAAGACCAGGACCCATAGAGATAAGGGGACGAGAGAGGACACTTGTAGCTCCAACATGAGCCTCGACAAATGGAGGTGGTAGCTAGCAGGAGTAATGGCACGATCTCTTCGACGGGGTTTAAATCGTGCTAACGGGAATTGGCATGATCACTTCATCATGGCATGGGATGGTTTTATCGTCCATCCATCCGAGTTCGTGGGTAACAGGCAGTCGAATCCTCTGGATCATATGGGTCGAGCGTGAAGCAGTCTTGAAGCAGCGTGGAATTGTCAGGATGAAAATGGGTTTAGTACTTGGATCGAGTCTATGAAGGGACTAAGTACAACGCTTTAGGTAGATTCTGAGATTTGGGTACTCTCCTTTCTATTTGACATGAATTATTCAGTGATTGTTTCTTGGGGAGTTTTATCTCAGCTCTTCCAGGAAAATTTTCTTTTGTGGTTCTCTCGAATTTTCCCTGAGCCTACTTTGGACTCTACTCTACTTGAATTCTCCTTTGCGTCCTTCCTGAACCAACGCACTCAAAATTTCTTAATGCGACTACATCTGTTCATAGCCAATCCCCCTTCTATGTTTGGACCCTTTGTATTCCCTTATTCCTGTGCTTGGAGCGCCCTCCCTCGCCTCTTGTAGAACCACATCCCTCTTAACATCATGGACAACAGAAAAAAGTCACATAAAGAGCCAAGGGCCATGAACTCGCAGGATTTGTTTGCAGGTCAAGATCAGAAGGACCCAGAGAAATATTGTGCAGGGTGCCAAAGGATGAGAATTCATATGGGAGAAATCAACTCCACATTGACCTTCGAGCTTGAAACTCTCTCTCAACACAGGCACCTCATCAAAAGATTGCAGGAAGAAGTATTCGCCCAACACAACCAAAATGAGGATCATTGCAATCAAATGGAGAACATGCACGGATGTATGGATTAGATGGAAAGAAATCATCAACATCCCAACACCCCAGACAACACCCTGGAATCTTCTATAAATCTAACTTCGGCCACAGTGAATCAAGTTCCAGGCCTCAACGAGCCAACAACATACCCAAATTGGGAGTAGCATGGACATCCGAAGGTCAAAAAGGAACTAAGTAATTGATTCTGTAATTTTCAAGTGTCGTGTTTTGTTTTACGATATACATAAATGGATTTTTTATAGGTTGCATTCTTCGAAATACAACGGAAATATTATAGTTAGGAAAGCTGACAACATAGTGGACACAAATTTTGTAACACCAGACTCAATTTTCAAAGCATCTATATGTCGAAGGTCTTTCATGGCCTTTTTTGTACTACATTGGATTTATCCACACCTTTTTAATATAAATTTTCCCAGTTCTTATTAAAAAAAAATATTTGATTTGTGTGCTGAAATAATGCAAAAAGGGAAAACGGTTACAATAGTCCCTGTTGCCTTAAGGCATGGACTAATAACTCTTGAATCGTTTTTTTTGTTCCAACGAAAAAATCAATTTCATTGATATTCAAATTTGAATCAAAGGAAATTTTCCATGTACAAAATATAAACTGTAATGAGGCTTATATATCACCAAAAAACCATGACCTTGTGACTTAATACATGCTTGCATCTGACTCCTATTTTTATCTTATGTTTTTCTTTTTCATTTCCAACAAATATACACTTAGTAGTAATTGACAAAAAAGACATAAAACGGTTTGATCAACTATTTGTCCTGGCATCCTTTAGAAGATATAGAGTTTATCACTCCTGACCAGAGTATCTTTTACAAATTCTTCAAATTGTAACTAGCCAGGATGTTGATCAAGAGCTTCTTTGGACGATGAATCTGCTATAGAGTTAAATTGCTTGTGGATATGCATGTTGTGAAGCCAAGTGAAAAAATATTTATATGCATGTATCTTCTGCTGCCAAGGATTTAGAACTTGTTAGAGAATTGTGCATCTACCTTCAAACTAGTCTATAATCACCTTAGAGTCACCTGCAATCATTAATTCATTAAGATGTAGAATCTTTTCCAGAGTGAGTAGTCCCCATAACCCAAGAATCTCTGCCTTAATATTAGTACCTTCACCAACAACAAGTGTATCTTTGATAACATGTTATGAACTAAACTTAAGAAAAAATCCAACTCCACATTTACCTCCAACAACAACTCCATCAAAGAATCCAATAGGCTTGTTTTCAAAGTACACCGGGGACAATATATAGTTCAGACTGGGACCTTCAGAAAGATCCTTGTATTCCTTTAGTGAAATCATAATTCTGCTACGGATAAGGCCTTCATTCCGGGGCAAATCTTCAAATAAAATTTTATTCCTATAATTCCAAATTCCCCAAAGTATATGGAAAGGAATTGACTTGTAATTTGGAAAGGTAAGGAACCAGTAAAGAAAATTTTCTTATAATGAAGGACGACCCCAATGTCCTCTGATCTGTAGTTGTTTAATAACTTCCATCTAGATGAGTTGTGAAATTGGGCAATTGAAAAACAAGTGCACAATTGTTTGTTCATCATGTAAGCACAATGGACATACCGAAGGGCCTATACCTCCTCTAAGTCTATAATTCTCGCCAGTGAGGACCTGGTTTTTTAGGCAAAGACAAATAAAACACAGAGTTTTTGTAGGGATCTTTACTTTCCATAGTACTTGATACCACCAACAAGGCTCCTCATTACTATGTTGTGAGACTAGGGCTTCATAAGCTAGTTTAGTTGCAACATTTCCCGAGGACTTATTCCAGGACCAACAAATTGTGTCCTCTTCATTATTCAGAGTGTTATCACATGTTCAATTTTTATGAGAAATCAAGGTTTCAGAATTTAGCAGGGCGCTAAACCGGTTTAGAATCCTGATAAACTAATAAAAGGGGATAAATCTAGCAAGAGAGAAGCTAAATATGGCAGGAGCGCTAAGTGGTGGGGTCCGACACGTCATAGATCGTGACATACCAAGATCGACGGTTGAGGATGATTTCAAGGTGAGAAGTTGCGCGGAGGACAAAATTGGGAGAGCGAGCCGAAATGAAAACCACGGTTTTCGTTTGGGGCTACGTGGTACCACCAGGTTCACTTCGGGGAGAAAAGCGGGTTGCCCCAAACCACTTCCTCGCACCCCCAAAAAATGACCGTTAGTCATTCAGTTTATTTAATTATTATGTTTTAAAACACTGGGTTGTTAGACTTTGGCACGAACATCGTCTTCCACCTGCAACTCAACCACATGCTAACTTGGCTCGCCAGTTCCATTGGTTTCCAGGCAAATAATTGTATCTGAGACGGAGTATTTCATGACTTGTAGTTGAAGAAGAAAATCCAACTGGGTAAAGCTAAATGTAGTTTTCTAGGGCTTGGAAAATGATGCCTAGAGGTCAATGAAAGATAGTGAATCACGCGAAAGGTCGAGACAGAGTCAGAGGGAAAAGAAAAGGATTGAAATTCCATAGAAGCCAGAATCATTGTAATCATTTTCATAATTGAAACGTTTAAATTTAATCATTGTAATCGGTTTCAAAAGCCGAAGCATTTCTTTGTAATCACTGTAATCGGTTTCAAACCGAAGGAACTCAACTTGTATAAATATTAGGAGTTCCAAATGTATTAGGGGTTGGAAAAAGTGCAAGGGAATGATTTTAGCTGTTTGGAACTTTGAATTGTAATTTTCTGAAGCTGAATTGAATACACATGAAAAAGTCTTGAATTTTCCATGAAAATATTCTGATGGTGGTGATCTGAGTTTTGTCTCCTCTCTTTGTATGTATTTCCTGTATTTTTTATTCCATTTTCATTATCTTCTGTTTAAATTGGATAGTCAAAGGCCCAGAATTCATCTTGCGATGCTCTTGGCTTAAACAATTTAAACTGTGTTAAGTTCTTCCTAACTAATTCAGAATTCATTCATTTAATGCTCTGATGCAGTTATATGTTTTCTTTTCTTCCTACACTCTAAAAATTTACAAATTATAACTCAGATTTATCATCTCATTTAGCCTTTATCCTCTAGAGATTTCTATTGGCCAATCAGTGTTTCTATTTATTTTTAGAAGTTTGACTCCATAGCCCTAAGTGTCTCTCCCCTTCCTTGCCAACAAATTTATTAAAAAAACCCCAAAACAACAAAACCTAGCCATTGATTATCAAAGAAACACCAAGTGATAGGAGAGAGCCAGCTGAGTAGGCTAGTACCTAGCTCTAAAGTTGGTTTGTAGGTTACCTCTATCGTTTGTTTTATCATCCAAACAAATTTACAGAGTGCTAACATTCTGGCGCCGCTGTCGGGGACCGAAGGTGAAATCTTCCCTGGGAGAAACGACAAGGTTTAGACCTGATTTCTGATGGTGGACAGAGATCAAACACAAGAATGTTATACATTTCCACCTAGCGACTCCAAGAAAGCTTCAAATGTGATTTAGAGACTCCATTGGAGGACGAGTTCCATTGACAGAGGTATGAAAGGACATCATGGGAGAAAACAAGTACCTAAAGTTGAGTTTTTTCCAAGACATAATATTTTTTGTTATTAATTACCTTTTATGCTTTCTTGAACATGTTAAACAAATTTTTCTTTACCTGTTGCATTCAAATGATGATCATGAGAATCTTGCACTTGTATATCCTCCTCTTAAAGTTGTACATATATTTCCTCATTGTATCATTGATTTTGATCAAAATATTCCATCAGAGCCATGTGTTGACCATATCTAAGTTGATGAGCCTCATGAAATCAAGGTTGATATCTCACCTCCTATACTTGATCCAACACCCTCCAAGATTCAACATAGATACAAACCTTTAAAATTACCTCACATCCTTCATAATTTTCCTCCAAAGCACTATAAGTACCTACATGTGTTTGATGGAGAACCTAATGCCATCACAACTAAAAAACATGTCCAAGATTTTGGACATTTTATAGATTTGTTTGAGATTGATCATGATGATGTTTGTATTAGGGCCTTCTCTCAATCCTTGAAAGGGGATACCAAAGGCTGGTTTAAACACTTGCAGCCAGAGACAATTAGCTCATGGGAGGAATTGAAGAATGTCTTTTTGAAATTTTGGGGCAAGAGGAAATCTTTGGATCTACATCTTACAAAGTTCTATGCTTTGAAAAGGCAGAGAAATGAAACTATTTCTACATTCAGTAGAAGGTTTTCCAGCATTTATTACAAGTTTCCCAAAGACATTCAACCCATTGAAGTTGTTGCCATGCTCCATTATGCAACAACCTTTCATCCAAATTTGTCTTTCCTTCTGATGGAAGGAAGATCTAAGTCCTTACAACAAATGTTTAATGATGCTCAGGAGATTCAACACAATATTCAAGCATATAAACAGATTCGAATGAGGAATTGGATGTTAAAGAACATGACAGTGAATATGAACAGAAAACAGTTGATTTGAACCTTTAGCAGAGGGTTAATAATATCATATGTCCTTTTGAAGTTTTAAATGCTAATGATTTTGAAAAGGATTATATTCCACTTATTGAAAAAGAAGGTGCTAATTTAGCTTTTGATCCATCCCATGATAAGCATGGGGCTAATTTTTTTATGTATTCATTTGTAGACAATCAATAAAGTGAATTTGCAAATCAGCTTGTTGAAGAGCAGGTTGATGTCCCAAGATTTTTCTTGTTAGATGACATTGCAGATGTTGTTGATTTTCCTAGATATGATGAATATGATGATGATTATGATGTTGACTTCCTAGACCAACCAACTGCATGTTCTCTATCAGAAAATGTTTATTTTCAATAGTGTAATGAGAGAAATCAACCTACATATCACAGTTACAAAGAAGAATATGAAGAAAGTATCGAATCAGTTGAAGGAAATTCTTTACCTTTATGCTTTTCTTCGTTTAAATTGTTGAAAGAAAATTTTAAGATCATCACCAAAGCAAATGAATGTGTGTTGATGCCAAATCACACTGATTCACTGGAACAAATTGACAAGAAATTGCAACAATATTCTCATGTGTTTGATGACCCTGTTACTTGTTATATAGAAGGTTTTATCAATTCAAAATTGCATCCATTGGTCGAAGATGAATCTGAAAATGATTGTGTTCAACAATCCAAAGAAATCAAAAAATGTGCATATGACAATAGTGAAGAAAATGAAGAAAGTTTTGAATCAGGTGAAAGAACTTTGCCATTGTGTTTTGCTTCTTTCAAATTGTTGAAGCAAAATGTTTATAATGTTTCAAATCAAAAATCCTCTAGGCATGATGTTGAATATGAAGAAAGCAGTGGACTTGCCAATGAAAATTATCTTCCATTATGTTTGTCTTCCTTTGAATTGTTGAAAGTAAATCATGGGATAACAAAGGAACCGGGGAAGTCTGACTACATTCACAGTGACACTGTTTTACATGAGAAAATTGTTATCAATGAGGAAGACTAACAACCTTTTCATGCATTTAATGATCGTGTTGTTGATTAGATGGAAGGATATTTCAGTTTAGATTTGCATCCCGTGCTCAATTACCAGCTTGGAAATAAAGATGATGGTCAATCAACGTCAGTGTTAGATATGGATTGCTTTCCACTAGGTGTTTCATTTCAGCCAACACTGTCTTATGATTCAAAAGATTGTTATTTCCAGAAGTATGAGCAAAATTTTCAGCCTCTTTGTGGTAATCAACAGGTTGAACTACATGAAAACAAGGATGCAGTGGAAGGGGTGAAACATGATCGTTTTTTTATGCATGTTTTAGAAGATCCATTTGTAGTTTTGTTGGAGGCAGTGAACAGTCCCAATGTTTTTTATTTTTTGAGATTTGAATTTATAAATAAATTTTTGAATGAGTTATCAATAAACAAGCTTTGGAGCAAGCATGTGCAAACAAAGCAAACGGTGGATAAAATGCTTGCATGGTTGCATTGGAATTATAATTTCACTTGATTGGCAGTTCATTTTAGCAGTTTTAGAGTAGATAGGAGTGTGCAAATAAGCTTGTTGGTCAAGCAGTTTCCAGTTTGGGTTTTCAATAGTGTGTACATTCAGATTGTAGTGGTGTATTTAGTGGTCATTTTTCAGTTGAGAGCAGTGTACAGATGTGGGTTTTTCAGTGGACACTGGTGGCAAGTCAGAGCAGGGTACACACAAGTTTTGGGAGTAGCTCAATGGATCAGGGACCGTGTCTACAAGTTCTTTGTTGCCTCACTGGGAGGATATCATCCCCATTGGAGCCAATGTTATCACATGTTAAATTTTTATGAGAAATCAAGGTTTCATAATTTAGCAGGGTGCTAAACTGGTTTAGAAGCCCGATAAACTAATAAAAGGGGCTAAATATGGCAAGAGAGAAGCTAAATATAGCAGGAGCACTAAGTGGTGGGGTCCGACATGTCACAGATCGTGACATACCAAGATCGACAGTTGAGGACGATTTCGGGGTGAGAAGTTGCACGGAGGATAAAATTGGGAGAGCGGGCCGAAATGAAAACCACAGTTTTCGTTCGAGGCTACGTGGCACCACCGGGTTCATTTCGGGGAGAAAAGTGGGTTTCCCCAAACCACTTCCTCACGCCCCCGAAAAACGACTGTTAGTCATTTAGTTTATTTAATTATTATTTTTAAAACATTGGGTTATTAGACTTTGGCGCGAACATCGTCTTCCACCTACAACTCAACCACACACTAACTTCGCTCGCCAGCTCCATTCGTTTCCAGGAAAAGAATTGTATCTGAGATAGAGTATTTCCTGACTTGTAGTCGAAGGAGAAAATCCAGCTGGGTAAGTCTAAACGCAGTTTTCTAGGGCCTAGCAAATGATGCCCAGAGGTCAATGAAAGACAATGAATCACATGAAAGGTCGAGACAGATTCAAAGGGAAAAGAGAAGGATTGAAACGCCATAGAAGCCAGAATCATTGTAATCAGTTTCAGAATTGAAAGGTTTAAATTTAATCATTGTAATTGGTTTCAGAAGCCGAAGTGTTTCTTTGTAATCATTGTAATCAGTTTCAAACCGAAGGAACTCAGCTTGTATAAATATTAGGAGTTCCAAATGTATTAGGGTTTGACAGAAGTGCAAGGGCATGATTTTAGTTGTTTGGAACTTTAAATTGTAATTTTCTGAAGTTGAATTGAATACACATGCAAAAGTCTTGAATTTTCCATGAAAATATTCTAATGGTGGTGATCTGAGTTTTGTCTCCTCTCTTTGTATGTATTTCTTGTATTTCTGATTCCATTTTCATTATCTTTTGTTTAAATTGGATAGTCAAAGGCCCATAATTCATCTTGTGATGCTCTCGGTTGAAGCAATTTAAACTGTGTTAAGTTCTTCCTAACTAATTCAGAATTCATTCATTTAATGCTCTGATGCAGTTATATGTTTTCTTTTCTTCCTACACTCTGTAAATTTACAAATTATAACTCAGATTTATCACATCATTTAGCCTTTATCCTATGGAGAGTTTTATTGGTCAGTCAGTGTTTCTATTCATTTTCGGAAGTTTGACTCCATAGCCCTAAGTGTCCCTCCCCTTCCTTGCCAGCAAATTTATAAAAAAAAAAACCAAAACAACAAAACCTAAACATTGATTATCAAAGAAACACCAAGTGACAGGAGAGATCCCTCTCTGAGCTGAGCAGGCTAGTACCTAGCTCTAAAGTTGGTTTGTAGGTTACCTCTTCGTTTTTTTATCAGTCGAACAAATTTACAAAGCGCTAACACAGAGAAATGCCACTACCTCTAAGCACTGACATATCTGCATCCCATTCCAAGGCAAGCGAACCTTCTAGGCCTAAATCTATTGAAGAAATCCACCCAACAACGTCCAAGGGATTATGAACTGCACGGTTTGTGATGTGTGCCAAAGAATAAATTTGTGCATCTTGGAGCAGCTTAATTAGCTCACCTGAAAGCTTATAGGAGGAGTTGCAACCAATGAAAGGGTCATGGCCCACCAGAACTCTTGAACCACAACCTACATTCCAAGCACACCATCGCTTCAAAATTGGCAAGGAACCAAAAGATGTTTCCAGAAATTAGATGCCACGGGAAATTTATATCCTTCTGTCCTCAACCAGAAGATGCCATCAACTCCTTTCAAGTATTTTTTGATCATAACTTTGTTCCAAAGACCTAAACCAAACAATGCTCTCCATAAATATTTTTTAGCTAAAGCTTTTACAAACCAGTGAAGATTTCGAATACCCCAGCCACTGGAAGCTTTGGGTTTAACAATCTTATCCCAACTTGCTAAGTGAAAACATGAGGGCTTCTTTACTCCTTTCCATAGAAAGTGGGAAAAAATTGACTAAGTTTGTTTATGATGTTAACATGGATTTTAGCAAGACTGAGCCAATAAACTAGCATGTTTTGGAGGACAGAATTTACCAGGACTAATATTCCCCCCAAAGATAACCAACGGTATGTCCAATGACTTAGCTTCTTCTCCACCTTTTGTATCAACCAAAGCGAGTCGTTGATCCTATATGCGTTTGGCTTTATGAAAAATCCATGGTATTTCATCCCTTGTTCCAGATCAGTTGTCGGAATATCAAAAAGATCCATTAGCCTTGATTTTAGCCTGCCATCTATATTATGAACAAGAAAGCATGACTTTTGACAGTTTATCTAGCTAGCTAGGAGAAGTTTGAAGGCAGCCCAGTCCTCATGATTTCCTAAGCCCATAATTAAAACCTCATCAACGAAAAATAAATGTGAAATGATAATACATGTAGCAACCTTGATTCCTTTGAAACTCCCTTATGTACATGCTTTCTTTAGAAATCTACTAAGGCCCTCCACCACTAGGAGAAAGAGTAAAGGTGAGAGAGGGCATCCATGTCTCATCCCTCTATGACTTTTAAAAAAGCCGGTAGGGGAACCATTTATCAAGACCGCATAATTAGCACTAGAAACACATCCCATTATCCATTGTGTCACTTCCCATTTTAATCTAATTTGTATCAACATCATCCTAAGACACTACCAACTCACCTTGTCATAAGCTTTCCTTAGATCTAGTTTAAGGATGAGAGAATTAAACTTTTTAGTCCTGACAATATGCAAACATTCTTGTGCAATCCCTACTACATCAAGGATCAATCTGTCCTTTAAGAACCTGAATTGTTCAGTTGAAATGCAAGAGGCGAGTCTCTCCTTAAACCTGGTAGCAATAATTTTTGTGATGACCTTATAGACGAAATTACACAGTGCTATAGGTATGAAATCATTAAAGGAAACAGGCTTAGAGACCTTTGGAATTAAAGCCACAAAGGTTGCATTTAAAGGTCCAAAGACCCGCCTAGCTGTCATGGATTCTTCAACAGCATTAAGCAAGTCCAAACCCATAATATAAAAAAAGAAATGGAAGGAGGAGACGTGAAAGATAAACATTTCTTTTAAAATTGATTGAGATACTCGTAAAAAATCAAATCTACTGCTTTGCAATCCAATGCCCATGAATTTAACAACCGAACCCTTTCGATGGCGGAAAACATGAAATATAATGTCGCTGCCTCCTTAGCATAAAGTAATTCAACAAATATCTGTAAACTCTTGGTGCCAAACAAGGTGAAATGGGTGATTGCTTTTGAGGAATTTATGTTCAGAACAAGATGAGTTATTACCACTGCATTATCAGTACATCATCTATCTTTTTGGCACATATTGTTTTTTCAACTATACATATCACTACTGTTGTGTCATATGAGGCAATTATTTGTTAAACCCCATATTAAAATGATGGGTTTTATCACCCGCACCGTTACCAATGCTAGACTTGAACATCACCACAGACAAAACTCAGGGCAGGACTACTGTGGAGAAGATTTGAAGGACGCATTGCACATATTGAAAAACTGTCAGAACCAACATGAAACTTGGGTGGAACCCACAAAATATGGTCGAATCCTTCAAAGTTGCGGTAGTGTGGATGCTCTGGAAGAGGGTCGGCAAGTCCATGCCAATATTATAAAATATGGACTAGAAGGAGACATGTTTGTAAGAAATAATCTTGCCAGCATGTATGCCAAATGCAAGCAAATTGACGATGCACGCCAAGTGTTTGACAAAATGCCTGAAAGAGATGTGGTCTCATGGACTACCATGATTGGAGGGTATGTTCAGAATGGACATGGCGATGAGGCTTTGAAAATTTATTTCCAAATGAAACAGGAGGGTGTGATGCCCAACCAGTTCACATTTGCCAGTGCTATGCGGGCATGCGGGGTTCTAGAAGTCATCGAACAGGGAAAAATTCTCCATGCCCAAATAACGAAATCTGGATTCGAGTCTAATGTCGTATTATGCAGTAATCTTATTGATATGTATTCTAGATGTGGGAATCTAGAGTATGCACGCCAAGTGTTTGAGAAAATGCCTGACAGAGATATAGTGACATGGACTGCGATGATTGTATGTTATAACCAAGACATAGACAGTAAGGAGGCCCTGAATGTATTTTCCCAAATGCAAGAGGGTGGCATTCGACCTAACGAGTTTACTTTGGCCAGTGTCCTCAGGGCTTGCACATGCATACAGGCTTTGCAATATGGTCAGCAAGTCCATGCCATTGTAATTGAAAGTGGATTAGAGTGGAATRTTGTTGTGAGAAGTGTCCTTGTTGATATGTATGCCAAATGTGGGAGTCTATTGGATGCTTCCAGAGTCTTTGACATGTCACCTAAAATAGATGTTGTCTTGTGGACTGCGATGATAGCCGGATATGTGCAGACTGGGCATGGCGAGGAAGGCTTAGAACTCTTTAGACAAATGCGACAACAAGGCATGTATCCGAACCTCATCACATTGGCCAGTGTTCTTAGAGCATGTTGTAGTCTTACGTCCTTGGAACGTGGTGTGCAGATGCATGCTCACATCATTAAAATTGGGATCGAAGTGGATATATCAATTGGGAATCTGCTCGTGGATATGTATGCAAAATGCGCATTTCTAAAAGACGCAATCTGCTCATTCAATGAAATGCCTCAAAAAGATGTGGTATCATGGACCTCAATGATTGCAGGACATGTGCAGAATGAGCAGCTTGAGGAAGCAGTGCAACTTTTTCATGAAATGCTATGGAAAGGCATAATGCCTAACTTGGTGACATTTGCCTCTCTTCTCCGAGCATTGGCTAACCTAGGAGCCCTGGAAGTGGGCAAGCAGGTCCACGCACATTTAATAAGAACTGAATTTGAAATGGGTGTAGCTCTTGAGAATGCCCTTCTTGACATGTATGCCAAGTGTGGGAATTTAGAGTATGCAAACATATTGTTTGGAAAAATGCTGGAGAAAGATGTGATTACATGGACCATAATGATTTCAGGAAATTCCCAGAATGGGCATGGAGAGGAAGCCTTGAAACTATTTACCCAAATGCAACAAGCAGGCTTGATGGCAGACAAGTTCAGCTTTGCTACTGTTCTGAGCGTATGTGCTAGTCTAGCTCTCTTACAGCCAAGCAAGCAGTTGCATTCTTACATCATCAAGACTGGATTTGAATTGGATGTTTCTGTGGGGAACGCTCTTGTTGACATGTATGCTAAATGTGGGAGTCTAGAGGATGCTAGTGCTGTATTTGACAAAATGCCTGAACGAAATGTTGTCACTTGGAATGCAATGATTGCTGGGTTGGCCCACTATGGGTGTGGCAATGAAGCCCTTGGACTCTTTCAACAAATGCAACAGATAGGCACCAAGCCTGACCACATTACTTTTATTGTTGTTCTCTATTCTTGTAGTCATGTAGGTCTTGTAGACCAAGGTTATATCTATTTTGAGTCCATGTATTGCTCCCATGGTATCATCCCAAGCTTGGATCATTATGTCTGTATGGTTGATCTTCTTGGGCGTGCTGGGAACCTAGACCAAGCAAATGACTTTATCAATGCAATGCCATTTCAACCCAATGCTTTAATATATAAAACCCTGCTTAGTGCCTGCAGAGTCCATGGCAATATAGAGCTAGGTAAACATGCTGCGGAGTGCGTTATCAAATTAGAATCAGAAGATGCTGCCTCATATGTGCTGCTGTCAAACATCTATGCTGAGGCTGGCAGGTGGGATTATGTAGCGGCAGTAAGAAAAATAATGAAAGATAGAGGAGTGACAAAGAAGCCAGGACACAGCTGGATTGAGGTCAAGAACAAGATGCATGCATTTGTTGCAGGGGACCGATCACATCCACAAACAGATGAGATATATGCAAAAGTGCAATATTTGACCATGCAAATGAAGGAAGTAGGGTATGTACCCAATGCTAACTCCGTGTCACACGATTTGGATCAAGAGCAAAAAGAACTCATTCTTAGCCACCACAGTGAGAAGCTGGCTATTGCTTTTGGGCTTATCAACACACCTTCAGGTACAACTATTCGAATTTTCAAGAACCTTCGTGTGTGTGATGATTGTCATACAGCCACCAAGTTTCTCTCGAAGATTGTTCAGCGACAGATTGTTGTGAGAGATGCTAATCGCTTCCATCTGTTCAAGGGCGGGCAATGTTCTTGCGGAGATTATTGGTGAGAAGCAACAAACAAGTGATTTGTCATCATTTCTTTGTTGTGAAGGAATACTTTTCTTGCCAGTTGTTACTAACATTGTGTTTAATCTCTGGGCAGTCCCTTTTTTCTTCCAATCCTCCGCACTGGTTTCTACCAGTGCTTTGGCGTTGTAGGAAACATGAAGAAGAAATAAACTAGAAGAAAAGGGAGAGGGTTGAAGAACTTGCTTCAGCAACTACTTCACATTGTAGTCCCAGTACAAGCCAGGAAAGGTATCACAAGTAGAAATGAAGCAACCACTTCATGTTGTAGTTCCAATACAAGCCAGGAAAGGTATCACAAGTTGAAAACAATGACCTTTCTATCCTGGCTAGTCTGTGCCCAACACCATTATTTTACTTTGCTGCATCGGGTTACTTGAGAAACTCAGAAATTCGTATGGGCTGACCGCAACTAGTTTTCAGTTGATTTATTGCTCTATTGCTTATGAACTCAGAAACTAGTCTGATAAGCTCAATTAATGCCTCCTAATTGGGACACTACCTTTCACTATGAGCATCCATTGGCCAAAAAAATATTAAAAAAATATAAATAAAATATCCTATATATAAGGAAAAAAATGTTTTATATTGAACTAAGGTACATTTACACGCAGTCATGCTCCCGTCATCCAAAACCCAAGCATAAAAAAAAATCACTCAACACCATGACTATACGTACGCACCAATAATATACAAAAAGGGGCCACTTGATCAAATATCCTTCACTATAAGATATCAATGTCAACAGACACCAAACCCAAGCACAATCTCTTAGTGTAGCATCTAAAAATGGCCAGATAGGCTATTTCTCTTGGGTTACCCTTAGAGGCTCTGTCATAGTTTGGTTTCACGTAGGGCTGTCGTGGCGGATTCCATTTCCTATAGTGTTCTCTCCCGTTTTTGGTTACCCCGTAACTGGAAGACAAAAAGATACTGCTAAAATATCAGTAAATCAATATTAAACTGGAAGCCATTATTGCACCACGATAATCAAATTAACAGTTTGTGTCAAACTTTGGTTTGTCAAAAACGAGTTTTAGATTTCATCGAAATTGGAATTGGTTTGACTCATTTTCATTGTTGCTCCCTTTTGCCTATATTGCCCTATTAATTGGGAGTAAAGAAACATTATCAAGACAAAAAAATAATTAAAGAATCAAATACATGGTGGTCCATTTGAAACTTTAGACATTTAAGAAGGAAAGGAGCCCATGGGGATTGTACCTATGCTATCCCTTTCCAAAAGTGTCAAGTTTTTTAGACATTTAAGAAGGTTGATTTTCTCGGAGTGAGGAAAGGAGCCCATGGGGATTGTACCTATGCTATCCCTTTCCAAAAGTGTCAAGTTTTTTAGACATTTAAGAAGGTTGATTTTCTCGGAGTGAGGAAAGGAGCCCATGGGGATTGTACCTATGCTATCCCTTTCCAAAAGTGTCAAGATTCAAACTTGAGTTGAGGATCTTGACTGGATTTGGGTTTTGAGGTTGAATGATTGGGCTAACTCAAATCAACTCAACACAGAGAAAGGTTGGGTTAAGGTGGGTTTTGAGGTTAAGTGGTTGGGCTAACTCAAATCAACTCAACACAGACAAATGTTGGATTAAGGTAGCCTACATATACATATATTATCACATCCATTTTCCTATCACTGAATGAGCACCTTACAATGAGAGACACTTTCAAAGACTAAGCTATTTTTTCTTTGCTTCTTAGAATTGTGATTTTTGAAATTTTGAGAGAGACAACATGCAACTCGAGGTGTGGTAATAGGTACATTTGATAGAAATAATAGGTGTGCTCGTTTAACCATAGACAATATAGCAATATTGTCACCCAACCATAGGCCGAAGCCACCCCCGAGCACCTTAACCTTGATAGAGAATAATTATGGAAGCAAACACTAGGCCTAATAGCAAATCAAGGTAGTGTATCACTCTCCAGAGTTAGCATACCAAGCAAAAAGTCCAAACCATAACCAAGAGAGTCCAAGACTGAAACTGAAAATACAAGTTGTAGTAGTTGCAGCGACAGCTACTCTCAAGACTTGCGCACAACTAAATTTCTGTAGTTGTGAGCTGTGTGTGTCAAATGAGCTCTGGCGTCATGTATTTATATTGCTTCTCCTTAACTTTCTAGACTGACTTCTCATTCTAGAGGCCAAAAGCTCAATATTAAATATTTCCTTTAGTTGACTTGTCTTCTAGGGTTATGTCCAATGCTTTAGGGTTTCTTCTTGCTTCTTGGAATATTCTATTCTTTTCAGAGTTACACGTGGAGGTTAATACCTTCCGCAACTACCATAATATCAACACTCCCTCCTAGCTAGGGAGGTCTTGAAAGCAATGGTCTTGAGCACAAACATACCATTCAATCGGTAGCATCATCATAGCCATACAGGCTATTTCATGATTAGATCACAAGTACCATCATCATTATCAGTATCATTTGATAGCATCAACTGCATCATCTCTTGAAGTCATACTCCATCTGAGCAATCAGGCATGATGATGAATAAGTCACTCACTCCACAGAGTGATACAAGAACCATTCTTCTAATCCGAACATATGTCCTAGAAGAATAATTATTCCAACAGATGCCGGAAGCCACACCATGTTCTACAAGGACTATTCGTCTAATCCAGACATACGTCCTAGAAGGATAAATGTCCTGGACCATTTTCTATCTGGAGAATGTATGCCCATCAACACACTGACTATCCATCTAACTGATAATCATTTTCAATACTACTGATAGTCTACATGGAAATCAGAACAATGTCATTCAAGAGAACACAACCATGTCTATCCATAGTAGTACACAACTACTATCTAGTGGTACACAACCACACCAAGTAGCACACGACTACTTAATCAGTGACACATAGTCACAACCAATGGAACACATCCACCACAGTAGCATACATCTATTGTCCAGAGACATACAGTCTCCATAGCAATCATATCATCTGATATCAACCTGCATAAAACAATATCATGGTATAAACTGATTCATCTGGGCTATTCTTCCACTCACATCTGTGAGATTTGGAAGAGCATCTACCCTCAGAATGTAAAATATCATCCATGGGCTATCTGGATTATTCTTCTCAAGCATAGAAGAATAACAGTCCCTGATTTCTAAGCCTGGACCATTCACCTAACTGGGCCATTCTTCCAGCACTAGTCATAGTGCAACCTGGAGAGAATGAGTCTGCCCTAGGGAATGCTTGTCCCTGATTGTTGAACCTGGACCATTCACCTAACTGGGCCATTCCTCCGACACTAATCATAGTGCAACCTGGATAGAATGAGTCTGCCCTAGGGAATGATTGTTCGGACCATTTTCTAATGGAAATGACTGTCCTGCACCAACCTCCAAAAATGACCAGTCTTCGAAACTGCTCACAACTGTGAACTTCAAAAGAATGACTGCCCGACGAGGCAGACCATTCTACTTGACCACTACTCAGAGTGACTTCCAAGAAGAATGATTGTCCTAGACCATTCCCCCACACTGGCCACAAGGGGAATCACTGTCTATGGTACATCAAGAATCTATCAGACCATTTTTATTACGAAAATGATTGTCCGATCTGGACCATTTTCCAAACTGGAAAATGGCCGTCCGTCAGAAATCTCAAACCACTTTCCGAACTGGAAAGGAAATGCTCATCCTGGACCATTTTTCGAACTGAAAAATGATTGTCCATAAATCAATAACACATTAGTGCTCCCTCCCAACCTAGGAGTAATCTCTTCCTTTTTCAATAAGGAAGTTGTCTCCACAAGCCCCATCTTGTTTCTTAAGTACGCAAACTTTTCATCTTGGACAAAGGCTTTACCAAAATATCTGCTATTTGCTCATCTGTGGAGATATATTGGAGAACCACTTCTCTTTTATGGACTTCATCACGGAGAATATAATGCTTGATCTCAATGTACTTCGGTCTGTCATGGAACACTGGTTTTCTCTGAAGGCTTCATATAGCTCTGATCATTGCAATATATCATGGTCGAGTTCAACACTTTTGTTTCCTGCTCGCTCATTGTTGAAATATTGTAACAACAAAGAGTATTCTATTTATTATTGATGTATTATTCATTAGATCAATCCCCTTTTGTGGATTGATCATGACAAGGATTGTAAATGACCAAATCCCCTTTTGTGGATTGGTCAAACCCTAATTGTAATAGGCTAAATGAGAAGTCGGCCCCTAGAATATATTAAAGTGGTTATAACCACCCAGAATGAGAAGTCGGCCCTGCTAGTGAAAAGACACATCAGTTCAACACCTGCCAGATTGTATAAATAAGAGAGGCAAGCACCTCATTTGTTCACTGACTCACTTGTCCATCAAAGCGCAAATTTGGAGCTGCAGTTGGAGGAGAAGGAGGAGAGAGAAAGAGAGGCCCATACTTGGGAGAGGACTTTCTGTATTGTTTGGTTTATTCTCTTGGCATTGTATTGGCTATCTATATTAAGGAAGTTTTTGTTGGGTTTTCTCTGTTAATGTTTAAGCCATTATTATAGTTATTTGCATTTCAATAGATAACAATAGCATAACACAAGATCACTGAGAAATACACAATCACAAGAGACACAACATTTATCCTGGGAAACCCTCTAGGGGAAGAAAACCCAACAAAACTTCCTTATTATAGATAGCCAATACAATGCCATGAGATAACTCAAACTAATACAGAAGATCCTCTCCCAAAGATGCACCACTCTCTCTCCTTCTTCTCTAACTGCAATTCCAAAACTTGTCTCTCAAAATGAGCAAGTGAGTTGTGTGTCTAAGTGAGGCGCTAGCCTCCTTATTTATACAAGACTGGCACGTGTGAAGTGTCTCTTCACTGGTAGGGCCAACTTGTCCAACTGGGTGGTTATAACCACCTTTATTATATTTCGGGGCCTCTTGATATATTATGGGGCTGACTTATTCTTTTTCCTTTTACAATTACATTATGACCAATCCACCAAAGGGGATTTGGTCCTTTTACAATATCTGACATGATCAATCCACAATGGGGATTGATCCAATGAATAATATATCAAATAATAATAAGAATACACTTTGCAGTTACATTATTTTAACACTCCCCCTTAACAAGAAGGATATTCTTCAACAACATCAGGCGAGAAAGAGAGGACAACATCAACAACAACATCAAGTGGGTGAGAGGACAACATCATCAATATCATCTTGGAACACTGACTGGCGTATCTATAAATCATCGAGAGTTTTCTTCATCGACAACATCATCATTCTCAAAGGAATGCAATCATCATCTGCATCAATCTGTATTAGTATAAAACTGATACATCATCATCATCATCACAGCACGAGGCTGGCTCATCATAATAATACTAGATTGGCTTTACATCACGACTATCAAACCGGAAGAACAATTCTAGTCTCATCTCATAGTCTTGTTTTACATCACAGCTGTCAAGCCGGAAGCAAGATGCTCGTCCTGCTTTACGTCACAACCATCAGGTCAGAAGCAGGATACTAGACTGGTTTTACGTCACAGCTATCAAGTCAGAAGCACAGTTCTAGTCTCATCTCATAGTCTTGCTTTATGTCACAGATGTCAAGCCGGAAGCAAGATGCTCGTCCTGCTTTACGTCACAACTATCAGGTCGGAAGCAAGATACTAGACTGGCTTTACGTCACAACTATCCATCCAGAAGCTCAGTGCTAGTCTCATCTCATCATCTTGCTTTACGTCACAACCATCAGGTCGGAAGCAGGATACTAGACTGGCTTTACGTCACACCTATTCAGCCGGAAGCTCAGTGCTAGTCTGATCTCATCATCTTGCTTTACGTCACAACCATCAGGTCGGAAGCAAGAGATGTCTCATCACAACAATTATTCCCCCTTTCGAGGAAGGTCCTTTCGGACTATACCAAGCTTATCTCAAAAGTGCTCAAACTTTATACGAGATAGAGGCTTGGTCAACGCATCAACAACCTGTTCATTCGTGCTAATGTACTGGAGCTTTAAGGCTCCTCTCTGCACCATGTCATAGATGTAATGATATTGTATCTCTATGTGCTTCGACCTGTCGTGGAATACATGATTCTCTGTCATCTTTATGCAACTTTGGTTGTCACATAGGATCATGGTTGCTTTCATCTCTAAGTCAAATAGGTTGGTCATCGACTTTCAAATACATATAGCTTCGTAGTTGGCAGAACATGCAACAATGTATTCTGCTTCCACTGTGCTGAGAGCAATGCTATATTGCTTCCTATTATGCCACGAGATCATGGTTGATCCCAAACTGAAACAACATCCTGAAGTGTTTTTCCTGTCAGAAACACTTCCTGCCCAATCTGCATCAATATATCCACTCAATGTGAAATCATGATATCCATCATAGCTGAGACCACAATCTATTGTACCCTTAAGGTACCTCATCACATGTTTTGCAGCCACTAGGTGAACATGTCTGGATTCTACCAAAAACTGACTCAAGGTGTTCATGGAAAAACGAATGTCTAGTCTGGTGTTTGTCAGGTATATCAACGATCCAATAATCTGTCTGTACAGTGTGGCATCAATCAACTCTGACGAAGTGTCGACCAACGGCTTCAGCTTCGCTTCCATGGGTGTATTCATGGACTTGCACTCCAACATGTCGAATCTCTTCAAAATTTTGAGTGTATACTTCCCTTGGTTAAGGAAGATCCTCTCAGGACTTTTCCATACCTCAAGACCTAAGAAATAATGCATTAGGCCAAGGTCTTTCATTTCAAATTCTGAGGCAAGTCTCTTCTTACATTCAGTGATGAGCTTTTCTTCTCCAGTTAAGAATAATTCATCCACATATAGTAATAGTATTACTGGCTCATCGTTCATAACCTTGAAGTAGAGGTTAGAATCTGCTTTACTCTTGGTAAAGCCCAAGCTCGTAAGGAAACTATTTATCCGGCCATACCAAGCTCTAGGAGCTTGCTTCAATCCGTATAAGGCTTTCTTCAATCTACAGACATGAGACTTCATGTCTTCAACTTCAAATCCTTGAGGTTGTTCTATATACACTTCCTCTTCAATGACACCATTTAGGAAGGTTGTCTTCACGTCCATATGGTGTAACTTCCACTTCATCTTAGCTGCAAGAGCTATGATGGTTCTGATCAAAGTGTATCTAGCTACAGGAGCGAATGTCTCTTCATAGTCAATGCCTTCTTTTTGATAAAATCCATGAGCGACAAATCTTGCTTTATACTTCTCAATACTTCCATCAACAACATGTTTTATTTTGAAGAGTCATTTGGAGGATACCACATCTTTACTCTTCGGTTTGGGAACTATTTCCCATACTTCGTTCTTCATTATGGATTGGTATTCCTTTGTCATGGCATCTGCCCATTCTTTCCTCTGAATGGCTTCTTCAAAGCAAGTAGGCTCCTCATCTAGAAGATCACACATCAAAGCTGTATAACTGGAGAATGGATTTGGTCTTTTCACCTGTCTCGTAGTTCCTTGGGGAACACCGTACTTATCTCCATCTTGAATAAGCTCTCTAGCCCAAGATGGATTCCTTTTATGGAGGATCGTCATCTGAGGAGGTTCTTGAACTTTTGATATATCATGGTCTTCTAGAATTTCCTCATCAGGGGAAGTTAGGACTTCCCTCACTGGTTTTGCGGCTCTGGGAACCTCCCTCATTGCAGTACTGGGGATTACGGGTTCCTCTTCATAAACTTCTTCAAGCCGGCATCTTCTAGATTTATTGAGTGTTGCATCTTCATCAAAGGTCACATCCTCGCTGATCTCAATGTCACGGTGACCTGGTATATAGATTCTGAAGGCCTTGGAGACCTCATAGTATCCCACAAATATTCCCTTCTTTCTTGAAGGTTCCAACTTGTTTCTCTTCTCTTTCGGTATATGGATAAATACTAGGTAGCAAAATATTTTGAGATGGCTTACCTATGGCTTCTCTCCGGTGAACATCTCTTCCGGGGCCTTGAGCCCAAGTGCACTGTGGGATAATCGGTTATGCACATATACAACTGCCATTGATGCTTATGCCCATAAGCACATAGGAAGATCTTGATCATAGATCATAGTCTTCACAGCTTCCATTATTTTTCTGTTATTTCGTTCAACTACACCATTTTTTTGGGGATTATAGGGAGTAGTGAGTTCCCTCTTGATTCCAACATCTTTGCAGAAGTTCACAAGCTTTTTTGAGGTATATTCTCCTCCATTATCTGACCTGAGTATCTTAATTTTTCTTTCAGAAAGATTCTCTATCAAGGCTTTGAATTCCTTGAACTTGCTGAACACTTCATCTTTAGATTTCAAAAAATATATCCAGGTCTTACGAGAATAATCATCAATAAATGATACATAATATACATACCCACTAATGGAGGATGATGGCATTGGGCCACATACATCTGAATGAATGAGCTCTAGGACTCCTTTTGCTTTGATGTCTCTCTTCGAAAACAAGTTCTTGATGTTCTTCCCTTGTGCACATCCATTGCATACGCCTTCATGGTCACCTTTGAGTTCTGGTAAACCTGTGACTGCTTTGCATATGTATGGTAGCGCCTTGTAGTTGATGTGAGCTAATCTTCTATGCCAAAGTTCACATGAGTTTTCAATGGTGTGGGTCATGGTGGCCTTTGAGTGACCCTTTAATTTATACAAGCCATTTTCTTCACTTCCAATGATGATTGCTTCATTTAAAGTTTCTCCTTTAGCCCACATAAGAACTTCTCCATCTATAAAGGCAACTCTGAAGTCTTTCTTTTCTAAAGCTGAAATGGAGAGTAGGTTCTTGGTCAAACCTGGTACATATAGTATGTCCTTTATCTTCAATGAATTCCCTGAATTCAATTTGTGGTTTGATTCTCCCACTCCTTGATGGTATATTGGTAATCATCTCCAAGTGTCACTTTCTGAGAAAACTTCTTTTCTGAGATACAAGAGAGAATGCTTATTTGTCCCGTCATGTGCTTGGATGCACCACTATCAATGAGCCAAGTGTCCTCTCTAGGTGTTACAGATCCTGAGAGGGCCGAGATTAAGACATGGTATTTGATCTGCTCTCTTATCATCTTTGCGGGTGGCTCTTCATCTTCGACTACATGGGCATGGTGCCTCTTATGTTTTCTCTTGTATTCTTCTCATCCGACTGGACAAAACTTCGCAATATGTCCCATCTTGTCACAATGATAGCATTGTACAGATGAGTAGTCTCTTTCCTTTCGTTGTCCTTTCTTCTAAAATCTCCTTGGATGAGATTCTTTATGATTGAATTTGTTTGATTGTTGAGGCTCTTTATGAGTCTCCTTTTGGAAGTAGGGTTTCTTCCTTCCTCCTTTGGTGTGAGTAGATAGGGCTTGATCATCATCTCTTGCTAGTAACACTTCACGATTCGCTACTCTTGTTTCTTCTTGGATGCACTCTTCCCATAGACCATCAAACAATAGTTTCTCTGTTCTAGCACAAATCGTTTGGATGAATGTATCCCAAGGTCTTGTGAAACCATTTAGGGTTGTCATCACAAGTTTGTCTTCGTCTATAGTATCTCTGATTGATTCTAGTTGTTCTTTGAATTGAGATATTCTGGAGAAATATACCTGAATAATTTCTCCTTTCTGCATCCTTGTATTCTTCAGTTGAGTTCTTAGATTCATCTTCCAGTTTATGTTATTTCCTTCTTACAGTCTAGTCAAGGCATCAAACATTTATTTCAGAGTCTTCTTAGATGACACATAAGGAATCAAGTGGTCTTTGATTGAATCTACATTGATTATTTTGGCCCTAATTGTGTCATTTTGATGCTTTGCCTTTTCTGCGGCATCGGCGGGTTCCGACACTTCTTCTTTGACGAATCTTGCTAAGTCATTCTCTTCAAGAATGAGGCCAATCCTATACTTCCAGACATGAAAGTTTTCCACTCCTTCTAGCTTGTCAACAAGTTTAACGCTTACATACATCTTTTACCTGGAGCTAGGAAAATGACTGAAAAATGAAAGTGCTCAAAATCAAAATCTGAACTTACCAAGAGGTGCACTTGGCTGAGGTGAGTATCCTCGTGTGTTTGGATCTGAGAAAATCCAACTATTGCTCATCCAAACTTGATCTGCGGATTTTTTGACTGGTGCTTCTGGTTTTTTGGTACCTCTAGTACTCTGGTACTTCTAGTACACTGGTTTTCTGGTATTTCTGGTACTTTATGAAACTAGGGTTTCACTTTCCGGGAGATCCAGCCACTGAAAAGGTGCACTGATAGTGCCAAAGTAATCCTTGGGAGAGGACACACTTTTCTAGGTGGTTTTAGGGATGAAAAGTTTCACCATCAAAAAACCCTAATTTGTATGTACGACAACAGTGACGTTTTTCACTCTTGTGAAAGATGCTTCCTTCAGCTTGGCTCTAATACCATATTAATGTTTAAGCCATTATTATAGTTCTTTTCATTTCAATAGATAAAAATAACATAACACAAGATCACTAAGAAATACACAATCACAAGAGACACAAAACATGAAGGAAATACAACTCCATGTATTCCTCCACAGGCTCATAGGACAAGTGACAAACTCCAAAAAAGGTAGCTTGATTTGTCTTGCATATGTTCACACCAGGTTGAATGTCTTTGGAAAGCTCAGGTGGGTGAAAGGTCGGTGCAGGCTGACTGACCTCATATGATGGATGCTCACTTACAGGCTCTGGACAAGAGATAAACTGCTCCTCCTGCTGCTCCTTTTCTTCTTCATGGCTCTCCCAAGGATCAGATTCATAATCATCATAAACAGGACCCGTGGGAAATATTTGCTCTTCGATCTGCTGCTCAACATCTCCTGCAGGCCCAGGATGGTTGATTTCCTCATAATATTTTTCTTCAACGAACAAAGGATAGGACTTCGTAGTATGTTCTTGGAAATCCTGCATATCCAACTCAAAATCTGATTCGTATCTATCATATACAGGCTGGCTGCTCCCCAAGTAACCAAATTGTGATGCAAGGCTCTGTTGCTCCTGGTCAAACTCTCGGGTTGTGTCTTCTATGACAAGTCCAAATTCTACATCATCCTTACTGTCTTCATAGTGATCAAATATAAGATAATCTTGCTGCTCATCATCACTAGAATATCCATAAAAAATGGGTTGCCTTTCATGTCTATGATCAACCTTTAAAACAATAATTTCATCAAGAATATAACTGTTAAAAATATCCATTTCAGGAACAATAGTAACTGTTGCTTCTAGCTTTTCATACACATGATTTTCATCAAGACAGGGATGCTCATGGATACCTGCGTCGAAGAGAAAATTATCCACAGTGTTTTCTTCATAGGGACAACAGGTAAAAACTGCCTTACGTTCAGAGTTGAGATGATACTGACTTTGAATCCTGCCATAAGCTCGGAGGTTCTCCTCTACTTCCTCGGCATCCATGAATAACTATGATCAAGATGTAGATTTCCTTTCTCTCGGGAGAAGGACAAGCTCTGAATGCTGAGCCATGACATACTACACCATGGAAATAGTCTCTGTGGGTTTGATCTCTACATGCATACTATGATAAACACTGTAAAACCTCATGTTGAAGACAGCCAAGGCTTCCTCTTCCCCTCTCCTCAAGGCATTAAAATCATCGCAATACAGATCAAGGGACTTGTTCTCATTCCACCACTTAAAAAACACATTGTATAGCTCAACCCAAGAACCAATGGAGTCAGCGCCCAAACCCTTAAACCATACAACAACATCTCCTAACAATGATTTGGAAAACAAACTCATGGTAACATCCTCATGAACTATCTCAAACTGATCAATAAAATTCTCGAAAGCCTCCACATGCCTCTCAGCTGTAACATGATCCTCTCCAGAAAAATGAGGAAAGTACTTAAAGAAATCAAGAGGATAAGGATGAAGATGATATGGAAGATTTAAAGGTTTAAACAACTTGTCTCTGATTCTAGTTTGAAAACTAGTGGGCTGAATATGGGGCTTAACACACTGATGGCAAGGCTCAACAGTAACAACATGATGTGATGAGATTTGAGGAGGTTGTGGATCAGTTTCAACCTCCCCAGGGTTGCAAGGGTGATTGAGTTCAGGAGGGGTTTCAATATGAAGCTCATATTTATGAGTAGGCTGAGCTGAGGATATAATATCAACATCTACAACACAGACATAAATCAGGTCTGCTTCTTCCAAGGATGGATATATAAAGTAAGGTTGGTGATCAACCGAATAAACAAAGAAAAATATGATCATCTTTATATGTGAATGAAAAAACAAAAATGAGTTGATAAAGAACAACAAAAGTTCATGAATAAAGCTCATAAGATGATACCTAGTCATTCCCTTTATATTTTTTTCAATAGGATCCTCCCCAGTGGAGTCTCTAATGTGGAGTCACCAGGTAGATGATTAAAGTCAATTTATGTATCCCTCTCTTGTCTACCATCAAGAGTTGGATCTATGTCGTTCTTCCCAGGGAGCTCTTCAATCTGCTCAAATCTGTCCCCGGCATTGGCGTCATTTATGTTAGCACTAGGAATCACCCTCAAACTATATAGAGGATAAGCCCAATACCCATCAGTTTGTGTGTCACAAATAATTTTAAAGAGGTCAAATGGGTGCAAACTCAAGATGATATCACTTTAACTTAGAAAACGGGACTTGTATGCACAGTCAAGTGAGGTCTTGATCAACTTCATTCAGTAAGTTGGATTAAAGGTGAATAGAAGGAAGACTTGGTGAGGAGAATGTAGAGGTCTGCTATGGACATCAGGTCTTCCAACAACCTAAGGAGGAAAAACTCAAACACAAGATCCTATTGGATTCAAAGTTTCAGATACTAAATTATATTTAAGCAACACAGTCATAACAACACAATGATCAAACATACATCACAATGCAACTACAACAACCCAACTGGATCATCCATGCCCGAGCTCTTCAGTGTGAGAGGGAAAAAGATAACAAAACGAACTGATTAAAATTGGTCACAATACTGCTGAAATCAAACCTTCATAACAACAACATACGACCCTCAACTGGATCCTCCATGCCCGAGCGTTATAACACAACTTTTATAGAGAGATGGAAAGAAACTGACTTATATTAAATACGAAATCTCAAAATCTATTACATAATAGATAACCAGAGCTTTCATCAAAGCTTTACAATGTGGGAGCCTAGCTCAACCATCGACCTTTACAAAATATCAAAATGACTCCTATATACTCAAAACATATTCACCACTACCAACAGAGGCGTTCTCGAGCTTCTCGTCTAATTCCATATATGTCTTCTCGGTCAAACTGCACATGCCTTCCCCTATCAAAGGCAAGCTCTGCTCTGCTAGTCCTTTCTGGCTTTCCATTTATGTGGTGAGACCAGGTCTCAACTATCACCTCACTTTCATGAACTATTTGCATCAGGATCAGGACGGGGCCGAGTCGACTTAGCACCTGGAAAACGTGGCGGCCTATTTTTGCGGCCAATACTAGCGTTTCGACCCCTTTCGTAGCTCACGTGAACTCTGCACCTTAACCCTCATGTGACCATGGGTCATGACCCAGTGTTTATCTCCACAGGTGCTCAGGGATTTTTCCCTTTGGGAATCCTCATATCAATTGACAACAAAATCCCTGACTCTCGATTTGACGAAATCTCCCTACTCGGATCAACGGTCAGGATTTCTTTCCATCCGACGGTTGAGGCTCCTCGCTATAGGCACCAACCTTTTCACATGACCTCAGGCTGCGACCTTGGGCCCACTCTCGAGTGCTTCACGACTTTGGGTTTCAGTTGCACTGATGTGAGCCACTCCTGACTCTCCTGATTCCCGAACTCCCGAACTGGAGCTTAGTGAGCTCTAGCTCCCCTCCGATATGTGTGCGCCTTAGCACAACACGCCCCGACTTTGGATGACACACATTTGTGGGTTCTTAAGCCCCCTTCTTTCGCATTTTTTCACCCAAGGGCCAAATCCAAAGGAAAAACATCCCCCTGCAAGAATATGTGATAACACTAGGCTCCATGGGGGATAGAGTCCTCCCTGCGAGGCTCTAAGAAATCCTTTTGCAGTTCCAAATGCCTTCTTCATTGGGCTATGGATTCAAGCTCAAAACACCCTACTGAGGAATACAGGGCGATAAGAAAAAATGAAAATAAACACACATGCTCCAAGGAGCTTATTTATGTACAGTCCTAAACTAATTTAATTTTTACACAATGCTAGGTGAAAGCAAACTTCCACCATAGCCATTCAAGCAACTTCCTAGCTGCAAATTTGCTTATTCTGTCAATGATTGATAACAGATAATGAAATCGTGACAATAGAATGGTTACATTCTTCAGCTTTCCTCCTAATGATGAGGTCAGGATAAATTTGGGCGGCTTCAAAACATGAAGGAAATACAACTCCATGTATTCCTCCACAGGTGCATAAGACAAGCGGAAAACTCCAGAAAATTTGCAACATGTAGCCTGATTTGTCTTGCAGTTGTTCACACCAGGTAGAATGTCTCTGGCAAGCGTAGGTGGGTGAAAGGCCGGTGCAGGCTCACTGACCTCAGACGATGGCTACTCACTTATAGGCTCTGTACAGGAGATAAACTTCTCCTCCTTCTGCTCCTTCTCTTCTTCATGGCTCTCCCAAAGGTCAGATTCATAATCATCATAAAGAGGACCCGTGGGAAATATTTTCTCTTTGATCTACTGCTCAGCGTCTTTTGCAGGCCCGATATGGTTGATTTCCTTATAATATTTTTATTCAACAAATAGAGGATGGGACTTTGCAGTATGTTCTTGGAAATAATGCATATCCAACTCAGAATCTTATTCGTAGCTGTCATATACAGGATGGCTTCTCCATAGGTCAATAAATTGTGATGCAGGGCTCTATTGCTCCTGGTCAAACTCTTAGGTTGTTTCTTCTGTGACAAGGTCAAATTCTACATCATCCTTACTGTCTTCATAGTGATCAAATATAAGATAAGCTTGCTTCTCATCATCACTAGAACATCCAACAAAAAGGAGCCTCCTTTCATGTCTATGATCAACCTTTAAAACAATAATTTCATCAAGAATATAATTGTTAAAAATATTCATTTCAGGAACAGTAGTAACTGCTACTTCTAGCTTTTCATACACATCCCAGTACTGATCAAGGGACTTGTTCTCACCCCACCACTTTAAAAAAGAATTGTATAGCTCAACCCAAGAACCAATGGAGTCAACTCCCAAACCCTTAAACCATACAACAACATCTCCTAACAAGGATTTGGAAAACAACCTCATGGTAACATCCTCATGAACTATCTCAAACTGATCAATAAAATTCTCGAAATTCTCCACATGCCTCTCAGCTTTAACATGATCCTCTCCAGAAAAATGAGGAAAGTACTTAAATAAATCAAGAGGATAAGGATGAAGATGATATGGAAGCTTTAAAGGTTTAAACATATTGTCTTTGATTCTAGTTTGAAAACTAGTGGGTTGAATATGAGGCTTAACACACTAATGGAAAGGCTCAACAATAACAACATGATGTTATGAGATTTGAGGAGGTTGTGGATCAATTTGAACCTCCCCAGGGCTGCAAGGGTGATTGAGTTCAGGAGGGGTTTCAATATGAATCTCATCTTTATGAGTAGGCTGAACTGAGGATATAATATCAGCATCTACAACACATGCAAAAACCAGGTCTGCTTCTTCCAAGGATGGATATATAAAGGAAGGTTGGTGATCAACCGAATAAAAAAAGAAAAATATTATCCTCTTTATATGTGAAGGGAAAAACAAAAATGAGATGATAAAGAACAACATAAGTTCACAAAGAAAGCTCATAAGATGATACCTAGTCATTCCCTTCATATTTTTGTCAATAAGATCCTCCCCAGTGGAGTCTCTGATGTGGATTCGTCAGGTAGATGATTATAGTCAATTTCTATATCCTTCTCTTGTCTACCATCAAGAGTTGGATCTATGTTGTTCTTCCCAGGGAGCTCTTCAATCTACTCAAATCTGTCCCCGACAACGTCGCTATTTATGTTAGCACTAGGAATCACCCTTAGACTGTATTGAGGATAAGCCCAATACCCATCAGTTTGTATGTCACAAATAGTTTTAAAGAGGTCAAATGGGTGCAAACTCAAGATGATATCGCTTTAACTTAGAAAACTGGACTGGTATGCACATGCAAGTGAGGTCTTGATCAACTTCAGTTAGAAAGTTGGATTAAATGTGAATAGAAGGAAGACTTGGTGAGGAGAATGTAGAGGTCTGCTATGGACATTAGGTCTTCCAGCAACCTAAGGAGGAAAAACTCAAACACAAGATCCTCTTGGATTTAAACTTTCAGATACTGAAGTATATTTAAGAAACACAGTCATAATAGCACAACAATCAAGCATACATCACGATGCAACTACAACAACTTGACTAGATCCTCCATGCCCGAGATCTTCAGTGTGAGAGGGAAAAAGACAAAAAAATGAACTGATTAAAACTGATCACAATACTGTTGAAATCAAACCTTCATAACAACATCATACGACCCTCAACTGGATCCTCCATTTCCGAGTGTTTACTCAACTTTTACAGAGATATGGAAAGAAGCTAACTTATATTAAACAGGAAATCTCAAATCCTATTACATAACAGATAACCAGAGCTTTCATCAAATATTTACAATGCGGGAGTCTAGCTCAACCATCGTCCCTTACAAAATATCCAAATGACTCCTATATACTCAAAAAATATCTTCCACTACCAGCAGAGGCATGCTCGAGCTTCTCGTCCAATGCCATACATGCCTTCTCGGTAAGACTGCACATGCAGTCTCCTCTGCGCATGCCTTCCCCTGTCAGAGGCAAGATCTTCTTTGCCAGTCCTTCCTGGATTTCCATTTATGTGGTGATATCAGGTCTCAACTGTCACCTCACTTTCATGAACTGTCTGCATCAGGATCAAGACGAGGCCGAGTCGACTTTACACCTAGAAAATGTGGCAGCCTCATTCTGAGGCCAACGTCGATGTTTCATCCCCTGGCGTAGCTCACATGAACTCTACACCTTTACCCGCATGTGACCCTATGTCATGACACAACGCTTCTCTCCATAGGTGCTCCGAGATTTCTCCCTTCAGGAATCCTCATATCAATTGACAACAGAATCCCCGACTCTCGATTTGACGAAATCGCCCTACTCGAATCAACGGTCAGGATTTCTTTCCATCCAACGGTTATGGATCCTCGCGATGGGCGCCAACCTTTCCACATGACCTCAGGCTATGACCTTGGGCCCACTCTTTAGTGCTTCATGACTTCGGGCTTCGGGTGTATCGATGTGACCCACTCTCGACTCTCTTGATTCCCAAACTCCCGAACTGGAGCTCTAGCTTCCCTCTAGCTTCCCTCTGATATGTGTGCGCCTTAGAACAACATGCCCCAACCTTGGATGACACACATTTGTGGGTTTTTAAGACCTCTTCTTTCGCATTTTGTCACCCAAGGGCCAAATCCAAAGGAAAAACATCCCCTTGCAAGAATATGTGATAACACTATGTAAACATGGTATGTACAAGAACTATGAAGAATATTGTTACCTTGTCTTAGAAGAAGAAGTTTGTTTTACCCTGCTTGGCCTTCTTTGAGGGTTCCCTTTCTTCGACAACTGATGCTTCATCTATTTCCTTCCTTAGGCCAAACTTCCTCTTATTCCTGAAATTCTTGAATTTTTGTTCTGAAGGCTTGATCATCGCATTTATTTTGAGATTTCTCTTTTGTGCTAATCCTTGATTCTTCTTGTGCACAAGAAGTCCAAAGTTCTTCAAATGTGAGATATTCCTTTATTGTGTTCATGCTTGTGGAAAATGCATCCCACATCTTGGGAAGGTTGTTGAGTACTATATTTACCAGTTCCTTGAAATGATTTCTTCAATAGCTTGTAGTTGATCTCTTAACTGATAGATTCTCACAAAGCATGATGTTATGCTTTCATCATCATTCATTTTCATGTCACAAAGCTCATTTTTTAGACTCATTACTTGTCCAATGTTTATGACTGAGAAGATATTAGTTAGGGCATCGTACATCTTCTTAGATGAGTCAAGATGAGAGATGTAGGGTATCAAGTGGTCTTTTACAGAGTCCACTATGATACTCATGGCATTGATGTCATTGTCCTTGGACTTCTCCATAACTGCAACGTACTGAGGTTCCTTCTCTTTTCCTTCTTCAAACTATGGTTCCATGATCTTTCCTTTCACGATATCCAACATTTTATTCTGGGCAAGGATGAGGTCAATCCTTTGTCTTCCATTCTCTGAAGTTAGAATCCCCTTCTAACTTGTTTTCTGACTTCGTAGAGTAAGTCATGACTTCTTTGACTTGGTCAACCTTTGAATTTGACTTGGTCAACCTTTGAATTTGACGTGGTTAACCTTTGACTTTGACCAAAAACTCAAACTTGACGTCTTAGCTTGTTGAGAGTACCAGGAGGTGCTCTAGGTTAGGGCGCACTAGGCTATCCATAAATTAGGTCAATCGCTTCACTTAAGGTGCCTTAACAAGAGGGTTAAGGTTTCGTTGCTGCATCAAAAACTTTGAATGCAACTGCAACTGTAACTGAGAAAAATCTTCCCAATCTATCTTCCAACGGTTAGACTTTCCAAAGATAGGGTGGACCCATAACCTGTTAGAAATAATAGGTGTTCTCGTTTAACCATAGACAATATAGAAATATTGTCACCCAACCATAGGCCGAAGCCACCCCTGAGCACCTTAACCTTGACAGAGAATAATTATGGAAGAAAACCCTAGGCCTAATAGCCAATCAAGGTAGCGTATCACTTTCCAGAGTTAGCATACCAAGCAAAAAATCCAAACCATAACCAAGAGAGAATCCAAGACTGAAACCAAAAATACAAGTTGCAGTAGTTGCAACTACAACTACTCTCTAGACTTGCGCACAACTAAATTTCTACAGTTGCGAGCTGTTTGTGTCAAATGAGCTCCAGCGTCCTATATTTATACTGCTCCTCCTTAGTTGTTTGGGCCAACTTCTCATTCTGGAGGCTAAAAACTCAATATTAAATATTTCCTTTAGCCGACTTGTCTTATAGGGTTATGTCAAATGCTTTAGGGTTCTTCTTGCTTTCTGGAATACTCTATTCTTGTCAGGGTTACATGTGGAGGTTAATACCTCCCGCAACTACCATAATATCAACAACATTAACATGCACTGTCACAATAAGGAACAACATTTTAATAGGTGCGAAAATACATTGAAACTAACTTATAGCAATATGTGCAAGAAACATGCATCCCAAGGTACAATGATCAAAATAATTACAACATACAAAGATATTGAGACACATTGTATGAAATTCTATGGAATTAAAAAAAAAAATGTCTAGAAGCACACAAGCCAAGGTGTAGAAAACAACCCTGAAACATCCTAGAAAATAGAATTGTGCGCATAGAAATTAAGGAAATTAGGCACAAAAATTAAAGAAATCAAAGATAGAAATCGTAGGCACAAAAATTGAGGCACAATTATCACAAAAATTGAGGTGCATCTCAACAAAAATTTGAAATGTCACATATACGTAATGGATTTTTTTTTTTAAATTTAGAGGTAGAGTTAACATTTTTTTATTTGATGGGAAGGAAATGAAAATCCTCTCTGCCAATATAAATTTCTATAGAAAAATAAAATAATTTGAATTTTACACCAAGTTTTCGATATGTGGGGACACATACCTAGTACGTTTGGAAAGCCCCCAAAATTCCAAGGATGACACGGGGAATGACATAGGGGACGTTACCCCGAATATAGAAAAATATACTATGATTAAACTTTAGAAACATTAGGAATTCGATATCATTTTTGGTATTAACTGCGTAGAGTAAGTCATTAATCTATGACCCATATCCATGAGTATTAGTCGCAATTGACCAATAATTCTCATGATTTGAATAGTCCACTTAGCACTCATTGCATCGGGTGATGCTCACAAGGGTGAAGAAGTGGTATTGAAATCAATGAAATGAATCACATAGCATCAATCATCACTTCCGGGGCTTGCACCCGGTAACCAAGACTTCTTGGGTGGTCACCCATCCCAAGATGCCTCTGGCTCAAGCGCGCTTAACTGTGGAATTTTCCCCACAATCAAGCCCACTTAGCTTGCTACCCCATTTGCAAAACCTTAGCATGTATTGTGCCTTATGAACTATCTTGTTAGAGCTCCCTTCACTCTTATTATTTAAGCATGGAGGGGCTTCCGCAGTGCAACATATTAGATATCATTTTTGGGATTAACTGCATAGAGTAAGTCATTAATCTATGACCCATATCCATGAGTATTAGTCGCAACTGACCAATAATTATCATGATTTGAATAGTCCACTTAGCACTCATTGCATCAGGTGATGCTCACAGGGGTGAAGAAGTGGTATTGAAACCAACAAAATGAATCTCATAGCATCAATCATCACTTTTGGGGCTTGCACCCAGCAACCAAGACTTCCCGGGTGGTCACTTATCCCAAGATGTCTTTGGCTCAAGCATTAGGAATTGTTTAATTAATAGTTAATGATAAACAACAAATAATGAACCACAAATAATTTAAATTTTAAGAATTACAATGAAATCTCCATCATGATTCATGAAAGCAATAGTATCCCATGGACCATTTGCACATTTTGATAGTTCACGAATAATTGTATTTCTCATTTTATTACCATAATGCCTCACCTGAAACTCAAGCATATATCTAATAAAAGGAACTTAGAATGCCTCTACAATGCGTTCAAACTTCAATGTTGAATCTAAGGGGAAAATGATGCAATTTTATTGGTGTTATGAGTGTTCT
>ML795700.1:418168-457403 GCA_009831015.1 Picea engelmannii | reverse complement strand
ATCTAATGTTCCTTTCCTAGATCAAAGATAAATTTGTGCACTACTCACATTGAATGTGCTATGTCTAGTCTTTTTCATACCATGGCATAGATACATGACCTTATAGTGCTAGCATATGGAAACACAACTATGTATTCCTTTCCACCCTGAGTTTTAGGACACATCTGAGTAGACAACATAACTCCCACTCATAAAGGTGTTTTTGCTACTTTACAAGTCTCCATCCCAAAGCCACTGAGAATGTTCTCAATGTATTTATTTTGACTAAGTCATATATTTATATGTTTTCTATATCTTTCTACCTCTATGGTAGCATAATAATGTACTGCACCAAGATCCTTGATATCAAACTCCTTAGACAACAAGGACTCAATTTCTCTTACTGACTCAACATTTTCACCAATCAACAATATACTATCCACGTGTAAGACCAAAATTACAAATATATCATCCACTACTCTGCAATAAACACAATATTCAATGATGCTTCTTGTGAAACGTTTTTCCCTGTCAATTTTTTTGTACCATTCACTTCATGATTGTTTCAACCCACACAATGATTTATTGAGCTTCCACATGAAGCTCTCACCTCCTACCACAAAGAATTTTGGTTTCTCCATGAATATATCCTCCTTCATGTGTCCATGAAAAAATGTTATGTTTCCATCCATTTGCTTCACTTCTAGTGCATAGGTTGTTGCTAATGCTGAAAACATCCTATTAGAAATCATTTTGCTACGGGTGAGAAAGTATCTTGGTAATTGTTTTCATGAGATTGAGAATATCCCTTTACTACCAATATTTCTTTATATCTCTTAATTGTTCCATCATACCTAGGCCTTTTTTTGAACACCCATTTGAAACAAACAATCTTCCCATCTTGTGGCAACTCTTCTCAAAGCCATTCTTGGTTCTGTTTTAAAATTTACATTACTTCCCTCATTTCCTTTTCCCCTATGCTCTTTCAAGACAATTTAGAGAATCTTCAACACTTTTAGTCTCCTCACTAATGGATGATAAATCATAAAAATAATCAAATTCTTCACTAAAATAACCATATGTTTAAAGTTGATTCCTATCTCATTGGATTTTTTGCTAAGTTATTGCATTGTTCTTTTTAACTCTCTCGTGTTCTCCTCCATAGGTATGATTGTGTTTCACATTATGGGATCCTTCAATGCAATTGTATGATGTATTGGTGTTGAACTAGACTCTGGTTTCTCCAATGGGATTGTATCTCATGGTGTGGGCTCTTGACTTGAATGTGTCCCAAATCTTCTTTTTTTTAGTGTGATTGTCACCTATGTTGAAAAAAATGAATGTTCCTCATCTTGATTTTTACTTCATTAGTGATTAAATTTGGTTCACCACTCTTTGCAATGCATTATTTCATTAGGTTACTCTTTTTTTTGTTCAACTTGTCCATATTTCTCTTCTATAAAGATGATGTCTTTGCACTAAGTACTCTTGTACTCATCTCGAAGACATAACTTGCATACTCCATCAAGCTTCCATATTGATCTGAAAATCTTTAGACACCACTTATTCTTGAAAATATATACATCCAGTATCTAACTTGTTTCCGTATAATTTCTAGGATCTATTGAGGTGATTGCAAATTTTTTATGATGTGCTTTGAACCCGAAACTCATAAAATGAAGAATAGTTTGCTTTATGAAAATACCAAAAACACATGTAACATGACTAACATATGCTAATTTAATGGATTCTCTTAAATTCCATCACTCAAAACAAGAAAATAACTTCACCATTGAAATCCTTGCAAAATTTTGAAACTTTTGACATAAAGTTGACCACTTTCTAAACTAGCTCAATTTTATGTCTTCTGACACACAAACCAATGCATTAAATACTCATAAATGAAAAATTGAGTACAAAGTTTTAAAAATGATCTAAAATCAAAAAAATACTTCATATTCATGACCCTTGCGAAAAATCGTGCAATTTTGATATAAAACACTTGAGATTTCATCAAGGTACCATTGGCATGCTTTAGGGTGCAATACAAAATTTAGTTGTACTTGCACGTACTTATGTATAGTCCGTACAGTCTCAAAATATGTTTCCTATCCTTTCCTCAAACTCCATTCAGTCTCGAAATGCATGCACATAGGGATGTGTGTCCTTGTATTGGGATCTATGCCCATTAAATAACTAAGGCTTCAAAACCACCTCCACATTTAGCTATAAATTAATTGCTAGTTTTGGTGGAATCTCCACTAATTCTAGAGAAGTTGGAATATTGGTTAAGAGCTCCTGTGCTGCCAGGTTCAGGTCGTGTGGTAGGTTATATGACTAGGCGTTGGGGGCTAGCCTCTGCCCCTTTCCCCCTCCACACAACTTTACATTAAATTTAAATATAATATAACTCATATACATGTTAAGTTTAACCTTGTGGTAAGACGATTGTGGAAGGTATGCTAAGGAATGGAGAGGTATGGAGGTCATGTGGTCAATTCCCTTGGACTCCATAATAATTTTACACAACACCAACTATCACTGGCCAATGAGGGGTTTCCAAGTGGCAACCTCTTATTGGCTAAAATTGTTCCATGTGTCAATACGCCATTCGACCACTTGGAGCCAACTCAACTGTTGACTAGGTATGCCACATCACTTTCCAACTCAATTGATGATGTCATCATGTTGTATGGACGTTTTCCACATGTCATACTTTGGTGGTGCCACGTGGCACCCATATTTTGTCTATTTTGACCAAACTTTGACTGCTCATAACTTTTGCATACGAGCTCTATTTGACATGATGTTTGCATCATTGGAAAGATGGCGAAGAAATATACGCAATGATGGTGAATTATTGGTCATTTGATATGGTCGAATTTTGAGAATTTATGGATCCCTTATGACCTCTGTGAACGTTCTGGATCCTCCTAGACCTCTGTGAGCGTTATGGATCCTCCTGGATCACACCTTCCCACTGAAGAACTTTTGGACCTCCAAAAGTATATATATTCAACAAATTAGTGATGATTACTATAAATCACTCTTCCATCTTAATGAAATGATCTGATTAGTAACTTAGTGATGAATCTTCTTCACTCTTCCATCTTGTTGATTCCTTTGGAATAAGTCTTCGATCCTAGGTACTAGATTAGTGCGCTTTTGTCTGCTTCTTTGGAATATAGCTTTGACAGGAGCCTATGGATATGTAGCTAATATGATATATATAATGTTAGTTATGGCTTATTCTGAAATATATATTTGAATCTGGCCTCTGGCAATGTAGCTAATATGATATATATAGCTCTGGTTCTGGCTTATAGATTCCATGACAACAAAATTATTGTTCATCGAATCTATGTAATACATGTATTTGTATTTCAACATCCACTCCCACCTCCTTTTGTGGAACATAGTCTATCTCAGCTAATTTGAAACCAAGTCAAATGTTGATTTATGTCTTGCCCATTTGGATTCTTTGTTCTTGTACTGTTGATGTATCTGTAGAAGTCCCTGAATGAATACTATGTTCATTGTCGCTCCTGCCTTGGGAAAACAACTATGCTTGTATCATTACCATTCGTGCCTACCTTAATTGATTATGTTCAAGATATACATCATACGTACATGACATAGTATTAAATATTCTTATAGCATGCACCTTTATGTGCCTCTTTAAAAGAGGATTATTTTTCCTTTACCAGCTCTAGAAAGTTTTGCATTACTTTGATACTCTTTCCACTTTTGAACTACATGTTCCAACTGCCTGCATCCTTATATTCCTTCGCCTTCAGTTATTCAAAATCAAGAATGTTGACTAAGACAATTCGATCCATATGTATCCCTTTAGATGATTACAAGACAATACAATTGTCCATATTGTTTTCTAGAGGCTTTAGAAATATTCATAACGAGATTCCTCTGACTGTAAAAACAATATGTAGAGGTGGTTATCCAAAAATATCTTTAATGATATTCCTCTCACTCTATAACAAAGTGTAAAGGCATATATCTAGATATCTCTAACGAGATCACTCTCACTCTTTACAACGTATAAGGTGGAAATATAGAAACTATGTTTACAAAATTCCTCTCACTCATATAAGGTGGAAATATAGAAACTATGTTTACAAAATTCCTCTCACTCATATAAGGTGGAAATATAGAAACTATGTTTACAAAATTCCTCTCACTCATATAAGGTGGAAATATAGAAATTTACAGAGTCCCTCTCATTCTTATAATTTACAATGATTGACTTACAAGTCTTTTAATAGACTTTAGGAGATTTACATATATGCATATTATATTTACAAAATTTTAAATATGGTTTACTTATGGACTCATTCTCCCTAGTGTCTTGGGAGGAGTCTCGCAACTTCTGACCTATGACAATGTCTATGAAACTGATGTTGAATATGACATTGAATTTGATGCAGAATCTAATGTCAATTCCAAGTAACCATTATACCAAACTATCGGTCTTCCTAGTAATGTGTATAACCTCTCCTTGTGGATACCAAGTATTATTGTTGTGTCTCAAGTATCTTCTCGTTAATATACAAGTACTTGGCTATTCTGGAATGCGACTACATAATCATCATCCTCAAATGTTTCAACTAAGAGTAGGTTTACCTTTAAGTCTGGAACATACAACATATGTCCGATTCCCATAAATCCTCCTAACTCGCGCTGGAATCTTTCATATCCATACCCAGTTATTGCTTGTTTGGTATTGGTTCCAGATCCCACAAAGCAATCTGTGTCGGATTCTGAGAAATTCAAAAAAATGATCTCATCTCGGTCATTTGGCGAGATGAGCCACTATCCACGAACCATTCTTCAATGTCTTCATAAATCACTTTTCCAAGAACAACCATCAAGAAGTATTATTTCCCTAGCCTTTCAATAAGACCATTGACTTCATTTATAGTTGATGTTTCTTATCTTGTTGCAAGTGTCTCCTCATCCTTCAGGTTCTAATTTGAACATAAGTGTGGGTAAAGTGTCTAGCACTTCTCAATATGGTGTTCAGTCTTACTACAATAAGAGAAGATTGTCTTGTTACATGATCCCTTCTTATCATTCCTCCTTTTCCTCTGACCTGAGAAATGATCTATGTCCTTCTGCTTGGAGGGATTTACTGGAACACATTTTCCTTCTCTTGTAGCATGCACATCTTTCTCTGAAGATGGCTCCCACATGTTACTCTTCCCTGGACTGGAAGGTAAGGCCAATTGATTAGGTAGGATTTATTTATCTGAGGTTCTCTTTTCTTCAATTACCCTCAATAACTCTCCATCTCGATGGGAATATGAAGAGGCTTATTTCTTAATCATGTCCTTGGAGAGAGATAGTGCAAGATAGACTATCTCACTCTCTTCTTGTCCAACTTTACTGATTGATGGTGTCATCTAAAAATTTCTCTCTATTTCATGAAAAATACTCATGTGGAAATTTTCATGATGTTGGATTACTGAGGGGGGGGGGGGGTGAATCAATAATAGAGAAATTTAATCATTTTTAACAACAGTATTTAAGTGTCGTTTATCTTTATGATCAATATACCATTATCATTAAACAAGTGAAGAGTAAATAAACCATGAACAATGAACAATCATACACATACACAGTACACTAGTATTTTTAGGTGGAAACCCATTGCGAGAGAAAACCACATAATGTTTTTTCTTATATGTCTTTAAGAATTGCATTCATTGGAAGCACCAACTTCCTTTGTTCTTCAGCTGCAATTGAAAGGAGGATCTGACCCTTTATATTTTCAGGCTACAACCCGAGGGAAGCTCCAACTCCCTAATTCTTTGGATGCAACTAGAAGGAGGCTACAACCCCCTATGTTCTACGGATACAACCGGAAGGTGGCTACAACCACCTATCCTTTCCCTGTCGAACCACCCTGTAATATAATTGTGAAATGATGAAACCACTTCCACACTATCATTGTGAGATATACCACTATAAACCTGTACCAACATCCTGTAACCAACCTGTTCCACTGACCTATAACCAACTTGTACCTTTACTCAACCTATACCAACACAACCCAACAGGTACGCGACATGTATATGTTTCAACTCACATACATATGTGCCATGTCTATACTACAACCTGTATATGTACGCGGCCTGTCTATACTGCAGCCTACGTACACCTTAAGAAAGATAGGGTTTTCACCTTTTATGAAACTTCAACCACTTTTCTACCTCTGTCACATCAACCTGCACCATGTCATTGTGTCTTATTTGTATTTGTGCCCTGTGTATACATAATATTATACATCCCTTAACTAAATGCATCTATTTCTCTCTAGTAATGTGCCATACATGTGTGTACAATCATGAACAAGTGTGATAATCCTCAAATGGAATAAACATCAAACCCTTAGTGATATGAAGTCTCACACCATACAAACAACTTCTCAACCACTTCATAAACAAAACCACAACCATGTACCAAGAAATACAAACATGTCTCAACACTTGAACCAACAAGATGAACCAATGAATAATACCAACATACTAGTGGTGTATTTCTATAGATCTATCTCATACCATAGGTTCCATACAACTAACAACCTCTCTAAGGAAAAACCTCAACCTCCCATAATCATATCTCATGGAGACAACAACATCTAACTACACATAAGAATATGACATACCTTTTGAATATGTAGATAGATTTGTTGTACCTGATCAATGTAGACCTTCCTGGGATCTTTCTCTCAGACTCTGAGAATATGGTATCTTTAGCCACTTAATATTTCATGGATTTTCCCAAATGTATGCACCATTTTATACTTCCATCTTGTGTACGTACACACCCTTCTCCACTGCATGCCATGTACACCTAAAAAACTAGGGTTTTTTTTCCATTACTTCTGCAATTTTGAAACTTTCGTCATCAACCCTTCGTGCTACCTCAGACTTGTGTAACTTTATATGTATAAATGAGTACTTGCAATAAACCTTACACAATAATAGATATTCAATGTGTTGAATAGGTGCTAATAGGAGATCCTTTCTCTCTTATTTATAATTCCATGTACCTTCCTCAATGGGTTACCTTCTAACCAACTTAACCCAACTTCCTTATTTTAGGGCTAACCCACTTATAACCACTTGTCCACTTATAAACACTTTATCTACAAATAGTAAACTCTCCACTTCTAGTTGCAACTAATTTATTTTTAATTATTTTCTTATTGCATCAACTTAACCCATGATTAACTCTTAGTTTCACCCACTTTGACTAGTCAACTTCTTCTAGGAGTTTCTAGAATAATTTGACTTCTTTGACCTTCTAGGGGCTTAGATAACTCATGAGGGTTCTCCAACTTCACAAGGCCATAAATATCCAACCCTGAGGATTTATGTGGCATTCCATATATCATCGGAAATGACATGACATGTACTATCCATCTACAATAGTCTTACCTGCAAATACACTAATCTTCATACCTTTATACCTCAAACAATTTTGAGTCCCTTAACCATATTGTTGGTGCTACCGAACTTGCTTCAAGGGTTGACGTCAATGACAACCAACCCAATTAATCAACAATATCCCCCTTTGGAATTGATGGAAACACTTTGATGCAACCCTAAAGTCATGTCACTCATGCTCCCCCTAGAAGCATGCCTTTGTGATCTCTCTCCAAGCATCTGACTCTATGTCTATGGATCTGATAAATCTCTCCCCCTTTGACATCAATGGAAAAGGTGACTTCTTGTCGAGGTTTCTCCCCCTAACTGAATTGTCCTTGGGGATGCTCCCCCTGACTGAAATGTTCCTGAAACTGCTCCTCCTAATGGTGCTTCCTCGTGTAAATCTAATACATATAAGATAAGCATTAAAAATAATTCATTTTAGAGTAGAAATTACTCTGAGTATCTGTCGAAGATACTCAAAATATTCCCTTGGAAGAGGTTTTGTAAAGATATCTACAACATGTTATTTTGTTCCCACATAGTCATCTATGGCGTTCCTCTCTGCAACCTATTCCCATAGAAATTTGATTGGAATGTGCTTCGTCTTGGAGTGCATCACTGGATTCTTTGACAAACAGATGGCACTTGTATTGTCACAATATATCAAAATGGGCTCATCATGCTCAACCTGTATATATTTCATAGTTTGTTTCATCTATAAAACATGTGTACAACATGTTGCTTCTGCAATATACTCTGCTTCAGCTGTAGACATTGATATTGATTATTGTTTATTTCTTAGACAAGATACCAAATACTCACCCAAGTAGAATGTTGCTCCACTTGTACTTCTATGGTCATCAATGAAACCTTCCCAATCTGAATTTGTGTATGAAATAAGTGATAGATCCTTTCCTTTTGAATACCATAATCCAAACTCTTATGTACCCTTGAGATATTTGAATATCCTCTTTACTTCTAGAACAAGTGATTCCTTTGGTGCTACTTGAAATCATGCCACATGTCCAACTGCCTGCATTACATTTGGTCTGTATGTTTTCACATAAATTAAGCTCCTAATCATTGACTTGTACTGCCTCTAATATGTAAACTTTGAATCATCATCTTTATTTAGCTTGCAACTGGTTTGCATAGGAGTATTGACTAGTTTGCAGTGTTTCATTCCGAACCTCTTTAGCATTTCTATGATATACTTGGTTTGAGAAACAAAAATGCCTTGGTTTCTTTGACATATCTGAATACCCATAAAGAAGGATAGTTCTCCAAGTAATGACATTTCAAATTCATTCTGCATATCCTTTGCAAATTTATGGCTCAACCTATCATCATCACTTCCAAAAATAATATCATCAACATAAACTTCAATTAATAAAATACTATCTTGAGTTTCCTTGATGTAGAGGTTGTTGTCTGCATTTCCTTTCTTGAACCCTTGTTGTTGTAGATATATGTCCAATATGGAATACCATGCTCTGGGGGCCTCTTTGAGATCGTACAAGGCCTTCTTCAACCTAAAAACATCATATTCATTCTATTACAACTAAAATATTTATGGTTTCTCAATGTAGACTTCTTCTTCTAGATCCCCATTCAGGAAGGTTGATTTCATGTCCATCTGATACATTTTGATATTCTTGGAGCATGCATAATCTAGGATCAATCTGATTGCTTCCATTTTGACAACTGGGGAAAACGTCTCTTCAAAGTCGATACCTTCAACCTGTGTGTATCCTTTACATACCAATCTAGCTTTGTTCCTGGTAACCTATCCATATTCATTCAAATTTTTTTTTAAGACCCATTTTGTGTCGATCACATTATTGTACCTTGGCCTTGGAACAAATTCCCAAGTGTCATACTTCTCTATCTGATCCAACTCTTCATCCATGGATTTTATCTAGAATTAATCCTTGCTAGCTTCTTCAAAGTTGCTTGGTTCAATCGAGGATAAGAGTGTTAGGTGCAGTTGTTCAGGTGAACGAATTCTTCTTCTAGTCTCAACTCCTGCATCTTTGTTCCCGATAATATGATTTGATGGATGATTCTTATGTATTATTTTTCTAGGTGTATTTGGAGGTACTTGAAGATCTTGTTGTTCTTTCTCTCCTGCCTCTAATAGATCTTCTTCATCTTCCCCTTCTGCTACTTCTTCTTCGTGAACATGTTCCATTAACTCCTTTTCTTCTTCCTTTATTTTTCGTCCACTTGTCTCATCAACCGTCACATTGATGATTTCCACAACTTTGTTGAGCCTTAGATTGAAACATTTGTATGCTTTCCTTGTACTCAAGTACCCTACAAGTATGTCTTTGTCCACATGAGAATCAAACTTTCCCATTCTACCATCTTCTCTTTTGATGTAGCATTTTCTTACAAGAACTTTTAAGTGTTTCACATTTGCTCATATTCCTTTCCATAGCTCGTAGGGATTTTTATCACTGTTATTTCTAAGATTACTCTGTTTTTAAGGTGAATTGTTGTATGCACTACATGTGCCCAAAAGACATATGTCAACTTGGAACCCATTAACATTGTTCGAGCCATTTCCTGTACTGTCTTGTTATTTCTTTCGACAAATCCATTCTATTGAGGTGTTCCAGCAACACAAAATTGCCTTTTTATTCCATGATTGCTATAGAAATCCATAAATTCTTTTGAGGTAAACTCTCCGCCATTATCAGATCTCAAACATTTGATTTTTGAATCCATTTCATTTTCAACTATTTCCTTGTATACCTTGAAGTTCTCGAATTCTTCTGACTTCTTCCTGAGAAAACAAACTGCAGTCATCCTTGTATAATCATCAACCAATAACATAAAATATTGCTCACCTTTTAAACCCTTTGTTCTAGTTGGTCCAACTAGAACAAAGGGTTTAAATTTGGTCATTGTTTTATCTCCTTGTTGACAATGCTTGCATAAGGTGTTGGTTGGCTTCGTGATCTGGGGAATTCCTCTAACTGCTTCCTTTTCGTTGACTATGAAAAGGTTGTCAAATTTTATGTCACCCATTCTTCTGTGCCATAGAAAAACTTCATCTTCCTTTACTAGACAACACTTTTCATTTCCAATTTCACTTAATACATATATATTGCTTGAAGTTCTTATAGTTGTTTCAACCAATCTTCCTAAACCCGTTTTTCTTATCTCACACTTCTATGAATCAAACACTAGTTTGTGACCTTGGTCATGCATTTGACTTACACTTAGAAGATTATGTTTCATATCTTCCACTAGTAGAACATTTCTTTCCTTGGTATCCTTGTTTCCAATTCCAACTACGCCTCTTCTAATGATTCTAGTTGAGTCGTCGTCTCCAAAGGATATTGATCCATCTCTTTCATTTCTCAAGGTTAGAAACATGTCCTCATCACTTTTCATGTGCTTTGAGAAGCCATTGTCAACATACCAACCATGTTTCTTGTGTTTAGATTGTAGAGAGAGTGTGCATTCTTCATTGTTATACTGATTTTGTTTTCTTATCCATATTCTCTGTTGAGGTTCCTATCTATGATTGTTGTTATTTTGTTGTGATTCTCTAGGAGGGATTGTCATTCTACAATCTTTGGCTATGTGCCCAGAGTTGTCGCACTTGTATCATTCCACTTCAGTGCTCAAGGACTCAAATTTGTTATAGTTTATTCTCTGTGTTTCACTAGGCCTTCTTGGATAACCATTTTGTGCATGACTTTCATAGTTGTTTCCGTTTCTAATATTTTCTCTGCAATTTACAGCTTTATGTCCAAAATTATTACATGAATAACATAAACCAAAGAAGATAGTTTGATACATGGGAGTTGAAGATCTTCTAAAAGGAGTTACTCTTATAAATCCTTCTTTTTCTTGAGGCCTTCTTGTTTCTAACTATTGTTGATTCTAAAATCTCAGTCTTTTGGGTGGAGGAGTGTCCCTATGATCTTCCTTGTAAAACTTCTTGTCTCCTTTGACTGTCTCTGCATAGCTTCTTGGATGTATTTCTTGATCTGTTATTTTGGAGCTTGATCCCTTTTCTGTCTAATTGTATCCAAGTCCGTACTTGTAATGATTTGGCCTTTGACTGTTGATAATGTTATCCAAAACTTTAGAGTTATTCTGCATGTTTTTCTTTTGAAGATCTTTTCTCAATGTGACAATCTCTGCTTCCAAATTTCCAATGATCTTGTCTCTTTCTTCTAACCGTTCTTTGAGCATTTCTTTAATTATTTTGTCTTCTTCAACTTGAATTTTTAATTTAGTGATCATTTGTTCTAGTTCTTCAGAGTTGGAACTTTGAGATTCCTCTTTTCTTTTTAGTTCTTCCTATAATGACTTGTTTTTCTTCTTTTTCCCTTTTTATAACTTCTATTGCACTCATCAATTCTTCTCTGTAGTCAACTTCTACCTCTTCATATTCTTCTTCGGTGTCTTCTTCATCGGAGTCTTCTAGTGTCATGAATAGAACCCTTTATGTCTCACTTCCACTATCTTCATCTTTGTATGATGAGGTGCTATCTTCTTTTGTGCAAAATCTTTTCTTGAAGAATTTGTTTTTGGTTTTCTTGCCTTTGTACATTTGTTTTCTATTTGAATCATCTTCTTCATTTATTTTGTTTTTCTTATTAGGACATTTTTTTATCAAAATGACCAATACCATCACAATTGAAACAAATCAATGGAATCTTACCTCTATATTTACCATCGGTTCCCTTTTTCAGTCTTTTGATAAAGTTGGCTACTTCTTCATTATCTTTTGAGATGTCACTGCTACTGCGCTCTAAATTTTCCTTTTGCTTTCACTTTTTATTTGACTACTTGGATGCTTTGAATGTTGCTTCTTTTGTAATTGGATTATCTTGTTTGGTTCTCATTTCATAGGCTATGAATATTCCATGTAGCTCATCCATGTTTATCGAATCCAAATCTTCTCTTTCTTCTAGTGTTGAGATCTTAGGATCAAATCTCATTGGAAGATATCTTAGTACCTTTTGAACAATTATAGATTCATCAACTTCTTCTCCCAATCCTCTAATTTCATTTATTGTTTCATCAACTCGTAAGAAGTAAGTTGCAATATTCTCATCTTCTTTCATCTTCAGCCATTCAAATTGACCTCTATAAGTTTGAAGCTTTGTTTCCTTGACTTCTGCATCTCCTTCATAAACATTATGAAGTTTGTCACAAATCTTCTTTGCAGAGCTGCAATGCATAACTTTGACCTATAGTGAATCTCTCAGACCATTAATGAGTGCATTTTTGGATTTTGAATTATTTAGACTGAGTTTCCTTTCGTTGTCATTTGCTGGAGGAATGATTGGTTCTTTATATCCATCTACATTTGATTGCCAAACTTGAAATCCATGTGCTTGTACATATATTTTCATCCTTCTAGTACATAATGCATAGTTATGTCCATCAAACTGTGGTATTCCATTTTTATACATATTGTTTCTCTCCATGATCTACCTTTCAACGATTAAATTGATTTATGAAGGAACCTTCTTTGATATCAATTGTTGGATTACTAACAGGGTGGGGGGGTGAATCATTAATAGAGAAATTTAATCATTTTTAACCACAATATATAAGTGTTGTTTATCTTTATGATCAATATACCATTATCATTCAACAAGTTCAAAGTAAATAAACCATGAACAACAAACAATCATACACATACACAATACACTAGTTTTTTTACGTGGAAACCCAATGCGGGAGAAAACCACATAATTTTGTTTTCTTATATGTCTTTAAAAACTACATTCATTGGAAGCACCAACTTCTTTGTTCTCCAACTGCAACTAGAAGGAGGCTCTAACCCCCTATATTTTCATGCTATAGCCTGAGGAAAGCTCCAAATCCACAATTCTTTGGCTACAACCAAAACGAGGCTACAACCCCTATGTTCTCCAACTACAACCGGAAGGTGGCTACAACCACATGTTCTTTCCCCATCTAACTGCCCTAAAATATAAGTGTCAAATGATGAAACCATTGTCACACTGTCGCTGTGATATATACCATTGTAAACCTATACCAACCTATACCAACAACCTGTAACCAACATGTCCCATTGACCTATAACCAACATGTACCTTTACTCAGCCTGTACCAACAAAACCCAACATATACATAACATGTATTTGTTGCAACTCACGTATGTATGTGCCATGTCTATATTGCAACATGCGTATGTACACAACCTGTCTATATTGCAACATGCGTACACCTTCAAAAATCTAGGGATTTCACCTTTTCTGAAACTTCAAACACTTTTCCACCTCTGTCACATCAATCTACACCCTATCATTGTGTCTTATCTGTATCTATTCCATGTGCATACATCATCTTATATATTCCTTAACCAAATGCATCTATGTCTCTCTAGTCATGTGCCATACATGTGTGTACAATCATGAACAAGTGTTATAATCCTCTCATGGACTAGACATCAAACCCTTATTGATATGCAACCTCACACCATACACACAACTTCACAACCACTTCAGAACCAAAACCCTCAACCATGTACCAAGAAATACAACTATGTCTCAACACTTGAACCAACGAATAATACCAACATACCAATGTTGTATTTATGTAGATCGAGCTCATACCATAGGTGCCATACAACCAACAACCTCCCTAGGGAAAAACCTCAAACTCCTATAACCATATCTCATGGAGAAAACAACATCCAACTACACATAAGAATATGACATACCTTTTGAATCTGTAGATAGATCTATTGTACTTGATCACTTTAGACCTTCCTGGGAGCTTTCTCTTAGACTATGAGAATCTGGTATCTTCAAAAACTCAATATTTCATGGATTTTCCCAAATGTATGCACCCTGTTATACTACCAGTCTGCGTACGTACGCGCCCTTCTCCACTGCAACCCACGTACACCTCAAAAATTAGGGTTTTTTTTCCAGTATTTCTTTGATTCCAAAAATTTCACTGTCAACCCTTTGTGCTACCTCAGACTTGCGTAACTTCAGATGTATCAATGAGTACCTGCAATAAACCTTACATAATAATAGGTATTCAATGTGCTCAATAGGTGCTAATAAGAGAGCCTTACTCTCTTATTTATAATTCCATGTAGCTTCCTCGAGGGGTTACCTTCTAACCAACTTAACCCAACTTACTTATTTTAGGGCTAACCCACTTCTAACCGCTTGTCCACTTATAACCACTTTATCCACAAACAGTAAACTCTCCAGTTCTAGTTGCAACTCATTTTTTTTTAATTATTTCCTTATTGCTACAACTTAACCCATTATTAACTCCTAGTTTCACCCACTTTGACTAGTCAATTTATTCTAGGAGTTTCTAGAATAATTTGACTTCCTTGACCTTCTAGGGGCTTCTAGGTAACTCATGAGGGTTCTCCAAATTCACAAGGCCATAACTCTCTAACCGTGAGGAGTTATGTGGTGTTCCATATATCACTGGAAATGACGTGACATGTATTATCCATCTAGAATAGTCTTACTTGTAAATTCATTGATCTTCATACATTTATACCTCAAACAATATTGAGTCCCTTAACCATATTGTTGGGAATACCGTAATTTGATACCAGAATTGCTTCAAGGGTTGACATCAATGACAACCAACCCAATTAATCAACACATGACATAACAATAGATCTTGCAACCTTTGCTTCTCTTCCTCAAGAGCTTGCAACTACATCTTTAGCTTAGAATTCTCTCTCTCGATTTGCCAATTAATGTTCTTTTGGAGTCTTAGCTTCATAAGAACCTTAATATTATTGATTTCTTGAAAAGAACCTTCAATATATTCACCAACTTGAGCTTCAAATCTCATCACATCAACAACTTGCAAAACACGTGAAAACTTGCTCTGATACCACTTCATTGAAAGAAGGGGGATCATACAACCTGGCTCTGATACCAATTGATCCAAAAGTATTTAGACACCACTTATTCTTGAAAATATATACATGAAATATCTAACTTGTTTATATATAATTTATAGGATCTATTGAGGTGATTGCAAAATTTTGATGATGTGTTTTGAACCTAAAACTCATAAACTGAAGAATAGATTGCTTGATGAAAATACCAAAAACACATGTAACATGCCTCACATATGATAATTTAATGGATTCTCTTAAATTCCATCATTCAAAACAAGAAAATAACTTCACCATTGAAATCCTTGCAAAATTCTGAAACTTTTGACTATAAAGTCTACCACTTTCCAAATTAGCTCAATTTTACATCTTTCGGCACGTAAAACAATGCATTAAATACTCATAAATGAAAAATTGGGTAAAAAGTTTTACAAATGACCTCAAATAAAAAAAATGCCTCATATTCATGATTCTTGCGAAAAATCATGCAATTTTGATATAAAACACTTGAAATTCCGCCAAGGTATCATTTGGCATGCTTTATGGTGCAATACAAAATTTAGTTGTACTTGCACGTACTTTTGTATAGTTTGTACAGTCTTGAAATGTGTGTCTTATCCTTGCCTCAAACTTCATGCAGTCTCAGAATGTGTGCACATAGGGATGTGTGTCCTTGCATTGGGATCCGTTCCCATTAATTAACTAAGGCTTCAAAACCACCTCCACATTTAGCAGTAACTTAATTGCTAATTTTGGTGGAATCTCCACTAATTCTAGAGTAGTTGGAATATTTTTTAAGACTTCTCGTGCTTCCAGGTTCAGGTCATGTGGTAGGTTATATTACGAGGAGTTGGGGGCTAGCCTCGGCCCCTTTTCCCCTCCTCACAACTTTACATTAAAGTTAAATATAATATAACTCATATATATGTTAAGTTCGACCTTGTGGTGTGATGGTTGTGGCAGGTATGCTAAGGCATGGAGAGGTATGGAGGTCACGGGGTCAATTCCCCCAGACTCCATAATAATTTTACACAACACCAACCATCACTAGCTAATGAGGGGTTGCCACGTGGAAACCTCTTATTGGCTAAAACTATGCCATGTTGCAATATGCCATTGGACCACTTGGAGTTAACTCAACTACTGACTGGGTATACCACATCACTTTCAAACTCAATTTTTGATGTCATCCTATTGTACGGACGTGTTCCATCTGTAATCCTCTGGTGGTGCCACGTGGAAACCCTATTTTGCTTGTTCTGACCAAACTTTGACTGCTCATCACTTTTGCATATGAGCTCTGTTTGACACATTGTTTGTGCTATTGGAAAGTTGACGACGAAATCTACATAATGATGTTGATTTATTGTTCATTTGAGACAGTATAATTTTGAGCATTTATGGATCCCCTAGGACCTATGTGAGCGTTTTGGATCCTCCTGGACCTCTGTGAGCATTCTGGATCCTCCTGGATCACATATCCAATGAACACACATTTTTTTCACCCATATTTTTTTTTTCCATAGGCACATGCATATAAGCCTCATTATCAAAGACTCTCAAGTGAGAAACAAATGGTTTTCTCCCACTCCAAGATTCCTCTAGTGTCTTGACTAGCTAACAAATTGACCAACTAACACATTGTTGCAATTTCCTCAACAAAAAATCCTCTACTCAACTTTGTGGCATATGGCATGCACCTTGACTTCTTCACTACACCTTGATTCATCCTCTTTGTCACTTGGTTTTGTTGTGGAGAATATAGTGTAGTTTTTTCCTTGCAATCCCATGCATTTGACATAACGTATCAAAGTTTTTTCAACAATATCCCCACCATTATCACTTCTTATGACTTTCACCTTTTTACCAATCTACCTCTCTATCATAACAACACATTTCTTGAAGGAGTTAAAGATCTCACTTTTCTTGTTCATAAATACCATTCCCTATGTGGAGTCATATGGAATGATGCTCTGACATTTGTAAATCGTGATTCATAATAGGATTGATCATATAAACACGATATTGTAAAATAAATACCTATTTTTTCCTTGTCCTTCTTGGCAATAATAGAGACTACCATAGTGGAACTCTCTTACTTTTTTCATTTTCAAAGAGGGAAATCCTTCTTTATGGGCCCCTTTTGGTTGCATTTGCATCAAACCACTTTATCTTTCGTCTTCTTACTTGTTGATCTAGCCTTGTACTAGAATCTACCATGAAATCCATTATCTTTACTATCTCTAAAGTGACCTCTTGTAAATACTGCCTCTGTGTAAGGTCTCTTCCAACAGAGCCTTATAAAACATAAATTTAATTAGAGAAATGTTATCCTAACATCTTTACAATTTCCTTATTCAGCATATAACCATTCATTATTCAACATAATTAAAATTTATGAACAACATCATAATAAATTACATAACACAACATAATAATGAAAATACATACCTCTAACCGATGTTATTTCTATTCTCCAACTCTGCCTGACACTCTGCCTAAAACCAACTAACCTCCTAGCCAGCTAGGAACAAAGCCTCTTCGGCTCCCTAGCTCCAGGATTTCGTAAGGATTCCTAGCCCCCGAGCCCAAAACTCCCAGCAACAGGTGCCCCCTGTAACAGTCCTACAACCAGCTTCTCTAGCCAAAAACCAGTAATACAGTCTTCCAATCTCCCCAAAAATACTCCAATACAGTCTAGCAATATAAAAAATAATGCTCCCCCCAAAAGTCCCTTTTTCCCGAGTGTTTTTCCCCCTTTTCATTAATGGGTCATCAATCGATTCAAAATAATAATTAAAATTTTATTAATATTTCCAACATAAAATTTAATAATTTATTAAACCAACATCCCATAAACCAATATTTAATTATGATAATTTAATTAATTAAACTAATATACATTCAACAAATATTTAATTAGGACAATTAATTAATTAATTAATTAAACTTAATATACTTTAAACAAATATTTAACTATGAAAATTAATTATTTAACTAGGGTTGTTACATACACCCACCCTTCAAGAAACTTCGTCCCGAAGTTTAAAGTATTTTATGATACAAGGGAAACGACACATGGTTCTCACATTCATATCCAATAAACAACGTTATCAGTAAGTAAGCCAAGAAAACTCATACATACTAGTGTACATGTGCAAGAAATGCATGTGTAGCTAGTACGTACAAGTCTCGTGCATGTACTAATAACAATAACTATCACCTCTATAGTAATTTATGTATGCATCCAATCCATTCAACAAGACTTCATTTTATAAAAGATAATAACCCAATCAAATGTTTGTGAAATCCCTTAATTGCAATTATCTAGCTCAACAATGTTATTTAGACAATTGTAGTTTAGTTAAGTAATTATGAATATTCATATATACACATTTTCTTTTCAGAAGGAAAAACAATAAATTCCACCATAAGGAAAATCTCCATACACTCCCAACTATTTCTACTCATCCTTCATCCCTAACTTACTTCCATCTTCCATTCCTATCCTTCCTCTATTGTACTATCTTGGAGCGTCAACTATATTGACCTAACTCCAAGTAGAACCCGTAAGAGGAAGTGTCACTATCTTGACCAAGCTTCCCCAGCAGGCAACTGACAGTCATCATCACACGTCTAGGGGAGCGTGAGATAACACCGTCTTCCCATGACTCCAGGTTTTGGAGGATACACGGTGGGAAATGCCTCCACCCCTCCTAACAGGACTAGGGTCCACACCCTACAATGGAATATACAGTGGCACCTTGTTGCTAAGAGTTTTGTCATCGGTTATTCGGTTTTAGGCAGTCTCACCACCTGAAATCCTACACAGGTCCACATATCATAGCAATGCATTCAAACCAATATAATTTCACATACACAAATTCATACCATATTGTTTCTCGGTCGGTGGTCATGACATCCACTTTCATTACCATTATCCCTTGGCTATTTCATAGCCCATTGACCTGCAGATTAGTCTGTAACATAAACTCATACATATCTATGCATTATCATCATGTAATTGCATACAACCATAATTTCAATTCGGTATCCGCGTACCAACAACTTTAACATCAAATTTTTCAAGTTAGAAATAGATCTCATAATATCCCATAATTCAATTAACGTTACCCATTCATAGAATTATCATTTACATAATAGATTGCATCATATCCAACATCATTCAAATAGCATTTAAAACTTCATAGGATTCTCATTCACATAGTATATCGCATCATATCCATCATCATTCAAATAACATTTAAACATTCATACATGTTTCTACGTCTTAAAATTTCAAGTGTATCATTAATAGTTTCACAGTGACAAAAAATGAAGGTAATCAAGCCTCAGGTAATCCTAGATGTCTAAGTCAAAAGGTGGTGTTACATACACCCAACCTTCGAGAAACATATTCTCGAGGTGGTCAAAAAAGTGAGGGATAATCTCGTCGTAATGTCTCGGCATCCTCCCAAGTAGCAGATCCTGGACTAAACTTGTCCCACTGGACCTTAACTTGGTCTACCAGACGGTTCCTAAGCTGTCGGACTCTACGGTCCAATATGCGTAATGGTTCTACCATGAGGGTTCCCACGTCCGATACTTGCAATTCCTTCCAATTTAGTTTATGTGATTCATCAACAACATAATGACATAGAACAGATACATGAAAAACATTATGAGTTTTATTCAAGTGGGGTGGTAGTGCGAGACAATAGGCAATGGGTCCAATTTTCTCCTGGATTCTGAACGACCCTATAAATCGAGCTGACAACTTTGTCTCCTTTCTGAACCGTATGGTACTCTTATTAGGCCTGATACGAATGAAAACATGATCTCCCACCTTATAACTTCAGTCAGTCTTGTGTGCATCCGCGTAACTTTTTTGTCTATCCTGCGCTTCCTTTAGTCTTTGCCTAATCTGAATCACCTATTCCTCCATCTCTTGAATCAATTCTGGCCCAATTATCACCCAGTCTTCTAACCTCTCCCAACTCAACGGTGTTCGGCATGGCCTTCCATACAGAGCTTCGTAGGGTGGCATTCCGATGGAGCTATGAAAACTATTATTGTAGGCGAACTCCACCAAAGGTAGGTACTTCTCCCAATGGGTTTGATTATCCATGACATACATCCTAAGCATGTCTTCCATGACTTGATTTACTCTCTCATTTTTCCCATCTGTTTCAGGATGATAAGCTGTGCTTAAGTTCAACTGAGTCCCCAACGCTAACTGTAAACTTGTCCAAAATATAGAAGTGAATCTGGAGTCCCTATTTGAAATTATCTTCTTAGGTATCCCGTGCAAATGGATTACCTCTCTTACAAACATGTTTGCCACATCGGTGACATCATAAGTGTCTCTAACCGGAATAAAATGAGCACTCTTGGTCAAATTATCAACTATCACAAGGATGGCATTGTGTCTATGATATGTGAGCGGCAACCCCACAACAAAATCCATGGAAATGACTTCCCACTTGGACATAGGAACATCATGTGGTTGTAGGAGACTTGTCGAGTGATGGTGGTCATATTTCACTTGTTGACACTCTAGGCACTTGGCGACGAAATGGACTACATCTCACTTCATGCCTACCTAGAAGAAGAGCTTCCTCATGTCTGCATACATTTTCTTCACACCCGGATGTGCACAATAAAGTTATCTATGGGCTTCCTTCAGTATAATGCTTCGAATATCCCCACCTTCGGGGACGTACATCCTTCCTCGATATCTTAATAGTCCATCTACTTCCAGGATATATCCATCATACTTTGGATCTAACTACCTCCCACTCTAGAGGTTTGAGGTAACATTTAAATACCAACTGTCTCCAAGGAGTTGCGTCAACACACGTTCCCTCAGATTGAATTTTAAGGGTACCAAGGAGAAGACACGTGGCCTTCTACTCAAGGCATCCACGACCACATTCTCTTTTCCCTTGATATATGAAATACCAAAATCGTACTCACTCATGAACTCACTCCATCGCCTTTGCCTGGCATTCAGATCCCTTTGAGTGAAGAGATGTTTTAAACTTTGATGGTCCATTTTGAGCTCAAAGTTTCACCCTACTAGATAGTGCCTCCAAAGTTTCAGAGCTAGCATTACAGTTGCCAACTCTAAATCATGAGTAGCGTAAAGTTCCTCGTGTTTCTTCAACTTCCTTGATGCATAAGCTATCACTCCTCCATCTTGCATTAACACGGCCCCCAACCCTTGCTTCGAGGCATCCATGCAGACCGTGAAGTCCTTTTTCATATCCGACACTCATAGGATTGGTGCACTAGTTAGTAACCTTTTAAGCTTGATGAATGCACTATCACATTCTTCTGTCCATTCATACCTGACCCCCTTGCGCTGCAAAGTGGTGATGGGTTTTTCTATTTTAGAGAACCCTTCCACAAATCTCTGATAATAACCTACTAGCCCCATGAAGCTTCTTACCTCATGAGCATTTTTCGGCACTGGCCATTCCATAATGGCCTTTACCTTTTCTGGGTCCACATAAATTCCTTCACCGGAAATTATATGCCCTAAATAGTGAATTTCTTTCTGGAAGAAGGAAAACTTCGACAACTTCCCAAACAATTTGTTCTCTCTAAGGCAAGACAACACCGCTCACAAGTGTTCCTCATGCTCTCTTTCATTCTTGGAATAGATGTGGATATCATCTAGAAAGACTTGTAAAACCGACTAGGAAATTGTTGTCTATTATCGTCAAATTCGTGTCTAGGGTGTTGATGCACAAAGAAGCTTAAGTAAATATCGTGTTTAGTTTATTGGAATGACTAGGGTGGTTGTTGAGTTCTGCAAAATCATAGTCTTGGCAGGTATTGGTAATTTGACGTTGATGGATGATAGTCCAGTCACAACAAAAGCTTTATCAACATTTTTTGTTTTTGATTCTCTCTGAGGAGTCCAATCATGAGGGAAAATCAATTGCTGAAGTATGTGGGGAATCATTAAGAGATTTCAATCCTATGTTCCATGTCTCTGTTTGAAAAAGGTAACGTGTGCTTGGCTTGAGAAGTGAAGATTGACCTTAGGTTCAATTTTTTTTTTTATTATTATTATTATAGAAAAAGAATTTATAAATAAATAACCATGTGCTTCCTTTACCTTTTCAATATGTAGATTATTAATATGTATATCTGTGCTACAATTTGTGTGCTTGGCTTGCAGGTTAGGTGGAGCTAGAGTTAGCTGGAGTTGGAGTTGGAGTTTGGCCACTCCTATATATTTTTGTATACAAATTATTTATATGTTTTCTGTTTACATTCCTAAACTTTCCTACTTACATGTGCGCAGGTGGGTAGGCCCTGGTCCAAGTTTTTAAACTTGGCTATGATACCATGTGTAAGGTCTCTTCCAACAGAGCCTGATAAAACATAAATTTAATTAGAGAAATGTTATCCTAACATCTTTACAATTTCCTTATTCAGCATATAACCATTCATAGCCATTCATTATTCAGCATAATTAAAATTTATGAGCAACATCATAATAAATTACATAACACAGCATAATAATGAAAATACATACCTCTAATTGATGCTATTGCTATTCTCCAACTCTGCCTGATACTCTGCCCAAAACCGACTAACCTCCCAGCCAACTAGGAACAGAGCCTCTCCGGCTCCCTAGCTTCAGGATTCCTAGCCCCCGAGCCCAAAACTCCCAGCAACAGATGCCCCCCTGTAACGTTCCTACAACCAGCTTCTCCAGCCAAAAACCAGTAATACAGTCTTCCAATCTCCCCAAAAATACTCCAATACAGTCTTGCAATATCAAAAATAATTCTCCCCCCAAAATTCCCTTTTTCCCAAGTGTTTTTCCCCCTTTTCATTAATGGGTCATCAACCGATTCAAAATAATAATTAAAAATTTATTAATATTTCCAACATAAAATTTAATAATTTATTAAACCAATATCCCATAAACCAATATTTAATCATGATAATTTAATTAATTAAACTAATGCACATTCAACAAATATTTAATCAGGACAATTAATTAATTAAACTTAATATACTTTAAACAAATATTTAACTATGGCAATTAATTATTTAACTAGGGTTGTTACACTCTGAATCTAAAGTTACTTTTGTTGATAGTCTACTTGTTTCCTATATCAATAGCTATCTCGCAATGCTCGCAATCCTTGGATTATCCCCACAAGATCCACTAATAGTTGTTACCAAATTATCCCATGAATTTGGCATACTAATGAGGAGAGATACATTGATCCTTTAAACTCCACTAATCTCCAATGGAAGTTAATTGTGTAATTAACATATTAAACTCATTTATATGCTCAACAAACTTTGTTCATTCTTTCATCTTTAGTGTAAAAACCTTCTTCTCATCAACATCTTATTGACCGAATTGAAAGCATACAAAGCATTTAGCTTCTCTCACTGCATCTCCTTTGCAAATGAGGCTTCAAAGATATTGAAAATCACATAATTTGCAAGGCAAAAGAAGCTTATAGATGGTGATCTCTTATTCATCTTGACATTTTGTGTCACTTGAATCCAATCCACTTATTTTCTAGTAATAGCAATCCAAAAATCCTTATATGTTAGGGCATCTTCTATCTTGATTTTCAATGAAGTGAAATTGTAACCATTAAACTTATCAATATCCACCTTTGTTGCCATGTTTAAGCTCTACTTAGGTGTTTTTCCTTGGCTTTAATTTTTCCACTTAGCTAAATACCTTTGACACAAACAACTGACAAACCTAATGAGAACTCTAGAACTCAACTTTAAAACATGAACACATGTGGTACCATGAAAAACATAATTTGTTAAATATAATAGTAAAGGAAAACTAATACAGTCATATATAATTTATGACTGATAAACGCCGAAAGACTATAATTGGTAAAGGAAGATTCTGAATTTTGAAAATTGTAACAACTTTAAAACTTAATTGTAAACTTTACATATAACCCTAACACCAAAACGCCAAAACAGTAAAAAAAAACCTAACTGTAACTTTTTCTCTCCTGTGTCTTCCACGAAAAACCCTAACTGTAACTATTTCTCTCCTGCATCTGCCACGGTTTTCTCTCCTGCTTGTGGCACAATGCTTTTCTAAATAACATTTACGTGGCATTAAAATAATATGCACAACTGTTTTCTCTCATGCGCACAATGGTTTTCTTTGCTGTGGTATATGTCGTCTACTCTATGGAAGAGACGGTTTTCAGTTGCGTGACTTGGCATAATACTTCGTTTTCGTTTTCCCAACGTGTCACACTAGTTTTCAACTGATGAACGGTTCAAGTTATGAACGGTTTTCATGTGATAATTGCAGTCTTGAAACACTACAAAGATTGGAACATTGTTATTGAAGTTGAAAGGCCAACACCAATAATTTAAATGTGGTAATCCCAAACGTGGCAATCATGTGGTGTTACAGTAATTTCTTAATATGATTAAGTAAATGTTAAAAAGTAAACAGATTAACGGATGCATTCAAAAATACAAGGAAGTTATGAAGAGTAAATCACATTCATTGATTTGAGAGGACAACTAAGAATATACCAACATCTTCAACTGTTAGCCATCAGATTAGAATTTTAGATTAAAAAATGAATAATTATACCCATCTCCAATAGGTATACGCCTTTCGGCGTAAATATAGAGCACACAAAGCAATCATTCAAGACACATAAAATAGGCAAAGTTCCTAGGACAAATACTTGTCCACTTTATTATTCCTTTTAGTTTGGGGAAATTACTTTCTTCTCCTAAAAACAAGGAACATATTTGGAAATTCTATATACATCTCATTTTACAACTTAAAATTTTCTTAATGTTACAATGTCAAAGTGATTACTGCGTTTTTTTCCAACACCTATTAAAAATTGTGATTAAAAAATTGTAAAAAAACTAGATAAATAATAAATAATATGAAATATAACTGAAAAAAAAAGTCATGAAACAAGATGAATGCAACTCTATTAAAAAAAAAAAGTCATGGAACAATATGAATGCATTGATTCTCATTAAGATGTCAACCAATAACGATATGTTTTCACAAGTATACAATGAAGAAAATGCATGCACAAAATGGAATCCATTAACAAAGTAAAAACATGGAATCCATTAAGGAGCTGCACAAATATTTAGAAAGAAGGTAGAGCATTTTAACTTAAAATCATGTTTATCTTCAATGCAAATGGAGGAAGGATAAACAATTTGGGAGAATTTATTGAAATTTAAAAATAAAATAGATATTGATTGTAAGCTATATGAAGAGAGATAAATGAATACAATATGATTGTAATGACTTTAAAAACTCTACCTCCATAATTTGAGAAATTTAGAGAAATCCTTAACATAATTTCTAAAGCTACCCATGAAACTTTCATGGGTAGCTAAGCAATTGTGATTTTAGACGCAATCGTGGTGCTTTTGAAAGTGCATTTGCAGCAAATTACAAAAGTAAAGTTTTGGACACAACCGTGGTGCTTCTGAAAATGTATTTGCAGCAAAATACAAAAAAGTAAAGGAAATCAAAGCTAACAGGATAGGTGTTTTTATGTTTTTGTTATATTTTATAGGTTGGCCTTCAATTAATTTAGGCCTAACAAGTAACATGCATTTGTAAAAAAATCTAATGAAAAGGAAACTAATCTATAAATGCAACTTTATAATAAAGTATTTTTAATTTTATTAATGTGGAAAAGTAAGGTATTTGAAGATTGGGTAAAAAAGAATGTGGAATGGGGAGAATGGTAAACTCATCGGAAAAAAAAAGAGGCTAATATTGTGGGAAAGGAGGAAAATTAAGAAAAAGAATTTGTGGTCTTTATTGCTTTTCAATGAGGAGGTTAAAAGTTTTAAAATTATGTAAGGGAAGCATTGTGTATAAATTCTTAAACAAAATAGAAAGAACAACAATGACTTACACACAATACACAGAGATTTACCCTGGAAACCCTTAACTAGGAAAACTAGCCTAACTTAGAGTCACACCTCTATGTTCTTCATTGTATTAACTTGTATGTTCACAATGCAACATTCAAGTACTCCACATTATCCAAAACCTCAATTTGTTAACATGAACTAGATTACAACCATAATCCCTTAACTAAGATTAGATTACAAAGGGTCAAAAAACCATTGGCCAAAAAAGCATGAAATCGGGGCAAAAATGAAAAAAAAAAAATCAGGGTGTTACCCCGAACCCTAACAGCTCCGTTATACTGCCCCTCAGCGCAAACCATTGCATCCAATGCGGGGGGTTACCTCCACTAGTGGTTGTTGGATTTTCCCTAGTGGAATCCATAAGAAAATAATACCACATCTCCAACATTTACCCACTTGTTGTTTTCTTTGCAAAACAAGGGGGGCAAGATTTATAAGCTTACAGATTTAGGGAAGCAATGCCCATTGCTTCTCTACACCAAGAGAACTTATCAATACTAACATAACTTGTCAATGAGTCTACAACATTCTTCAAGGTGCCAACCTTTTCCATAAACACATTATTTTCTTCAACCATATCTCTCACAAAGGGGTACTACACGTCGATATGCTTTGTCTTACAATCATAAGTAGGGTTCTTTGTCATAAATATTTCACTTTGATTATCACAATATAAATTTACAACTTCTTGTACAAAACCAATACCTGAACATGATCTCTACAACAAACCAACTTTCTTACTTTCATGGGTGGTTGCCATGTATTCAAATTCTGTAGTTGAAAGTACAACTAGAACTTGTCTCTTGCTCATCTAACTAATTGCTCCTCCAAGTAGGCTAAACACATAACCACTTGTAGATATTTTGTAATCAAGATCTCCAACCTAGTCTGCATCAACAAAGCCCTATACATCTATCACTATGTCTAGTCCAGGTCTTCCTTGGTAGAAGATTGCATAATTTGTAATGCCACACAAATATCTAAAGACTCTCTTTACAATTGTCCATTGTTCCTTTCCTAATTTTGACATATATCTACTTAAAAATCCCAATGCATTGGCAATGCCTGGTCTTGTACAAACCATAGAATACATCAAACTACCAAAAACACTAGTTTAGGGAACATGGGACATGTTCGATACCTCGTCTTGTGCCTTAGGACACTATTCTATAGATAGTTTTGCACCTACGATAATAGGAACCTTGATCAATTTACATTCCTACATATTAAATCTCTGCAAAATTGTCTCAAGATATTTCCTCTAGTTTAACCAAAGCTTCATATATGCATGATCTCTTTTAATCTCCATGCCCAAAATAAAGTTTGCAATACCAAGGTTCCTCATGTCAAACTTAGAGGATATCAGAGACCTTACCTTCTTGGTGATATCCTTGTTGTTTCTTATTAGCAACGTATAATCAACATACAATACTATGTAAATAAAGTGACCATTTCCCAAGTTTCAACAAACAATATAATATAACTTAACCTGGGTCCTTTTGTCCATGGAAGGTCACCACACTTCCAAGAGAGGATCCGGAGTGTCCTAAATTCATATTTATTATTATATTTTTTTATCTCTATTCTTATTAATAGTTTTTCTATTTCTAATTATTGTCCATTTTCCTTCCTTCCTGGATTATTTTACCTTTTGAACTTCCTTCCTTAATTCAACTTGATCACATCTCCATTTATAACTATTCATGACCCTTTTAGACCCAAACTTATGGAATGAGGTCTTCATTTATAAATATTCTTGACCCTTTTAGACTGAGACTTTTGGAGTGAGATCTTCGTTTGTAAATATCCCTGACCCTTTTAGACTTGGAATGAGATCTTCGTATATAAATATATGTGACCCTTTTAGACTTAGAGTTTTATTGACTATGCCATATTTATGATGATTACAACTCATCTTAACACGAATTACCATATTTGTATGCTCAATTATTTTGCCCAACCTTTTTGTTTGTATGAAACAAGATGTTTCAATTTGTAATTTATTTTGCAATTCTTTCTTAATTAAAGCTAGCATGTCGTCTTATTTCTCCTCTTTCAAACCAACAATTATTTACATACAAAATGAATAACACAAAATACAAATCTTAATTATGATAATTATCTAATTTTTAATTTATTAAAATTACCAATATTATAAAAAAAAAAATTATAATTAAATAAAAAAATATTTTAAAATTATAATAAAGATTTTCTAATTTACTTAAAAAAATATTTTGAAAATTCCTCATTATCCTCTCTAAATAAAACATTATTTCTTAGATGATAGTAGCCCACATAAAATGTTCAACAAAGTTTTTTTAATTAGTTTAATTTTTATTTAAATATGCTTATCCATGGTGTATGATTTATGCGATCCTTCTTTTGAATCTTATGATAATGACCAAGACAAAGTGCTTAACCATGTTTTTAAACTTTGTTTAACCTTTAATTAAATTAAATATGTTTATACATAGCCTATGATTTAGCTTTGTTCTCCTGGTTTTGAATCTATGTGTAATTTTGTTGGCTAAACTTATTAGTTTTTTAAACAATTATAAAATTCATCATGTTATATTCTAACTCTTACATTTGAAGTGGTTCCCTATGAGAAAGTGATCCATATCTTTTTCCTTCACGATCATAAGTACAAAAGACTTGCTAGCATTTATAATCCTCTTTTTTTTTCCCGTGCTAACAAGAGAGAGATTAGTTTTCAATCTATCAGCTCTCACAATGTATTCAATCTCGTCTTTAAGAAGATGATACTTATCAGCTCTCACAATGTATTCAATCTCGTCTTTAAGAAGATGATACTTATTCTCTGCACAATAGAAGATGGCCTTTCTATCATACAAATATGGACTACCTAACACGATTTCGCAAATGTCAAGCGGTACTACATTCAATATAACCTCATCAACAAAGTTTGAAGTAATTGCAAATTTAAGTTTGCATTGTTTAGTGACTTGCAATTTGGCATTCTCGCACACCCATCCCAATGGATAAGGTTTCATATGAGGTTTGGTTTCTAATCCCAACTTCTTGACAAGTGCTTATGAAATGAGGTTAACTTGGGATCCATTGTCAAATAAAGTATCTACTTTGGTATGCTTGACTCTGACCCTTATATGAAAAAGCTCACTTCTTTTCTTATCATCAATTAAACTTTCAGAACTAGAAGATTAAATAGAAGAGTTAGAGCTAGCATCGGAAGATATACCTTTAACTCCCATAGTTGTGATCTTTGTTTCATCACCTGAGTTTGATCCCAGGTTTTGTTGAATTGTAGCAATAGTTTTTGTTTTCCCCTTATTTCTATACCTCTTTGGTCACAGTTCTGGATGCAATTTCCAACATCTAGCCTCATCATGTCCTTCCTTCTTGCAGTGAGAACATGTAGGATTGTCACTTTATTTATGTAAGGTAGTGGTATTCTTGCCTCTCCCTTTTCCTTTGAATTTGTTTTCAGCAGGTTTAGATGCCTTAACAAAATCATTAGAAACATTATTCCCGCTAGATTCCAAATGTGTATCTTGAACACACATATCATCCAAGTTAGTTGGATTCAACACAAGGATTGTATGTCTCATATAGCTATGCAAACCACCTATATACTTGAGAAGTGTCTCTGGTGTATGAAAAGGAATACCCAACATTAACGCTCTTTTTCTAAATTCTTGAGTATAACTTTGAACAATTTTCCCTCTAGCTTTGCTTAGATTCTGCCAATTCATCATAGCTTTTTGCATATATGCTAAGGGATAAAATTGTTTTCTTAATGCAAAAACAAATTCATCCCAACAAGAAATAATTTTTCCCTTTTGTTTGAGATCCTCTTGAGTTTTACTCCCACCAAATGAGTGCAATACCTCCCAATCGAAGAGTATCTAATTAGATTGTAGTATTTTTGTCCACAATGTTTTGAATCCTACAATAAAATTCAAGTTGTGTGGCCCATTTATCCAATTTTTCTGCATTAATTTGACCCTCATAAAATGGCAAATTAAATTTGACATCAAGCTTTAACAAAGGCAAATTAGAAGTAGGTTTCTCATAATGCTTCTTTACTGAAGAATAAGAAGAAATTCCACTCGAAGATAAGGATGAGGAAGATGGAGATGGAGGAGTCCTAGGAGGGTCACCACCATCTCCTACTTCTTCAACTTTTACTGTTGTGCCTGATGGAATACCTTTCTCATCCTTCTTTCGATGTTTATACATTTCTTCAACCATGGATTGCATTTTCATAAATTCTTGAAAGAAAGCTTCTTCGAAACCAAAATGATGTTCCCTTGGTGACCTCGGTGATGCCATTTCCCACCTTTGAAATATGATTCCAATTTCTGGATTAACCTCTTCTAATGATCCCTCACCACGATTGAGTTTGAGCCTTGTTAACATCCACTACTTGCAAATCCTTCCACGCCTTCTCTAATACCAAACTTTGATCTGAAATAAATGGCTTATTTTGCAAGTTATTATCATGGGTTAAATTTGCTCAAAACTCATAAAACACTTAGTGAATAAATAAGAATTGTGAAATAGAGAAATGACACAACAGAAAATAAAGAGCTAAGAAGGAAAACGTTGATAACGAAGTTCACTCATCCTGGGCTACGTTTCTGACTTTGCTTCCAACAACTGACCACTTTATTAGAATGTCTCAAAATGATTTTACATCCAAAATAGACCTCAAACTATCAACAATGTGCTCTTTGGTCTGTTGTAGAGGCTTACAACGTCTGGCTAAATTCTTACCCCAAAGAATTTGGCTCAAAAAAATGGCTTAGAAACCCATTTTCCCACTATTATATGCAGGAAATACATATGCATAGATATATAATCTCTGCAATTCTTCACCAGTTTGGGATGTTCCGGTTGGTTAAGATTTTGGTCTTAAATAATACAGGTTGAGGGTTCCATTCTCGATTGGGCACGATTTGGTTTTATTTGGCACTAGTTCGATATCAAAACAATTTTGATTTGATGCCCCAACAAGTCAGATATAGGTAGCATGCTGGAAAACTATATAGGCATAGATCGTTTGGGGTCAGTCGAAGGTCACGAGGTCAACCCTTCACTCGATGCTTTATATGTTTTTTCTTTGTGAATAAAAAGTGGATCCTTATATTAATTCCTGTTGAGAGCTTACAAAAAGACCTGCATCCTATCTACTTAAAAAGATGCTTGCAACCTATCTGCTAACAAAAATGCCCACAACCTATCTACTTACAAAAATGTCTGCAACATATCGGCTTACAAAGATGCCTTAGATCATTGGGACTGGATCGATGGTTCAGATCTCCTCGAGCACCAACAACCCAGATCCGTTCTCGCATTTCGCGTATTGCGAATTCACGACTTGGGCTGACAGCTCCCTCCATGCTTCGAACTCTCGATTTCTGAGTTCCCAAAATTTTCTCGCATCAGATCAATGGGACCAGGGCAATGGTTTAGATCTCCTCTAGCACCAACGGTCCAAATCCGCTCTCGCATTTCGTGACTTCGCAACTTGGGAAGACAACTCTCTCCATGCTCTGAACTCCTGAAACCCGAGTTCCCGAAATTTTCTTGCGTCAGATCAATGGGGCCAGATCGATGGTTCAGATCTCCTCGAGCACCAATGGTCCAAATCCGCTCTCACATTTCATGATTTCGTGTGTCGTGACTTGGGCTGACGGATCCCTCCATGCTGCGAACTCTTGATTGCTGAGTTCCCAAAATTTTCTCGCGTTAGATCAATGGGACCAGATCGACGGTTCATATCTCCTCTAGCACCAATGGTCCAGATCCTCTCTCGCATATTACGATTTCACATATCGCAACTTCACAACTTGGGCTGACAACTCCCTCCATGATTCGAACTCCCAATTGTCGAGTTCCTGAAATTTTCTCACGTCAGATCAATGGGACCAGATCAACGGTTTAGATCTCCTCTAGCACCAGTGGTCCAAATCCGCTCTCGTATTTTGTGTTTTGTGACTTCACGACTTGGGCAGACAACTCCCTCCATGCTCTGAACTCTCGAAACCCGAGTTCCCAAAAAATTTTCTCGCCAGATCAATGGTCCAGATCACCTCGAGCACCAACGGTCCAGATCCTCTCTCGCTTTTTGCAACTTTGCGAATTTGGGAAGCAACAACCTCCATGCTCTTGAATCCTGATTGTCGAGGTCCCTAAATCATCTGCCAAATGATGTTCTTCTACGCTCTCTCCCGAGCTTCTGATCATTTATGACTTGGAAGAGATTCTAAGTAGACAAAGGTGGCACCCCGCCCGGATTAGGGTCAGCCAGCTGAGCAAGCTCCTCGCATTGGAGCCAGAGGGGTGAGCTTTGGCACTGCCTGGAATCATGGAGAATGATATGTTGCATAGATTCAACCCCTGCATTGGCCAGTCTGTCTGAAACTTTCTTTTCACTTCGTCGAATGTGTGAAGGGGTTAGAGTTAAGGAGGGTCTGAGAAGATCCTAGAGGCTATAAAGAGGGCCAAGGAGGCGCCAGCTGGGAGTGATTTACCCTAGATATTTTCCATTCAGGATTTTTGTTTCCAAGTCTATTATGATTTTGGAGTCTCCTTCAATGATCAGATAGGTGAGGTTTTGATCTAGTGCCATTTGCACTCCCTTGATAAGACCCCAAAGCTCTGTTGAATTGTTGGTGTCACATTCGAGATTTTCTGCGATGAGACTTTGAATTTGTCCTAAGTTGTTTCTTATGACCTCACCATAGCCCGAGTGTCCTGGATTTCCTTTTGATGTACCATCAAAGTTGACCTTATGGAAGCCTTGCGGGGGGAGGAGCCACTTAGAGGGATTGAGGTATTTTGAAAAAAGGGGGGGTTGTTGAGGAGGGGTGGAGTGTGTAAGAGAGAAGCCCCGAGAGTTGAGGAGCGAGAGCTCACCTGGGTTAGTTGGGAAGTCTTCCTTGGTCCATGATTGCAACTGAAGAGTTTCCTAGAGATGCAGGAAGATTGTGTTCCAGAGGAGGGTGGGAGGAGATAGCTGGGAGTGAAAGATTCTTTTGTTCATCTCTTTCCATAGTTTCCAAACTATGAAGCTTGGTAAGAGTTGCCAGGTTTTGTTCAGGATAGGAATTTTGAAGGAACCGGAGCCCTAGTCCCTAATGGTACTTATGATGTTGTTTTTAAATCGTTTGGTTCTTCTAATGAACTGAGTGTCTTGGTTCCAAATGTTCTCACTGAGTGGACATTTATTTAGGAGATGCTCCATGGTTTCTGCCTGGAGATGGAAGAGATGGAAGATCGAGGATTGTCCCAAGTTAAGATATTGTTCTGAAGTAGAAGCCAGAGGAAAGTAGAGATTTTGGGCCAGACTTTTGATTTCCATATTGTTGTCCAGATGCTATATTTTTGAAGGTTATGGAATTTCTCCTGAAGAGTGTATCCCTCCTTGAGAGTGCAACTTCCATGAGGTGTGTATCCCCATCTGAGAATGTCTTGGTATGTGCTTTTCCAGATTCTCATTTGGGTTGTAGCTTGTTTCTAGTACTGCAGGTCACATTCCATTGCCACTTCGAGTTCCCGATGAGTATATTTCCAACTTTGCAAGGGAGAGTTGTTGGGGGTATCTATCCACAAATCTGCCACTTTGAGAGTGGCCAGATCTTGAATGTGATTTTTGTAGGATTGTAGATTTTCTTTCAGTTGTAGGGGTGGAATTTGTTTCCAGGAATCTGTCCAGAATAGGGCATTTTGGCCATTGTGAACTGCCCATAAAGCATGTTCCTGTATGAGTGGTCGGTTTTTCCAGGCCACTTTCCAGATGTTGGAGCCTTGGATTTGCTCCTGCATTCTTATGAGTTGATTTTGAGGCGTGTTTGGGGAATATTTGCATTTCTAGAGTTTTTCCTGGATCTCTGCTGGTGTTTTGAGCCATCTCCACCAAATTTTTACTCCCATGGTGCTATTTAATTTTCCAAGGTCCCGAAGGTCCAGACCGCCTAAAGATTTGGGCTTGCAGACTTTGTCCCAGTTGACAAGGGCCAATTTTTTGTTAGGGTTATGTCCATGCCATAGAAAGTTTCTTTGCAGATTCCCTATTTTCTTTATGACATATTGGGGGCCAGCTAGGGATGAGAAGAGGTAAGCTGGGATAGCTTAGAGGACTGACTTTGAGAGAACTAATCTGGATGGAAGGTTGAGGGAGAAAAAGGTCCAGTTGCTAAGACGGTTGGTGATGGAGAGTAGGAGGGAATCCCAGGATATTTTCTGGTTGCAGTGTTAGAGAGAGGGAGTCCCAGGTAGCAAGAAGGAAGAGTGCAGACAGGGGTATTCAAAAGTTGAGAAAGGTGTTGTTGGATTGCTAGAGGGGTATTGAAAAAGAAGAGTTGTGATTTGGCCAGATTAAAGGTGGTATCAGAGGCTTCGCTGAAATCGGAGACGATGGAACTTAGTTTAATTGCTTCTTGCACGATGGGGGTGTTCATTAGCAGTGTGTCATCGAAAAATTGGTTGTGGGAGGCTATCGATTGTAACCCATGAAGAGGGAGGCCTTGGAGGGATCCATTTTGAATTGAGGCCTTGATATAACGTCTTAGTCCTTCAACCATTATGACAAAAAGGAAAGGGGAGAGAGGGTCGCCTTGCTTTATTCCTCTTGAGGGGGAGAAGGGTTAAGGGGGGACGCCATTGAGTAGGATTGAGAAAAAGGTTGAGGAAATGAGGTTCATTATCCAAGAGATCCAATCCTTGTTGAAACCAAAAGTTGATAAGAGAGCTTTCATGTATTGCCAGCTTAATTTGTCAAAAGATTTAGAAAGGTCAAGTTTTAGAATCATACCTGGAGTGCAGGTGCTTTTGAGCGAGTGAATGATTTCATGGACATGTATGACATTGTCCATCATTTTCCTTCCTTTGACATATTCTGATTTCTCCTTGGAGATGATGAAGGGGAGAATTGGCTTGATTCTTAGAGATATGACCTTGGAAATGATTTTGTAGATCACATTGCAAAGAGCTATGGGTCTGAAGTTCTTCGGATTTGTGACCCTTTCTTCTTTGGGAATTAGAGTGAGGAAAGTGGCATTTAGTGTTGGAAGAACTTTGCTTGAGCTGCGAAATTCCTCCACCATCTGCCAGACTTCCTCCCTTAACATAGGCCAACAGAAGTGGAAGAAGCCTGTTGTGAAACCATCTGGATCGAGAGCCTTGCCTATGGGTAAATCCCGAATAACATGATCCACTTCTTCTTGCATTATTGGTGTCATGAGAGTCTCATTCTGTTATTGGGTGATTATAGTTGGGATATTTTGGGTCACCCGCTCTATTGCTGAGGTGCGGTCCACATTGGGTTCTGAGAGGAGATCCTTGTAGAAATCTGTCATCTCGTGCATTATTTCCTGATGACTTAACAAGGTGTTGCCTTGCGAGTCATCCAGCTTTGTGATGCAATTGATGAGGTGCCTGTGGATCATGGAACGGTGGAAGAATTTGGTGTTTTTTTCTCCCTCATTGAGCCATTGAGCCCGTGAATTCTGTCTTCATATAATTTCTTCCTGCTTTTGTATTTCTTCTAGTTTCCTTTTGAGTTCATTCTCCTCCTGTTGCTGAGTGATTGTATATCCTGCATGAATGATTTGTCCCTCAAGGTTATCTATTTTTTTTTCCATCATTTTCCTTTCTTAGAAAATGCTCCCAAAGACTTCTTTGTTCCATTTGCGCACATGTTGTTTGAAATATTTGAGTTTTTGCTGGAAGCAATACATTTTTGTACCTCTCTTTGTTTCTGAAGTGCTCCACTAGTGATGGACTAGCTCCTGGAAATATGGATGGGAGAGCCAACATTTCTCAAATATGAAGGGTTTAAGCTTGGGAGTAGCAATAGTGTCAACCTAGAGCTGAACCGACCAGTGGTCTGAGCCTGCCTTCGGGAGGATGTTGGAATCTACTAGGCGGCCTTCCAAAAGGATATTTTCTGAGATGAGGAAGCTATCAAGCCTGAATGCTATTTGTTGGTGACTTGATCTTTTGTTGGTCCAGGTGTAGGTGCCATTGTCATTCTCAATATCTACTAGTCTGAGGTTTTCTATGAGTTCCTGGAATTTTGTGTTGTCCTCCTTCAGGCACTTCCCCCCCCCTTGTTTCTCCTCCAGCATGAGGATCATGTTGAATTCTCCCCCTATTATCAATCACTTACCTTCTGCTAAAGAACCTAGGTAAGACAATCTCTGAAGAAAGAGGTCTTTGTCTTGGTTGTTTTGTGGTCCATAGGAATTTGTGATCATTCCTTCCTTGTCCGAGCCTATGGCTCTGTAGTGCATTGTGATGGTACATGGAGTGGAAAATCCATGATCAAGGATGACTGTAGCAGAATTCTATAGGATGGCCAGACCTCCCGAGGCCCCTTTTGAGTCCATTTGATAGGATTCGCAGTTACACTAGCATCTTTTGATGATATCTTTTGCAGTTTGCCCTACACATTTCGTCTCTTGTATCAAAAATATATCAGGGTCTTCCATTTTGATGCAGTTTCATAGAATCCTTTGCTTGGATTTTCCATTTAGGCCTATGATATTCTAAGTGAGGATATTCATAGTTAACAATTTGGTGGGTTTGAGAAGGATCTCTCTGAGAGCTTGTGAATCTATCTCATAGTTTGTCACCTCCTTTATTAGCCGGTGAGCCGATTTTGTACCCCGTCGCTTGTTTTCTTTTTGGTGTCTTCTTGGATCTAGGTTTGGGTCTATGTTGATTCCCAGCCTGGAGGTGTCCCCTGTTGATGAGTCCAGAAATAGTTTGTGAACTTTCCTTAGTTGGTCCTCTGGTAAGGTATGGAGATCCTTCTTGTTGAGTGCTTCTTTTATCCTATCTAGGTCAATTTCTTCTAGGTCCTGCTCATCCATTCCAATGACTGTGTCTTCTTCTCTTTCTGGTTCTTTCCCAGAGGCTGCGTGAGTTTATGGATCTTCTTGATTTAATGGGGTCAGAAGCCTTAGAGACAGATGATCTTCCTTGCACTTGTTGTGTTCTTTCCCCGCATTCTTGTGGGGGTTTTCCACCTCTTCTACCTCTGGAAGGTGATTGAGGGCTTCAAATGATTTGTTGTTCAATTTCTTTTTTTCGTTGCCAGTTGTGGGCTCCTTATGAGATTGTTTCCTTCGATTTTGAACCTAGGTGAATCCTTCCTTTGGTTTCTCTTAAACTTCCTTTTTTGGGGGGGAATTTAGAGGGCAATCTCTAAAAAGGTGCCCGGTTTCATGGCATTTTTTGCATCTGAAAGGGATGTGTTCATAGTCTATGGTTTGGGCCCATTCCTCGTCTTGGTATTCTAGGTTAACTGTGCCTGACAAAGGTTTGGAGATGTTCATGTAGACACAGATCCTTGCATAGGAGGTGTATTTTCTATGTTTGGTAGCTTCAGAATATTTGACATAGTTACCCAAGGTGTTACCGAAGCCCATTAAAATTTCCTCAAACCAAAAATCTTGAGGTAGGGAATAGAGGCGGATCCAAACTGGTGCATAGGCGAAGTTTTCTTTTTATGGGCAGAAGCAATCCGTCCAGAAACGTAGGTAGAGATTAGCAGAGTTGTAGAAATACTGTCCTCCTTCAAAGATCTAGTCCTTGTCCTCCAAGTTGTAGAATATTACTGTAAAGAATCCTTTGGAGCTTAATTGAATCTCATAGTCTCCCTTGGGGTTCCACCACGCCTTGACCCGGTGAGCTAGGTCCTTTTCTGAGGGCCAGAGACCTAGGAATTTTCCTATGAGGGCATGGTCCCTCATGAACTGCGTGTGCTCCCCTATCTTGGCGGTTTTGAGAACATACCTAGGCGCAACTAGGGCTTGGGGGATACATTTGCTGGGTATCCAAACCCGAGCTACTTTTGGATGTGAGGACTCTGCATCCATATTTGATTCCTTGCTTCCATCTATTTATTCTTGTAGGCATTGTTCTCGCATGTGCAGAGGCGTCTTAGAGGATGGACGATGCACTCTGGCATTCTCTGAGTCATTTGTTGCGGCGTTATGGTAAGGGGGGGATTTTACCCCCCCTTTTGTGCCCATTTTTCTGTGGTGTTCAAAGACGTTTAGCAACAATGTTCAACGTGTACAGAGGAGGTCAGAAGGGGTCAGGTCAGAGGGGATATGGTACATTAAATCCCTAAACCTTGCAGGGTACATGCAGAGATTTCATAAAAACAAACATCTATTCTTCGACGCTTTATATGTTATATACAACAACATATGTCTTTTAAATAGTTGTTGCCAAGCAACATGGTGGTACATTGGTTATTACATGGTCATTAAGTTGTTAGCATCGACAGAGGTCACGAGGTTGAGCCTCCCACCTGACGCATTTTATTGAATCCATCGAAATAATATTCAAATAAATTTCATTGCATATGGTTTCCAAGTCCCTTTAACAACTCAATCGATAAGGCATAGAGTTTGGTGTCAACCAGTTCAAGGTTCGAATCCCATGTTGGTCGTTCCCTAAAACAAAATTGACCTAGACCCAATTGGATAAATTCGGAGTGCCATGTGGCACCCTCTGGTTGGGCCACATGTCACCTTCGGACTGGTCCACCTATTACACAGTCATCCTACCCAGTCATTGCCAAGTCAACTCTGCCACGTCAGCACCTACCATGTCAACGTTGTCTAGTCAACACCTACCACATCAACTTTATGTCTATGCAATGCCACATCATCATCCATACATATCCATGTCAACATCTGTACATGCCACATATCATCATCCATACATATCCATGTCAACATCTGTACATGCCACATATCATCATCCATACATATCCATGTCAACATCCGTACATGTTGCATCTTAGTGTTTCCATGTGTCAAACCCCCTATTGAATTTTTCCCAGTTTGTCAAAAATTTAAAAACATCATAACTTTTGCATATAATGTTTGTTTGAACCATTGGAAAACTCTCAAGGAGCTCTTCAACTTGGTACCACTTTCAAAAGCATTTTAGAACATCAATTTTTCATAGG
>ML795700.1:387437-417662 GCA_009831015.1 Picea engelmannii | reverse complement strand
TAAAAAAAAAATATATATATATATATATATATATATATATATATATATATATATATAATTGTTTTTCAATTTTCAATTTAATAAATGTTTATAGATATTCAAAAATAAGATGCAATATTTTTATTATTATTTGATTTTAAATTAAAATAATTTATTTTATTATAATTTTAATATTTTTTTTCAAAACATTATTATTATTTTATTTTTGTTTGGTTCAATTTTATCATTAATATTATAAAAATTACACATCTATAAAAATTATAAACATACTTTATAAAAATTGTAAACATACTTTATTGATAATAACAATGATTCTATGAAACTAGGAAAGTAGGAAATTAATCTAGGAAAGCAATACAACATGTGAAGAGTTTCTGCAAAGCCTAGCACTTTGTAGCGATCCCTGACCTTTCGTTGCATGTACTGACCTACCGCTTGATGGGCTCACCGCTGGTACCACCCAGGTATGGGCACTCACTACAGATTGAGAAGACGTGATGAGCCCGAAAGGGGGGGGGGAACCCCCCTCTTACAACAATGTAACTGTCAATGACAGAGCTGGCACAAGAGCCAAACGACCTGCCTTCGAGCTGCCGCCACACCTGCGTGAACATATACTATCTCAAGAACAGGGAATCAGAAAGGAAATGGATATGGAGGCTAGTTCATCCCAGCCAAAAGCTCCTCGCGGCTGAGAACCGGGGAAATGCATCCCTCAATCAAACAAACCACCTCGATATCTTATCAAATTGAACAGGGTGAGTGAACATACCCAGTTCATGCGAGATCATGCCCTAATCGGCAAGTTCCTTGGACTCTGGCCCTTTGAACAGGATCTAACTCGATGGATCAAACATTGGTGGAACCCCAAAGGTGATTATGAGGTTCATATCAACTCCAAAGGTTTTTTTACAATCATCCTGTACAATCTTGAGGACAATGATATAATCTTTGATAATGGACCATATTTCTACAATTACACCGGGTTATTCTTGAGGTTTTGGATAGATCGCTTCAGCCCGGAAAAGGAAGACTTCAAAATGGCGCCAGTCTGGATTAGGCTTTACTCTCTGCTTCGGGAATTTTGGCTGGAGGAAATACTCACGGGAATAGGAAATACAATGGGAAGCTATGTCAAATCATCATAAGCAACAAAGAAAATAAGATACACATCATATGCTCGAATATGTGTCTACATGGATATCTCAAGATCTCTACCTAGATCTATCACTCTGGAGTATCATGATGAGGATTGGGGCCAAACAATAGACTATGAACACATACCCTTTTGTTGTAGAAAGTTCCATGAGCACGATCATCTCTTCAGAGATTGTCCTCTAAACTCACTGAACAACAATGCAGAGGAAGCCAAGCAAAAGGATGGATACATAGCAGTCACAGGCAAAAAGAAGAACCCGCCACAGAAACAAAATAATAGCACAACTCCAAATATCCCCACCAAAAACTCTTATGACATCCTGAGCAATTTACTGGTAGATGAGGAGATCCAAGATCCGCACAAAACAAAGGCCCAGGAGAAAGGAAAGAGACCAACTGACCCTCCTTCTAAGTAGAGTCCAGGAACTGCTCCAGCAGAAATACTTGGGATTGATGCGATATCCAGATGCAACTGAATGATCAAGATCTAGAGGATATAGATCTGGAACAACTTGAAGAGGCTCTTAATCGCAAGGTTTCAGTAGAATAACTACGCAAAGTCCACAAAGTATTCATTGACTCTACTGCTGGATCCACAGCCAGTCTTGGCATAGCCATAGATCCAAGCACAGAAGAAAAGCGTGTACCAAAGGAAAACAAAAGAAGAGGGTGCAAATCATCACACCAGCTCATCAAAGAAGTAGATAACCTCCTTCTAAACTCAAAACAGATCCAACGACTCTCGGAGGGATACATCCACCCACCACCACACTCCCAATGATGAAGATAATCTCATGGAATGTTAGAGGAATCAATGGGCAATCCAAACAGTGGATCCTCCGAGACTGCATTAAAGTAGAAAATCCAGATATAATCCTGCTCCAGGAAACTAAATGTGCGGGAACAGAAGCATAAACCATTTTTCATCAAAGCTGGTGTGGATTTGCTTTCATCTACTCAGATTCAACGAGGGTCTCTGGGGGACTAGCTATCCTCTGGAACCCCAACATTGTTACTTTAAATCAACCTTTCTCCACCTTAGTCACACTCACAACGCATTTCATGGTCACCGGCTCAAGCAAGGAAGGATCCATCACCAATGTTTATGGACTGCAAAACCCAAATGATAAAGAAAGCTTCCCGAAGAAAATAGATCACATCAAAACACTTTTGAACATGCCCCACTGGATCCTAGGGGGCGACTTCAACATAATCCTGACGTTGGAAGAAAAAACTGGAGGAACCAGACGCCTAAAGAAAGACAGTGGTAAGTTCCAGTCACTCATTGATCAGCTGCACTTAATCGATATTGAAACTAGAAATGGCATGTTCACTTGGTCCAATCGTCGATCTGGTCACCAAAAGGTGGCTTGTCGTCTAGATCGTTTCCTTAGTTCAAAAGCCCTAGTAGAGGAGGATCCTACCATGGAAGCCAATATCCTGCCAAAAGAGGGATCCGATCATTGGCCCATTTCACTATGCATGGATAGCAGGGACACTCCTAAGTTCAAACCCTTTTGCTTTGAGAAATTATGGCTCTCCCATCCTGACTTCCCTCATCTTACAAAGTCCTAGTGGGATGAGGAAGAAATCAACCATGGGACCTGTATGTACAGATTCCAGCAATGCCTCAAAAATTTCAAGCAACACCTGAAGAACTGGAACAAAATTACCTTTGGAAACATTCTTCAAAGCATTCAGACAATTGAGCACGGATTGGAAGAACTGCAACAAACCTTCATCTCAGGACTTAGAAACCCCGACCTCATGAAGGAAGAAGCGGAACTTCGAGCAAAGTTAGATGAGCGGAAAAAGTAAGAGGAAACTCTGTGGCGCCAGGAATCCAGAGTTCAATGGCTCAAAGAGGGAGAGCGGAACACCAAGTTCTTTCATCATGCGGTGGTACATCGCAAATACATCAACAAGATAACCCAACTAGAATATGCTCAAGGAAACCCCATACGAGAACACAAACTGATCGTCAGGGAAGTCAATGCCTATTACAAGGAGCTTCTCACGGAAACTAATGAAAACAGGGAGGCCACCATCTAGAAAATAACCAGACACATACCCAAGATGGTCACGCAATAACAGAATGAGGCCTTGATAAGACCTATCACTCAAGAAGAGGTGGACAAGGCAGTCAAGGACATACCCTCAGGAAAGTCGCCAGGCTTTGATGGCTTCACTACGGACTTTTTCCATCATTGTTGGGATTTAATAAAGGAAGAAGTCTGGCAGGTGGTGGAAGAATCTAGAACCTCAGGACAGGTACTCTCAGCCCTAAATGATACCTTTCTCACCCTCATCCCGAAAGAGGAAAGAGTCACCCACCTGAAGCAGTGTAGGTCGATTTCCCTTTGCAATGTCATCAACAAAATCATAACCAAGGTTATAGCCATGCGCCTAAAGCCAATTCTTCCTTTTGTCATATCTAAAGAACAAACCGACTACATGGAAGGATGACAAATCATGGACAACGTCATTCTCACACACGAAGTGATTCACTCTTTAAAGACGACCAAAACCCTAGGTATTCTCATCAAGCTCGACATTTCAAAAGCCTTCAATAGATTGAGCTGGTAGTACCTTCGCTCTATACTTGAATCCTTTGGGTTTGACAATTTTTGGGTGAACTGGATCCTCAAGCTAACCTCTTCGACCTTCTTTTCTATTCTAGTCAATGGAATCCCTTCTTCACCTTTCTCCCCAACTAGAGGCATCCGACAAGGGGATCCTCTCTCTCCCTTCCTCTTTGTCCTCGTGGTGGAAGGACTAGGTCGTTACATCAAAGCGAAAATCAGGGAAGGCTCCCTGCTTGACCTACCCCTCCACAATCTTCAGCCTGCGCCCTCTCATAGCCAATTTGTAGATGACACCCTGCTTATGAATACCCCTATGGCGAGCGAAGCCAACAAGATCCACTCCATTCTCTCCAATTTCGAAGAAGCTTCAGGCATGGCTCTCAATCTGGACAAATCTAAGCTTTACTTATTTAACACACCGTTGGTTGTCCAAAATCATATCTCCCACCTCCTTGGCATTCCCAAGAGCCCCCTTCCATCCAATTACCTGGGCATACCCCTTACGGGAGAACCAACATGCTCTATCTCTTGGAATAGCCTAATCCTTTCAACCTCCCACAGGTTAAACAACTGGACCTTCAGGCCCCTAAATACCACAACTCGCCTATTTCTTCTCAAATTTGTCCTACAAGCCCTATCCACCTATCTCTTCACTGCCCTGGCAGCACCTAAATCATTCATCAGAGCAATTACGGGGCTTCAACGAAATTGTTTATGGCATGGCCATCAACCCAACAAAAAATGCCCCTTGGTAAGCTGGGAAAAGATCTGCAAGCCCAAACACTCAGTAGGCCTTGGCCTTCGGGACCCTGCAAATCTAAACCAAGTCATGGGAGAAAAAATGTGGTGGCGTTGGCTCCAACACCCCATGACACTTTGGGCGCAACTCTGGAAACAAAAATATGCCCCGACCACCCGGCATGATCAGCTAATTAGACTCAATGACCCGATACAAGGCTCCAGCATCTGGAACACGGCCTGGCATAATCGAACTCTAATCCATGCCTTTTAGGAAATCAGAAATGGAGACAACGCCTTATTTTGGTAGGACTCTTGGCAACAGGAAACACCTCTAATCAATCTGGAAGAACTAAGTCCCCTCGGGTTAAATCTCCAATAGGAAGCCTTTCACTGAGTAAAAGATCTTTGGATACTAGCGGAATGGGGTGCGACTTGGAGGCAATGGAAAACATACCATCAAACTCTTCATCTTTCAAATAAGGTGGATTTACAGGCCTAGCAAGCATGTGCATGACACAAAAAAGTTCCAATTAGGGAGGGTCTGGACATCCTTAGATGGGGGTACTCCACCTCAGGCAACTTCTCAGTCAAAGAATCTTATCACCTGTAGGGAAGAAATCAACAAGATATGGAACACATATGGAGCACAATTTGAAACTCTAACCTATGGCCCAAAGTCTCCTTCTTTCTTTGGCTAACAACGCAAAACCACATCCTCACTTGGGACAATCTAAGGAAAAAAGGCTTCATAGGCTCCTCGATGTGCACCCTCTGCCAACAGCAAGAGGAGACCATGGAACATCTCCTTAACAGATTCCCTTACAACCAAGGGATCTGGGACCAGGGATCCTAATTGATGCACCGCTCAAATCGTAACAGGGACAATATTCGGGATACTTTAGAGCATTGGGACTCAATCTCTTTCTCTAACCCAATCCTCAAGCGAATTTGGCAGCTTCTCCCAGGCTTCTCCCTCTAGAAAATTTGGAAAGAAAGAAATAGAAGGATCTTCCACTCAAAAGCTTACCCTCCTACCATAGTCTGGGGGCAGGTAGTGAAATGCATTTCCGAAACAATCAAGAGTAAGTCTTGGACGCCAAGCGACCTGATCTGCAATACACAAGAGGAATACATCCTTCAAGCCTAGAACCTAGACCTCCTCAGCCAGGCAACCACAATTGCAGTCAGACATCTCCCCTGCAGCCCAAGACACTAGTCACCACCACCCACAGGCTTTATAAAGATCAACTTCGACGGGGCCTCCAAAGGTAACCCAGGCCCGACGGGCTTTGGGGTTGTTCTCCGGAACTCAAAGGGCGAACTCCTTCACTTGACAACAGGTTATCTAAGGGAAAACACAAACAATGCAATGAAACTTTTCAGCCTTCTTAAAGGCCTCAAAATAACATTGGACCATCATTATCAAAGGATCATCGCAGAGGGAGACTCTGAGGTCATCATTCACCTCATCACTTGAATTCTCCATGGCGAACGCCCTACCGATATATCGCCCAACTGTCGCTTGTATGGGTTATTAAAGGACTTTGGAGCCTTCCTTTGCCCCAACTTCGTGATCATCCCCTCTCATGTTAAAAGGGATGCCAACAAGGTCGCGGACTGCCTTGCAAATGAGGGAGTCAACACTGAAACAAAGCAAATCCATTGGCAAGCTCAAACCTCTGACTTCAGCGATCTTTCGAAGTGATGCCACGAACTCGTGCATGAAGATCTTCATCCCCCATATGGGGTACCACCCAACCTTCTTGAGCCACATGGCGTGGAGCCAGCTCGAGCCTTAAATGCGGCCGACCGACTCCCATCCCCTCAACATTTAGGATGGGAGCAAGCTTCAGCCACCGCCATTTTGCAACAAGACTTGCCCCACGCGCGAGTAGTCTAGCCATGAATATCATTTACGCAGCGAAGTTAATGGCGTCGGACGTCTCGTCGGCTCTCTTTATCTTAGCGACCTCGCACTTCGTCCTTCTCTATTTCATTCTTGCCCTGCACCAGAGCTGTAGCAGGAAGCCTTGGAGAAATCACCCTATTTCTCTTTTCAGACCTCACAACAATCTTTCCAGCTTGATGCCTCAAGAATGAGGAAAGCCTCATCGAGGCTCCGCCTGGTATTCCTACGCAGCTTGGCGAAATCGAATTCAGGAAATGGAGAGGGCACTCTCCATTGCCTGGACACAACTCCAATGCAACAGAATTGGCTATAATGCCCCTCTCGTCACAGAAGTCCACATGGCAGCAACAATCATCGTGGAGCCTCCGGTTGTAGAACTCATTGTGGAGCCTCTGGCTGTAACAATCACCGAGGAGCCTCCCATGACTTATGTCATAGATAAAATATCGGAGGAGCCCTCGGAGTTGTTCACAGTGCTGGAAAACTGGGATCCTCCAAGCGATTTCAGCATGGGTGTCGGAAAACTGGGATCCTCCTCGCATGGTCCCGAGAATTCTTATGGCAGGGAAACTACGGTGCCTCCGGCAGAAGGATTCACTGGCTATGTGGAAGAGATGACCCCAACTGCAATGGCACCTCAGGAACCAGACACTCAACGAACCAGGAATGACGACTCAAGCGAGCCAGTGGACGCAGACACGGGGACACACAGTGGACAGGCCACGTAGGTAGGCTCAATCCTTACGCCACCTCCTATCTCTTGCATGCAAGCCCCCTAGCATGAACTGCCACCTCTTCTCCATCCATACCTACTCAATTTGGTCTTCAATTTGAGAAGCCAGATGGGGGACCACGCCTATCATGGCACTCTCATGGCCCACCGTGTGGACATGCTCTTCAACGCATATTCCAACGTGCCTCCAAGACAACAATGCCCCACCTGTCTACAACACTTTGTCATTCCAGCCACCTCAGAGGCCATCTCAGACGTCGGGTAACAGATATGGTTCAGTGCAAAGCTCATAGTCTTTTTTTCACAGTTTTTTTATGTCGTTCTAGTTATTTTTTGTAAGACTCTAAGTACAATTAGGATTATGACTTGCTATCAATCATGGTTTCCTTCGAGCAGGATTGATGGCAATCTAGTTATACTTGAGCAAAGGTTAACTTAGTTTCGGTTTCCGATTACTTGGCGAAACAATGTGCAACCCAGATACATTGTTATTTTTGCTACTTAATATAAAAGAAACCTCCATCTTTTCTACTTAAAAAAAACAATGATTCTATGAAATAAATTAACTATTCTCCATTCTATTAAATATTAACTTTTTTTTTATGGGTTTTTCAATGGAATATACATTAATCCTAGACTTAACCCACTCGAGTACTTAAACTAATTCACTTGATCCATAAATATTAACTATTAACTACTCTGCAATACAAATTGCAATTATAAAATATTTCCATCAAATAAATAAATTCAGTATCATCTAATATCCCAAACCAAAAGGCACCACCATATATTTCTAAAGTTGTTTAGAAATTTTTCAAGAATCCATTAATAGGTATTTAATGGTATCTTGTACACAAACGAAAATACATCTTGACTGAATGATCCCCAATCCTATCCTGATACTCCATATTTCATGAGTGCAGACAGAATGCTAGAAATGAAAAAGAGTTTTGAGTTTTATGTCACTATATCTTAATAACTTATTAAGCTGGAAATTATCATAGGAGCAAGATTGATATCTTAATAACTTATAAAGCTGGAAATGATCATAGGAGCAAGATTTATATTTGATTTGAACTGTTAACAGAAACCAAAAATTGTGCAATACTGTTAAATTGTTAAATTTTTTTAAGTTTTTTATTTTTTTTTCCTGGAATTTGATAATAAAATCTGCATAAAATTATAACATTTTGTTATTTAAATTGTATTTTTGAATGTAGAAATGCATACAATGCTGAAAAACGCTAAAACAGATTTAATCATTCAAATCTATAGATCCAACAATATCTCACCAAATTTCTCACAAATATCTCCAAAAAACTAAAAAAATCATAAAACATATATATTCTAATGAAAACTTGGAATCCAATGATCAACCACGTTGTAATAACAATCTTCCTCTTATACTGCCAACAAGACATTTTGGACGCAATTTTCTTCCGTGCTTGTCTGGTGTGGAATATTATCAAGACCAGAGCATTCCTCTTTTTTTCCTTTAACAATGTTAAAATTAATCTGTCCTTTTCCCATGATCTCCTTCTCTTTTTTATCCTGATCATTCTTAAATAGACTGCTCGATCTCTGGATCTAATCAATCATGGTGCCAAAGGAGGAAAATGGGTCATGCAATTTCTGATAACAAATTTCGTTTCAAAAGAAACATCACAAGAAGTTCGAAAAACAAATTTCATTTCAAAAGAAACATCACAAGAAGAAGAAAAGGAACACTAAATTTGAATCAATATTCAGACCTCAGATTGGAGTTTTTTGTTCTCTTCCCGGAGAGCGTGGTAATGAGCGTTGAGGGATTCGTAGTTTTGTTTGAGAACACCAAAGTCTTTCTCCAGCCGCGTGGTTTTCCATTTGGCTCTTCTGTTCTGGAACCAAATGGCGATTTGACTTGGTTGCAGTCCCAGAGCCCCTGCCAGCTTCCAGTATATTTCCCAACTGAAAACTCTTCTCCAACCCCCTTGCTTGTTCCATGGTGAGCCTTCTGCTCTTTTTCATCCCACGGGAGTTATGGACGTTCCCTGAAGAAGAAATCTCCATTGATTCTCCTGCTGCGCTACTGTCAAAAGCCGAATAAGAATCGACTGCCTTCCCCATGATATCAGATCTCAGCTTCAGATCCTCATTGCAGTGCCCCCAAAAGCTTAAGAAATAGAGGACTGCAATTAAGGTGAAGGAGGTTTCTGCTAAAAGAATCTCCACTGGTGAGTGCACGTTCTTTGTGTCTCTCCAATCCAAAGCCTTTTTTTATCAAAATAGCACTGTTTAACTATCCCTATCTCGCTTCTGTTGGTGGTTGATGTCTTTTAATTTGTATTTTTAATTTAAAATAGAGAGTCATTTTGAATTAATATAATTAAATAAATTCAAAATTAACATTCTACAAATTGATTGTGAGAACTAATTTTTTTATTTTTTTGTGAGAACTATATGAATGTTGAATTCATTTTTATATTAAAAACAATAATTTCATTTTATTAAAAAAAATGGAAAATGTAAAATGTTTAATTTTTTTCATATTTAAATATGTATTTGTTTGGCAAGTGACTTTTAAATAAATGAGAACTAATAGTCAAACCTACTCTTTTCTATTTTCTAGTAACTTTGTTTAAAATGCCAACTATCCACATTCACATATGCATTTGTAATGACATTAAGGAACTTTGCTCAGTAGCCCCATGGGATCGCAGAGTTGGTGAGATATTTCCATTTGTTTTTTTGACAATTCTGAAGATTGATTCCGAGATATTTGTATGAAGTCACTTACTCCAAGCTAGTATTGTCATACATGAAATTAGCGTAAGTGATCTTGCTGGATTTGATTGACATAACCTTTGTTTTGTCAGATTTAACAATCATACCCGTACTAGAGAAAAAATCCTTGAGAATTTTTAGTTGTTTGTGGAGATCATATAGACTCATCACCATAAGAACAATATCAACTTAAAGAAGAAGAATGATTACTATTCCAACTAGAGACGTACGTGTCGACACATATTGCTTCTTCCAAACAACCCTCTAACTTATTGATGTATATGCCAAAAATGGTAGGGTGTGGAGGGAAACCTTGCTTAACTCCTATATTACAATTACTTTCTTTCGACTAGCCCTCAATGTTCTTAAAATTGGTAACATCAATCTTGTATGGCCTTATTGAAGTAGCTCTCAACTCAAAAGAGACTTTTAACTCTTCTAATCTATTCCAAAGGTTAGTTCTGGGTATGGTGTCAAAGGTTTTTCTAAAATTAATGAAGAAACACAAGAGATTGGTTTTATTATTGTGATAGTCCTCCACAATGATTTTAAGTGTAACAAGGTGGCCCACAACTGAATGATATCTTTTAATCCTAATATGGTCTTTTACTCTTTTTTGTGGCTTTCTAACCATACATTGATAATCTTTTCTAGGAGTTAGTTAAGATTAACTTGGTATAATGTGTCATAGATAAAAATGTGTTTCTTTAGTATGCATTAGTATGCATTTGTAGTTAGGTAATATGGAAATCATGATATGTTCCAGACATAGAGTGATCTGATGGTTCATTTTCTCCTTGATCTTAACGACTACATATATTCTTGGCTTAACACCTGATTGGTCCATGATCTCTATTTAAAGAGAATGGAGAGTCATTTGTCGATGATCAATTGTGAGAAACTCTCTTGTAAATATCTTTGTAATATGTTCTTTTGCATTAATAAATTGCTCCAAGTGGCCACTTTGGTTGGGGTCGTGGATGTTTCCCCATAGAGGTTTTACCACGTAAAAACATTGGTGTATTGATATTTGATCTAGTTGTGTGAGTGGTTATTGAAGGTGTCTGTCCTCTGTTGGAATACCTGTGTTGTCGAATATGGTACAAGAGCGCATTTGAAAACACGCTCCGATTATAGATCGAGATCTTGAAGTCGTGCTATAGCATCTCTATTTTCTGCCATTTCCGTACATTTTTGGGCTGAGATGATTGTTCCATTATGTCCGGAGCACTAGTTTTAGTTAGGATCACCTTTTGTTTCACTCGAAAAAAAAAATTTGTTTTCTCAAGATATGGCCATTTCAGTCATATCCGAAGGTATAAATCCTGAATACACCATTTTCAATTTTTTACACAGACAATATTTCAGTTTTGTTTTTTTATTTCCAGGTTGCTACTCTTTTCGATCTATGTATGCTCTTTTCCATGTGCTTTGTGTGATCTTGAAAAATTAGAAATAGAGCAGAAAGGGTTTTTATGTCTCTGTGTGTTATTTGTCGTGCGCTCTGTGTGATCTCGGTAAATCAGAAACAGAAGGAAAAATTGCATTTTTCGGGTAAGATAACCGAGATCTAACTTGTTATTATTGTCAAGAAGGGAAAAAAAAAATGTGTGTGAATGCATGAAAATAAGTTTTTATTGAGCACGCACTCCAAGGTCATCTTCCACAACAACAACAACAACAATCCTCCTTCTTAAGACTATAATGTGTTTTGCACTAACTCACTTGGTTGAAAGTTGTTTTACTTAGTAAGAGATCTTGAGTTCAAGTCTATTTTTTGTTACTTTTTTTTAAAAGCCCATGCATTCATTGTAAAGTGCATTTCACTTAATTATAAAAGTGAATCATTATTAAATAACTTTAATATTTTATTTTAAGTTATTTGTTTTGCATGCAACTTTCATTTATAAAGTAATTTCATTGTAAAAGTGGTTCTCACTTATTCTATAAAAGTGGGTCACTTCACAAATAACTTATTTAAAAGTGAGATTATAGGCACAGTTAGGAGGAGCATCACCATGGGGATCAACTTCTACTTGCCACATGGCTCTTTGGTTACCATTTATGTCTTTTTTCAAAAGGGCATAACTTGTGAAGTTTTCACAATGAACCTAAATAATAGAAAAAATACATAAAGCTTGAGAGAGAGAGAATAAAAGAGAGACAAGCTTGAGAAAAAGAATGAATTGTATTAACTAATGAGAGAATAGAAAAAATAAACATGATATACTCTACATGAGAAAACTAATGTGCCATAATAGTGATCTAGAGAGATGTGAGCACTCACTGACAAACTCTGGATTGAAATGCCACCTAGTCCTAGTTAATTGGCCATGCAATCATCAGTTAACTAGCTAATCACAAGTGGAGTGAGGATGAAATCTAGCATGCACATGTGTGGCACCTTGGTGATGATCCCAAGGTAAGTGTGTCTTCATGGTGATGATACTGAGGTATGCATGCAACACTTGGTGATCATATCAAGGTTTCTAAGCAAGAATCCACTCCACTAGTATAACTGAGGTGTAACTGACTCAATATTGAAGAGGATGTGAAACCCCGATCTAGGGGAGAATATCTCTAACCAGGGGTGCGCTCAACATAGACTAGTAAACCTAGGAAACAAAATACTAGGTGAGAGTGTAATATCTCCAACACCCCCCATGTTCATTACTAGGGTGTAAATGATGAATGGGTCCCGAAAACCAAGGCCATGTTAGGTACCCATTGGACAATGCAACTAAGAATGAAACATTGAAAATAGAGGAAAGAGGGAAAAACCCTCCCTCAAAATACAATGCATAAAAAATGAAGAAGGAACAAAAGCAGTTTCTAAGCAATTGTGTCCTTCACTCCAAGACAATCGCACAGAAGGTGGAACTTATGCTCAGTAAATGTCTTGGTGAATATGTCTGTAGTCTGTTCGGCGGATGGAAAGTGTTGCAAATCAATGATATTATCGTGTACCAGCTCTCTGATGTAATGCATATGGATATCGATGTGTTTGGTCTATTGTCACTGCACCAGTTTCTTGAAAACTTGAGAGTACTCTAATTGTCACACCAAATAACAGTGGGACGATGGAACTGAATGTCAAGATCAGTGAGGAATTTTTGAAGCCAAAGTGCCTGAATATTGATTTTGACTTCTCCTCTGTACTCGACCTCTATTGACGATAGAGAAATAACTTACTACTTTTTGCTCGACCAACAGATGGGTCTGGAACCTAAACTAAGCACGTACCCAGATGTGGACTTGCGATCTGTGCTATCACTAGCACATTCAAAATCAATGAATCCCATAAGATCCAATGCACAACCTATTGCATAGTGGATCCCATAACCTATAGTTCCCTGAACATATATGAGGATGTGCTTGGAATCCTTCCAGTGTAGCTCATGTGGCTCTTGCATGTACCTGGAAACTGCCCCTACTACATATGAGAGATCCACCTAGGTGTGGATGAGATATAGAAGGTTCCCCACAAGTTGTCAATGCAAGGTGCTATCCACCATTGGTGTATCCTCTCCATTCTCAAGATGTACCCTAGACAAAAAGGGCATGGCTACCAACTTGCAGTCAATCATGTGGAATATAACCAAGAGATCCCTGGAATACTTAGTCTAAGATAGATTAATTCTTGAAGCGTCCTTATCGATATCGAGACCAAGGAAGTAGTGTAGTGGACCCATGTCTATCATAGAGAACATGTTGTGAAAAATGTCCTTGACCGCAACAATTGTTGACTCTAAACGTCTTGTGAAAATGAGGTCATCAACATAGAGAGCTAAGATCAACAAGCATTTTGAGGTTCTCAACATGTAGAAGTTCGTATCTGATTTGCATCTAGAAAATTTTTGAGAAAGAAAGTAGGCATCTATCTTCACATACCATTCTCTAGGTGCCTTCTTGAGGCCATAGAGTGAATTTTTCAGTCGGTATACTAAAGATGAGTTATGTATGAACCTCTATGGCTGCTCCATGTAAATATCCTCAGAGAGATCCATGTGAAGAAATGAATTCTTCACATCCATCTGGTGAACTTCCCAGCCGTTGACTACTACAATGTCAAGGGACAATTAGATGGAGTCCATATTTTATATGGGAGCAAAGGTTTCATCATAGTCTATCTCGTGGATTTGTTGAAAAACTTTGGTAACCAATATTTCCTTGTACTTTCTCACTTGTTCTTCTCCTCCCTTCTTGGTCCTATAGACCCATCTGCATCTGAAAATATTCATGTCTAAAGGAAGTGGAACTAGATCCCAACTTTGGTTCTCGGGGAGAGATTTATACTCCTCCTGCATAATGGATTCCTAGAAGGGATTCCATGCATCCTCTACATAGGTATGTGGGTATGAATCTAGAACCATGTAGCAATGCATGGGAATCACTAGTTATATAGTTGTAAGTTCATGAGGAGGATCATCAAATTGGAACCGTGTCTTCCTCTTATTTGTTGGATCCCCCACAAGGTCTCATGTTGCTTATAGGGTGTTCTATGTCCACTTGGGCATATGTGGTGTCTCAGCATCTACATGCTCATCATCTAAATGCTCACCATCTTTTGAATCAGATTTGAAACTCATATCTGAACCATGATATGAATGAGTGGAATCATCATTACTGATGTCTTGTGCATGCAATAGTACAGAGGTCTTTGCATGTGGCTCCAATGGTGAATGCAAGGGATTTTCCTCAAACTAAACACTACACTCAATGATGAGCTTGTCAATGGAGGGATCAAGTAACTTGTAACCCTTCACACCATCTGAATATCCCACGAATATGCATGTGGTACTTTGTGGATATAATGCTTTCCTCTTTTCAGAGGGTACATGGGCCAATGCGTGTGATCCAAATATTCGGAAGTGGGTAAATTATGGTTTTTTTCCTCTCCATACCTCAAAGGGAGTTTGTTCCTTGATAGATATGTGAGGAGATCTATTCTAAATGTTTTTAGCACAATTAAGTGCATGAACCCAAAGCTTGGATGGTAGAGATCTTGCATGCAACATGCAATGGCCATCTCCTTGAGGGATCTATTCTTCCACTCGGCTACTCCATTCTACTGCAAAATGTAAGGTACTATGTGTTGCAGATGTATACCTGCCTTTGAAAAAATATGTTGGAAATTTCAGCTCAAATATCCCCCCCATTGTTTGTGTGGATGATTTTGATCTTTCTCTCGGAACGAGTCTCTACATGTGCTTTGAATTCTTTGAGTTGCTCACAAAATTATGACTTTTTCTTGAGAAAATACACACAAGTGTATCGTGAGAAATCAGCATTGAATGTAATAATGTACCTTGTTTTGTTGATGGACATATGAGGAAAGGGTTACATCAGATCAATGTGGATGAGCTCCAATGGAGAGGAGGGCCTCTGGGCCTTCCCTTTCTCTAAATTCTCTTGAGGATGTTTGCCAATAATGAATCCTTGACAAACTCCTTTGGAAAAGTGTATGTTGGGCAAGCCATTGACCATTTCATGTTTGCATAGTTTTTGCATGTATTTGAAGTTTATATGGTGGAATATCTCGTGCCATAATCTACTTTCATCATAAACATGCGTCAATAGTAAAGCATAATCAGATTTAGCAACAAACTTGTTGAAATTATACAAATGAGATTGGTGATTTACCTCATTAACAAAAATCATGGAGTTATCATGCATATCATATATGGTTATAAATCAGGAGTGAAATCCACCCTTTTTTCTATACTAGAATATGTTATCTGATAAACTAAGAGAAAATTCACAGAGAGTTTTGGAATGTGCAAGACATTCTCAAAACGTTTGTGTTGTAGTTATACACTCCCTTGGCAATGACCTCAACTGGGGTATCATCTCCCATGAGGATGGGAGGACCCATGCATGTAGAAATAAAAGATAAAACATTCTTTGTTGCGGCCATATGATGGGATTCCCCTGAATCTAAAATACATGCATCAGGAGAAGAGTTAATGGAAATTAGTGCATGAGAGTTACCTCATTTTGATAGTGCTTTATCTTTCGGCTTCTTCTTTGCAACTTCATGAATGTGATCCCCAAGGTTGTTTTTCTAAAGTATTTTCACCATCAGATCAATCTATTTCTTCATGCATGTTGATTCAGGATGATAGTCGTGGTTGCAGTAACCACATTTGGTCATACCTTTCTTTCTTTTTCCACCTTTGGAGTATGAGGAATCATTGAAGGGTTTGGAGTACCCTTCCTTCTTTGGCTCTGCATGCACAATTCCCTTGCTTTTCTGCTTGGACTTTGAATTGGAAGAGTTCTTTCTCACATGTACAACAAGTACATGTGCATTAGGTTCCATGATTATCCCCACTTTTATGAGCTTATCTTTCTCATGTGTTAGAGATTCAATAAACTAATCCAAATTCGTCATTTTCCAGGTTGTTCTGGAAGTGAATCTTTTTTTATGGAATGATGAGACGAAAGCAACATAATCCAGACCATTTTTTTCCAAGATAGAAAGGATTCACTTATTGTGTTGAGTTGATTTGTCTATTCCACATCCCTTTAGATGAAGGATGATGGAATTGAACTTCATAAATAAGTCCTCGATGTTATCAAAATTCCCCTGATCTAATAAATTCATCTCTACTTCGAGCATATGGCCTCTCATTTTGTCACGTTTGCTAAAGAGATCCTCCAACTTTTTCCAAATATGATCTAGTATGGTACAAGCTTCAATGTGAAACAAAATCTTGGGGGACATAAACATGAAGATCAGGTCATAGGACTCATCCATGTGATTGAGATACCTATTATTCTCAATAGAAAATTTTGGCTCCACCTTTATAGCCATGGTAATCCCTTATAAGCCTCTACATTTGAGCTGATGCAAAAATTTTAGCTTCCACTCAAAGTAGTTATGAGGTGTGAAAAGTGTTTTCGACGAGTAATCCATATTTTTTTACTACATCTTCATGTTGTACCTCTAAATAAAACTCTTATGTTCCTTCTCCTACCAATCAAGGCTCTAATACCATGTGAAGTTTTCATCATGAACCTAGCTAGTAGAAAAATCACACAAAGCTTGCTAGAGAGAGAAGAGAAGAGGGACAAGCTTGCGAGAAAGTGTGAATTGTATTAAATAAGGAGAGAATAGTAAAAATACACATGATATAATCTATATGAGAAAACTAATGCACCATAGTAGTGATCTAGAGAGATGTGAGCACTCACTGACAAACTCTGGAGTGAACTTCCACCAAGTCCTAGTTAACTGGCCATGCGGTCATCAATTACATCAATTAACTAGCTAATCACAAGTGGAGTGAGGAGAGAATATAGCATGCACATGTGTGGCACCTTATTGGTTATGATCCCAAGGTAAGTGTGCCCTCATGGTGATGATACCAAGGTAAGCATGAAAAACTTGGTGATAATATCAAGGTTTCCATGGAAGACTCCACTCCACTAGTCTAATTGAGGTGTAACTGACTCAAGAATGAAGAGGATGTGGCGCCCTAATATAGGGGAGAATATTATCATCTAGGGAGAATATATCTAACCAAGGGCACCCTCAACATAGACTAGTCAACACAATTACAGTCATTAAATCATTCAATTAAATACTTAATAATTAAATTAAATAATTAATACATTAATTATTTGTACTAATGTACATGTGTAGGGTATGTGTGCGTAGCTAGCGGACACATATCTCATACATGCACTAACGATAAACAAACACTATCTCTAGTGCATAGTTCCTCTATGATCACACTAAGACATGCATGACAATATAGCAAGTAAATTCATCATTTAATAATCTTAATGAACAAAATTACAATAATTCATCAATAAGTCATTATCACACTGAAAATATCGAAAGGGAATCAAAGAGGGTTTTAAACATGGTAGGAGCCAAGTGAGTAAACAATAGTGGCACAGATAATCTTAATCAGTATTCTCAACTATCATCGAAGCATCCTTCCTTCCTAACCTACTTCCATCTTCCATCCTATCCTTTCCTCTGCTGGACTAAGTTGGAGCGTCAACTATATTGACTTAACTCCAAATAGAACCCATAAGCGGAAGTGACATACATATTGACCAAGCTTCCCCGATAGGAAAATAGCAATTGCCATCACACATATAGGGGAGTGTGACTTCACACAACCCTCCCAAGACTCTAGGTTTCAGAGGATAAACGGTGGGAAGTACCTCCACCCCTCCTCATAGAACTAGGGTCAACACCCTACATCAAGTCATATTGTGAAACTATTGTTCTTAGAGTCACGTCATCAAACAACGACTATGGGAAAGTTGTGCATCTTGTCAAAACCACACTTACCACATATCATAGGAATATTTGAAATCATAAATTAAATCATAAGTATAATTTATAGCATACACTATCTTTTTGATGTCTACGACATCCAAGTTACCTCATCACTACAGTCATTTGGTTATTACATAGCTTATCGACCTGTAGGTTAGTTCACGAATACTCATATCCATGCAGATACATCACAGATTTCATATGATCATCCATATTTGTATTGACATTCAATTAGGAAATGTATGCCTATTTACAACATGTCTCACATCTATTATACATCCACAACATAATTTTGAACTAGTATCCATTTTACTAAAATTCCACATTTAAATTTGCATGTTTAACCAATCACTGAGCTATCATCATCATGAGAATATAACAATGAAAATAATATCATGAAATACATAATTAGGTCTAGATGTACATATATCAAATATCTATCCAAATTTAATTGATCCCAAACAAATGTTAAGAATTGAATTACTAAGATGAGTAAACAACAGTGCTCTAAATTCTTGAGGCCAAGATATTAGGCATTACATTCGTGATCCAAAAACATTTGCAGAAGCTTCAATTCATCCAAACTAGGATACAACAGTGAATGAAGAGTATCTCTTTTTAATAGCAAACGATTCTTCGGATCTTGTACATCTTTCGAAAGGAAGAAAAATTGTCAAATGTAAATGGGTCTACATAACTAAGTATGCATTAGATGGAAGTGTTGAAAGACACAAGGATTGATTAGTTTCCAAAGGGTTCTCTCAATTCGAAGGCATTGACTATAATGAAACCATTGCCCATGTATCCAAAATTAATTCCATCCTCCTTATTATATCCCTTGCAACCTCACATAAATGAGAGTTCCCTCTAATAGATGTTAAATATGACTTCTTGCATGGGGATTTGCAAGAAAAAATATACATGGAACAACCTCTCGGCTATGTCTAGAATGAATCCACCCTTGCTTGTTTCCTTAAGAAACATGTGTATGGTCTTTAGAAAGATCCTTAAGCTCAGTATGCCAAAATGGACATCTTCCTTCTTGACACTGGATTTTCTATATGTCATTTTGACCCTAATGTCTATACCAAGAAAGTAGGAAGTTGTCTCATAATATTTTTTCTTTATGTTGATGATCTTATCCTCACTGGTAGTGACCCTAAAATTTTTGAACCATGTGAAAACCAGCTTTAAGAATAAATTTGAAATGACCGACTTAGACTATTTGCACTATTTCCTTGGCCTCCAAGTTTTCCAAACCAAGGAAGGAATTTATATTTCCCAGTCTAAGTATGCTTGTGACCTTATTCATCACTTTCACATGGAAGATTCTAAACCAACCCCTTCTCCCTTTCATTATGGAGTCAAACTTGTTGCCACTTGAACTTCTCCCTAAGTTGATGCCACTTTGTATCATCGGTTAGTTGATAGCCTCTTATAGTTGACTCATACTCATCCTAATATTTCCTTTGTTGTTGGTATTGTTTCCCCGTATATGCAAACACCCCATGAAAGTCATTGGAAATAAGCTAAACGAATACTTCAGTATGTATGGTCTATAGTTCAGTTTAGGATACATTAAAGCTTGGGGGGAACTCCTTTATTGGTTGGTTTCACTAATTCAGATTGGACCAGTGACCCTGATGATCGAAAGTATAGTACAGGTTATGTTTTCAACCTCATTTTAGGACCTATCGCTTGGGCCTGTAAGAAACAATAGGCTATTGATCTTTTTTCAATAGAAACAAAGTACCTAGCAACAGTTAATGCAAGTCAAAAATCCTTGTGGCTTCAATAAATCCTTTCAAAATTTATCTTCCATAAACAACATCGAACCACCCTTTGGTGTGACAATAATACTGCCATCAAGATCTCCAAAGATCCAGTTCAACATAAGCACAACAAACACATCAAGCTACACATGCACTTCATCATAAATCGTATTCATGATTGATTTTTTGAAGTGCTCTTGTGCCCGACAAAATATCAAGTTGTAGACATTTTCACAAAGTATCTTACAGAAGTGAAGTTCTCCAAACTTCAATCTATGTTAGGAGTTCAGGAAGTTGTCATTAAGGGGGGATAGGCTCTAATGCCTCCTTCCTTCTTCTATTGTGTTTCCTTTGTAAATCCTTCAATCCTATCCCAAGTTTTTCTTAATGGGGTATGTTAGGATATTTAGACACTTAGGAGTTAGTTAAGATCAACTTGGTCTAATGTGTAGTTAGGTAAAAGTGTGTTTCTTTAGTATGCATTTGTAGTTAGGTAATCCGATGGTCACGGTGTGTTCCCAACATAGAGTGATCTGACGACTCATATTCTCCTCGATATTAATGGCTACATTGATCCATGGCTTAACACCCGATTGGTCCATGATCTCTATTTAAAGAGCATGGAGGGTCATTTGTCAATGATTGATTGTGAGAAAATATCTTGTAGATATCTCTATAATATTTTATTTTGCATTAATAAATTGCTCCAAGTGGCCACGTTGGTTGGGGTCGTGGATGTTTCCCCATGGGGTTTTTACCATGTAAAAACATCAATGTGTTGATCTTTGATCTAGTTGTGTGAGTGGTTATTGAAGGTGTTTGTCCTTTGTTGAAATACATGTTTTGTCGAACAACTCATACTAGAGAAAAAATCTTTGTGAAATTTTAGTTGCTTATCAAGATCATATGGACACCTCGCCATAAGAATAATATCAACTTAAAGAAGAATAATGATGTGTATTCCAACTATATATGTGTCGACACATCTTTCTTCTTCCAAACAACCCTCTAACTTATTGGTGTATATGCAAAAAATGGTAGGGGATGGATGGAAAACTTGTTTAACTCCTATAATATTACAACTAATTTCTTCTAACTAGCCCTGAATGTTCTTAAAATTGGAAATAAAATTCTCATATATCCTTATTGCAGTAGCTCTCAACTCAAAAGGGACTTTTGACTCTTCTATTATATTCCAAAGGTTAGTTTTGGTCACAGTGTCAAAGGTTTTTCTAAATTTAATGAAGAAACATAGGAGATTGTTTTTATTATTGTGACAGTCCTCCACAATGATTTTAAGTGGAACAAGGTGGCCCACGGTTGAATGATATCTTCTAATCTCGATATGGCCTTTAACTCTTTTTATGTGAATTCTAACCATACATTGAAGTTATTTTCTAGAATAATTCCATGTAACTTGGCTAAAAGAGGGCTAATCATGATGGTCATGTAATTAAGGGAATTGTTTTACCCCACTTTTAAAAATAGGAACAATAAAGATTTGAGTCTAGGGATTAGGGAAATCTTGCTTAGCTACTAAATTGAAGAGCTTGTGAATGTAAGGGATGGCAATAGGCCCTCAAGTTTTTAGGACTTCTACTTAACAACCTTCAATGTACTTAGCTTTCCCTTTAGTGAGATACTTAACCCCAAAATCTGTTTCTTTTAAAGAAAAAAAGTATTCCTATGTAGAAAGGATTTGGATGTTGTCCATGACTTCAGGAGTTACTCAACCCATAATGTCCAATATACATATTGTAAGGAATGAATCCTTTTTTGCTAGAATATTTTGCTAAAGATTCATTAGAACCATGGAGGTAAGTTTGGTAAGTTGTGTCTCCTAACATCAACCTATTTGGGACATATTTAGGAAAAATATGAGGAGGGTAAGTCATTTAATGTATCCTAAGATAAGTGTTGTATTATTTCATATACCAATTTTCAATGCTTCTCAATAGGATCATAGCTGATTTAGTGAATTGAGGGCACTAGTTGCAAAATATTAGTTTGTATGGTGGAGCAAAGAAGTGATCTCACATATATGCATATCTCCTTGTGTACTTGTTCCCCTGTAAGCCCTGATAGTAAACATGAACAAGATTTCTAAGCATATTCCAATTCCAGTTTAGGTTTGGAAAAGAGTTGTTTTCACACACAATATCAATAAAATAATAAGCCATGTTAAAAGTAGGGAGTATCTCATTAACTGACTTCTTAGTATTATCTATGGATCTTCTCATTGCATGGAATAAAATAGAAATTGAATACATAACCACTTGCAATTATAGTATGAAAAGATGAGACCCAAGAATCCTTAAAGTAGGTACAATTTGCTTCCCCGTATAGTCTACACATCAAAGAAATAGCATAAATATAAGGATCTCTTAAATTGGTCATTGTGTATAATCTATCACTCTTTGCAAAGAATCTCTTATCTTCAACCTGCTAACATGCTAATATATTTTTAACATCACGATCCTAGTGAAATTGCTCCACAAATCCAATAATCATGTATTTTTCAAGTTGATGCAATCGATAATATTTTTCCAATAAACATGGTTGGAAAGAGGCAATACATTTTCCCTCATCATTTGTGACAATTCTATTTTATGTATCAGAGTGATGTATAATCAATTTTATAGCCTCTGAATAAAGTAGCACGGGGGTTCTCGTAGCAATAGTATGTAGGTGAGACCTTTTGATATCGGAGAAAAATAATGTCTTTTGTATTCCTGATTGTTGGACCATTGTGAGGGTTAACATCATGGTAGTCCTCCTCTCTAAATTTTATGTATATATCACCCCATCCAGAGAAAATTAGCTGAGGACTAATAAATGATTCAATATCTTTGAAAATTGGCCTAATTGGATCTATGCCAAGTTTTTCCAATTGGATCACATGTGTGTAATGATCTGGAGTAACTTCTATATCGCTATCAATTGTCTCTATAATCTAAGAAAATTCGACATATATATTATTTCCTCTTGGGGGTTGTCTTAGAGTTTTGGGAGTAGATTTCCTTGGAAGTATGTTATCTGCAATAAAAATTTTGACCTAGAATTACTATTAACACAATAATTTTACTCAAAGAAAACCTTATCCTATCTAATTGTTTATAGCGGTCAAAACATAGCTTACTATCAAATTCATATCACATTAACAATTCAAGAAAAACATTTCAACTAGCCTTTAACAAAATGAATCAGCAATGAAAATAAATAAGATTAATCTCTATGGAACTTACATATATCAATTATCACTCACAAGAAAATTGTAACAAAGATTAGAACTTGCTCCACCATGGAGAAAATGATGGATGCACAAAAACACTTGAACTTGCTTCGCTAGGAAAACACTTTACCAAAAAACTTATTTTTGAAGACAAATGCATGCTATTTGGTGATTAAATAGAAATTTTGTTCAAATTATTATAATCATGATATTTATTATCAAATGATTTAAAATTATTTAGCTCATGTAAATCAATCTTTCTAACAATCAAATATATTTATTGTGGTGTGGTGTCATTGATTCCATTCACAACTGTTAGTGGGCCAATTTTGAACTTTCAGTGAATTTTGAACTTTCAGTGGCCCAAATTTAAACTTTTCTTCCACTAAAACCTAAAAATTGTATGCGAACAAAAGTCTTTAGCATCGATAAAAAAAACCAGTTTGCGCAAAGGAAAAAGTTATATAAGAACTTCGTAGAAAGTTTGGGGATGGCCCTGCTAATACTTTGTCTATAGAAAATAAATATGATTTTAGCAGTGCCCACTCTTCACTTTAGCGGTGTTGAATTCAATCTTTTAAACCTAACTAAGTGTTAACCTCCCTCCGATTTATCGAACATCATTTTGAACTTTGGTGAAACAAAATTCCTCAGTGGAGATGGCTTTCCACTTTTGTAGAATAAATTTTAGAATTTTAACTCCGATCGAAGTGAGCACTCTCCTCCACAAAACATTTTCAGAGATCACTTTCGACTTTAAAATATGATAAAAGTGTGAATATTCCTCCAAAAGGGAAAGCCATCAGAGAAGACTTTAAACTTTGCACGATGGGCAAAGTGAAGTTTCAATTGTGATAAAAGTGAAAAGTTACCTTCACTATGAGAGTTTTTGAGAGAATTTTGTAGTTTTCTTGAAGTTGAATATTAGAAAACAATGAAACTTATCAAGAACAAAACTACTTAAGGTAATTTCTCAAAATTAAGGCTTTCATCAATATGTTAAAAAAGGAAATATTTCAAAAGAGAAAAAACCAAATGAAAGTGGAACCCAAAATTTTTGAAAATTTTGGGGTGTGTTGAGTTCTCAACAAATGGTGATACATTAGACAAATCATAGAATCTCTACATTTTTCCTCGAGTCATAAACAAAACTCAATTTCAAGTTTAAAAGTTAGAGAAAAAATTGAAAATAGTGAGTCCTCATATTTCTCAATTTCAACTTGACCTTAGATTCCCTTCCTTACTACAATGAAAAATACTTAGTTAATATCCAAAAGAGAGCACAAGATTAATTTTTCTTTTAGCGTAACTCTTGGCTAGGATGCATATCATAGCTATTGGCCACCACCCTTAAGGATTAGTTTATTAAGTTCTCCATACTAGCCTCTATGTCTCATGATGTTGCTTTGTTGCCTTCAAGCATTCATAGCCTCAATGAATTCACCATGATATCATAGACATTACCCCATTGTCAATGGGCATCCATAGCCCCTGTGGAGATATTTGTATTCCCTCACAAAAACATATTCCTTTCCTTAGTTTCGTATTCTTATTTTGTGAAGAGTTTAACTTAAGAACTATGTGTGTGTGTGTGTGTGTGTGTGTGTGTGTGTGTGATACAAGGGGAACAATAAGGAATCTATGAGGATTATATCTATTACCTAAGACACGAGTAGGGTAGTTTGAGTATTAAGATCATCCCTATAAGGTGAAATGACTTCAGTCATGCTCTCACATCCTTAACCAATATATCTAACTAAATATGATTTAAAATTAAATTTTCCATTGAATTCAGCTAATTACTCGGTAAAAAAGTATTGAACATCACTAAATCCTCAAGAAGAGAAATTATATAGTGCTCTTTTACTTACAAGTTTAACTCACAACTAGATCACCTTGTTTTTGACCTGATAGGAAAAAGGTAAGGAATAACACATAAAAGGAATTCATGTGTATACTAAATGTTGAAAGCCAAACACACAACAATAAGCAAACTGAGTTAAGAAGATCAAAAATTGATTTCAAAATTATTAAATTAAACAAAACCAAAAATAGAATTGTGAAGAAATGAGAAGAAAATCAACTTGAACAAAACCAAGCTCAAAAAAAGGTTGAATGAAACTAAGGATTATTATGTGCAATATGATTGTTTTTCAAACAATCAAGTAAAATACATTTTAAGGATGCAGCCATTAACAGGAATAATATCTAGATCCACTCCCAAACTCTTTATCCTATATGTGCCAGCTCTTATCTTCTTAGCAACTTGAAAAGGATCGAGCCATAAATGTTAAAACTTTGTGTCTTTCCATTTTGGTTCACTTACCCTGTCCCATTGCAATAAAAAGTCTCCTATTTCAATTTTTTTGTCACCAAAATTTTGTTTGTCAGACCCTCATTTAATGATCAGATAATGAGCAACAAAATTTTGTTTATCCCTTTCCCTTTCCTCTTCCAACATGACTCATGTTTCTATTCAATTTTGGAGAGATAAGTAGGAGTTTTCATAAGAATATAGAGAACATTGTAGTGAAGGAAAGAGAACATTGGGTGATAAAATTACCTCAAGCCCATAAACCAAATAAATATGGAGATGTTCATAAAGCACCCTTAGGTGTTACTCGATCAACCCATTAGGTAATGGGTAAAGCATTGTGTCATTTCCTATGGTTTTCAACTATTGACCTTTTCATAATGAGAATCAAATTCTTGTTGGTAGATTCAATCACTCCATTTCCTTTCAAATAATAGTTATCTAAATAATGAAGAATAATTCCTTTACCTAATGTAAATTCAAACAACATAGATGAAGAAAAATATGAAGCATTATCAAACACAATAACCAAGGGAACAACAAATCTACTAATCAAGTGTTGTTCAAGAAATTGGATAGCTATAGTTTCATTAACTTGATATAATGGCATAAATTAAACCAACTTTGAGAAATAATTAGTAGAAGTCAAGATATATTTGTGTTGTTAGAAGAATGTGGATTAATCTCTCCAATAATAACATTTCCCCACTAATCAAAAGATATTTCAATTGAAACAAGTTGTAGTGGTATAGATGCTTTTTCTAGCTCTTAATTGACATGTCTTGCATTTTCAAACATAAGCATGAGCATTCCTAAAAAGAGTAGGCCAATAATAACCACCTCTCAAAATTCTGTGAGAAGTAGTTTCTCTGGCGAAATGACCTCTAACTAGCCCATCATGGAGATCCTTAAGTACTTTGTTTTCATCTTCCTTTTATAAACATATTAACAAAACGTCATCATAGTTCTTCCAAAAAAGGACTCCATTGACAAGTTGATATTGTGCATATTTTAATCTTAGTGCCCTCTTACCTTTAGAGTTCACATGACTAAGACCATTCCTATGATGTAAGAAATATTTCAGGTGAGAGTACCATGAATATGGGCAGGCATGGATGCAAAGGACTTCATTGGTGAGAATATAAAGTTCATTGTCCTAGCATTATTCTTCCTTTATTGTAGAGGTATGTGCTTCAGTTGCCAATTTACAAAGTCCTTGACCATGCACAATATTGGCAGGTTTAAATTCTAAATGATATACATGAATGGAAGTCATCTAATTTCCTCTTCTTTCCCCTAATTCTTGTTGAAAAAAAAGTGATCTAACCATAGGATGAGGAATAATCACCTTAGTGTGATTTTTTAGAATGTATCGTCTAAAGTGTTTGATGGCTCTAAAAACAATGTATGATTGTTTATCAATGTCTAGGAAATTTAACTCTACTCCTTATTTGTACTTATAAAAGAAAACAGACACTCATTTCCTTCCAAATCCTTATGTGTGAGGAATACTACTAAAGAATGGTCAGATGCACAAGTACAAAGGAAAAAATCGCAATCAAAATCATGACTACATAAAGCTTGAGCATTAGCAATTGCAGTTTTAATCTTTTCAAAAGCTTCCTTTTCAACTCTTGTCCAATTGAATTCAACATATTTTTTAATCATTTTTTGTAATGATTTCATAGTTTTGGCAAAATCAAGGACAAATATACTCAAAAAATTAATCTTTCCAAAAACATATTGCATTTATTTCTTATTATGAGGAAAATGGAGTTGAGAAACGACTTTAATATGTTCAGGGTCAATCGTGACACCTTATTTAAATATAATATAACCAACAATTTACCTTTTATAATTACGAAGATACGTTTCTTTCGATTTAGTGAACTACCATATTTCTGACACCTTTCAAAAATATGAGTGAATGTGATATGATCAGTTCTTGGAATATATATTTACATCATCGAGATGTACAACCACATTATTATTTATTAGGCCATGGAAAGCAATATCCATTGCTCGTTGAAAAGTAGCACGTGCATTAATTAGAAAAAAGGGCATTATTTTATAAGCAAAAGTTCTCGATTTAGTCCTAAAGGTCATTTTAATTCTATCAACTTCAACTACAAGTACTTAGTTATATCTTGAAAAATTTTCAAGTAGTGAAAACATTTCATATCCTAAGAAAAACTACAAAATATGATCCTTGCATGGCACTAGATAATTGTCCTTTTTAGAGGCTTTGTTTAAGTTTTTAAAATCAACACACAAATGAATTTCACCTATTTTCTTCATTAGTAGAACTAAGTTTGCTACCCATGCGGAGTGGCAGACTTGAAAAATGATTTTAGCATCAAGCAGTTTTTTCAACTCTTTATGCACTTGAGATTCAAGGGAAGGGTGGATTTTCCATATTTTTTGTTGAAAAGGTTTAACATCACTACAAGGAGAACACCTTGCAGCAGAGGTTTTTAGTGTTACAAGATTTGGAAAAAATTTCAAAAAACCCTTGGTATAGCCTCTGCTATTCCAAGTGGAGGTTTTAACGAATATTCCAAATAACTGAAAAAAAATTGGGCAGACAAAGGTTGTAGTGGAGGTTTTTTTTCAATGCTTTTATTGGTAACAAACGCACCAGTGTATTTTAATTCACACGCACCGATGTGTTCTTAAGAAACATGCACCATTGTGATTTTAAGTAACATGCATTGGTGCACACACACAATCACAAAGCCATAGTGCTCTTAAAATTATTATTCCCCAGTACCATATTTTCTATTATATGAAACACCAATGTGTTTTTTTTTTTATGCAGCAACGATGCTCGTATAAATATTATACCCTGATTCTCTTATAGATTATCACACTAGTGCCTATACTACCACATGCACATAAGGATAATGAAATTTCCATAAAATGAGGTGAGATGTCGGTGCCATTTTTTGTTACTAAGCATCGGTTCGTATATGATAATTACAACATCGGTGTGTATATTATATATAAAGCACCGGTGCATATAATATATGTAAAGCATTGATGTGTATATTATATATAAAGCACTAGTGCATATATTATATGTAAAACACCGATGCGACTAGTCATACGTTATGTCGCTTAAAGTAATAAATATAATCAATCGTACGTTTTGTCGTTTAAAGTAATGGTGTTTTTTCACAATTGTTAGCACCGATGCTTCTATTTAATTAATGGGAATCGATGTGTATTGATAAAAAAATGCATTGTCGTCTATTTTAGGGCATGCACCGTTTAGTGACTTCAAAAGAATAAAATGCACTCATATGCATATATTTTAATTAATTGTTTGTTTTTACAAATTTTCTATTAATCATCTAAAAATCAATTTTTTTTTATAATAATATTGTTTTTATATTTTTGTTATTATTTTTTTATATAATCATAACATTAATGCATTATCCAACGATTTACACCTCTATTGTTTGTAACAATGTAAATCATCCATATGTTAATTAATCAACAACGCAACATTTTAGAACATTAGACAATGCAATAAAATAAGAAACCCATTTTATTATATATGAATAAAACACCCATCGTCATACAAAATGGGATAATGTAAAGGTTCAAAATAATCAAAATGAAACCAATATGTAATTGTTACACTTATTGGTAACATGTCCTCATGAAATTGGGACATTATGTCAAGTACATTAAACAAAATCTTTGATTTTCACACACAACTTGTAGTAACATTCAATTATTTTGATTGTCATTCATCACTTGAACTGTTGTCATCACTCGAGCTGCGTACATGCTTCATTTCTTCATCACTTGTAGGTGATATTCTACTTTCATTATTTAAACTATTGTTTTCTTCATCGACTTGTTTTTTATGTTCTACATGTTCATGCTCCATCTACAAACATAGAAATAAAGTGTAATAAGTAAATTTTTTAAATATATAGTATATTATAAATGATTATGTAAATCAAAAAGTTTACCATAGAAACGAGTGATTCATAAACAATACACATGTATTCGAAGTCATGTTGCATGTCATCTATCAAAATATCTTATGTTGGTTGCTCTCCATACTTTGTTTCCTGCATGTTTAATACGTCATGACAAAGAATAGTCAATATAATTAATATAAGCGTTTCTTATTGTTCCATTAATTATAAAACAAGGGGATATAAGAAACATAGCTATTTACAAATTGTTCAATTAAACCTTGATACTTCAACATATACTCACAACCCTTAATTAACCCAATGTTTATCAATTCATTGGTTGGCTCTTCTTTGTATGTTAGCACCTATTAGAAGACATCCATGGACGCGTGTAAATTAATTATTTAAATACAAAGATCACAACAAATGTGAAATATTAAGTAAGGCTAAAAACATAAGTACTCACAAACTTTGTGATCATCCTTTTTCTTCCTTGTCGTCCTGTCTTATGTGTTGAATGGGTTCCATTTTAAATTCTTTTCTACAATAAAGCAATTGAAAAATAGCATTTCATACGATAATTAAATTTGATGTATATGAATGAATGAATGAATGATTGCATACCTCTGATGCACATTGTTGTTGGAATGCCTCATCATGTGATGCAATTATGTTCATTTCTTTTACCATTTCCTTGTACACTTTTTTGGACATCCCTACTGACATGTATTGGTTTTCCCCTCATTTGTCGCTTCGAATTTTCATAATTTTCCTGAAAAATGAAAAA
>ML795700.1:347010-381959 GCA_009831015.1 Picea engelmannii | reverse complement strand
TCTTGAGTTCAAGTCTATTTTTTGTTACTTTTTTTTAAAAGCCCATGCATTCATTGTAAAGTGCATTTCACTTAATTATAAAAGTGAATCATTATTAAATAACTTTAATATTTTATTTTAAGTTATTTGTTTTGCATGCAACTTTCATTTATAAAGTAATTTCATTGTAAAAGTGGTTCTCACTTATTCTATAAAAGTGGGTCACTTCACAAATAACTTATTTAAAAGTGAGATTATAGGCACAGTTAGGAGGAGCATCACCATGGGGATCAACTTCTACTTGCCACATGGCTCTTTGGTTACCATTTATGTCTTTTTTCAAAAGGGCATAACTTGTGAAGTTTTCACAATGAACCTAAATAATAGAAAAAATACATAAAGCTTGAGAGAGAGAGAATAAAAGAGAGACAAGCTTGAGAAAAAGAATGAATTGTATTAACTAATGAGAGAATAGAAAAAATAAACATGATATACTCTACATGAGAAAACTAATGTGCCATAATAGTGATCTAGAGAGATGTGAGCACTCACTGACAAACTCTGGATTGAAATGCCACCTAGTCCTAGTTAATTGGCCATGCAATCATCAGTTAACTAGCTAATCACAAGTGGAGTGAGGATGAAATCTAGCATGCACATGTGTGGCACCTTGGTGATGATCCCAAGGTAAGTGTGTCTTCATGGTGATGATACTGAGGTATGCATGCAACACTTGGTGATCATATCAAGGTTTCTAAGCAAGAATCCACTCCACTAGTATAACTGAGGTGTAACTGACTCAATATTGAAGAGGATGTGAAACCCCGATCTAGGGGAGAATATCTCTAACCAGGGGTGCGCTCAACATAGACTAGTAAACCTAGGAAACAAAATACTAGGTGAGAGTGTAATATCTCCAACACCCCCCATGTTCATTACTAGGGTGTAAATGATGAATGGGTCCCGAAAACCAAGGCCATGTTAGGTACCCATTGGACAATGCAACTAAGAATGAAACATTGAAAATAGAGGAAAGAGGGAAAAACCCTCCCTCAAAATACAATGCATAAAAAATGAAGAAGGAACAAAAGCAGTTTCTAAGCAATTGTGTCCTTCACTCCAAGACAATCGCACAGAAGGTGGAACTTATGCTCAGTAAATGTCTTGGTGAATATGTCTGTAGTCTGTTCGGCGGATGGAAAGTGTTGCAAATCAATGATATTATCGTGTACCAGCTCTCTGATGTAATGCATATGGATATCGATGTGTTTGGTCTATTGTCACTGCACCAGTTTCTTGAAAACTTGAGAGTACTCTAATTGTCACACCAAATAACAGTGGGACGATGGAACTGAATGTCAAGATCAGTGAGGAATTTTTGAAGCCAAAGTGCCTGAATATTGATTTTGACTTCTCCTCTGTACTCGACCTCTATTGACGATAGAGAAATAACTTACTACTTTTTGCTCGACCAACAGATGGGTCTGGAACCTAAACTAAGCACGTACCCAGATGTGGACTTGCGATCTGTGCTATCACTAGCACATTCAAAATCAATGAATCCCATAAGATCCAATGCACAACCTATTGCATAGTGGATCCCATAACCTATAGTTCCCTGAACATATATGAGGATGTGCTTGGAATCCTTCCAGTGTAGCTCATGTGGCTCTTGCATGTACCTGGAAACTGCCCCTACTACATATGAGAGATCCACCTAGGTGTGGATGAGATATAGAAGGTTCCCCACAAGTTGTCAATGCAAGGTGCTATCCACCATTGGTGTATCCTCTCCATTCTCAAGATGTACCCTAGACAAAAAGGGCATGGCTACCAACTTGCAGTCAATCATGTGGAATATAACCAAGAGATCCCTGGAATACTTAGTCTAAGATAGATTAATTCTTGAAGCGTCCTTATCGATATCGAGACCAAGGAAGTAGTGTAGTGGACCCATGTCTATCATAGAGAACATGTTGTGAAAAATGTCCTTGACCGCAACAATTGTTGACTCTAAACGTCTTGTGAAAATGAGGTCATCAACATAGAGAGCTAAGATCAACAAGCATTTTGAGGTTCTCAACATGTAGAAGTTCGTATCTGATTTGCATCTAGAAAATTTTTGAGAAAGAAAGTAGGCATCTATCTTCACATACCATTCTCTAGGTGCCTTCTTGAGGCCATAGAGTGAATTTTTCAGTCGGTATACTAAAGATGAGTTATGTATGAACCTCTATGGCTGCTCCATGTAAATATCCTCAGAGAGATCCATGTGAAGAAATGAATTCTTCACATCCATCTGGTGAACTTCCCAGCCGTTGACTACTACAATGTCAAGGGACAATTAGATGGAGTCCATATTTTATATGGGAGCAAAGGTTTCATCATAGTCTATCTCGTGGATTTGTTGAAAAACTTTGGTAACCAATATTTCCTTGTACTTTCTCACTTGTTCTTCTCCTCCCTTCTTGGTCCTATAGACCCATCTGCATCTGAAAATATTCATGTCTAAAGGAAGTGGAACTAGATCCCAACTTTGGTTCTCGGGGAGAGATTTATACTCCTCCTGCATAATGGATTCCTAGAAGGGATTCCATGCATCCTCTACATAGGTATGTGGGTATGAATCTAGAACCATGTAGCAATGCATGGGAATCACTAGTTATATAGTTGTAAGTTCATGAGGAGGATCATCAAATTGGAACCGTGTCTTCCTCTTATTTGTTGGATCCCCCACAAGGTCTCATGTTGCTTATAGGGTGTTCTATGTCCACTTGGGCATATGTGGTGTCTCAGCATCTACATGCTCATCATCTAAATGCTCACCATCTTTTGAATCAGATTTGAAACTCATATCTGAACCATGATATGAATGAGTGGAATCATCATTACTGATGTCTTGTGCATGCAATAGTACAGAGGTCTTTGCATGTGGCTCCAATGGTGAATGCAAGGGATTTTCCTCAAACTAAACACTACACTCAATGATGAGCTTGTCAATGGAGGGATCAAGTAACTTGTAACCCTTCACACCATCTGAATATCCCACGAATATGCATGTGGTACTTTGTGGATATAATGCTTTCCTCTTTTCAGAGGGTACATGGGCCAATGCGTGTGATCCAAATATTCGGAAGTGGGTAAATTATGGTTTTTTTCCTCTCCATACCTCAAAGGGAGTTTGTTCCTTGATAGATATGTGAGGAGATCTATTCTAAATGTTTTTAGCACAATTAAGTGCATGAACCCAAAGCTTGGATGGTAGAGATCTTGCATGCAACATGCAATGGCCATCTCCTTGAGGGATCTATTCTTCCACTCGGCTACTCCATTCTACTGCAAAATGTAAGGTACTATGTGTTGCAGATGTATACCTGCCTTTGAAAAAATATGTTGGAAATTTCAGCTCAAATATCCCCCCCATTGTTTGTGTGGATGATTTTGATCTTTCTCTCGGAACGAGTCTCTACATGTGCTTTGAATTCTTTGAGTTGCTCACAAAATTATGACTTTTTCTTGAGAAAATACACACAAGTGTATCGTGAGAAATCAGCATTGAATGTAATAATGTACCTTGTTTTGTTGATGGACATATGAGGAAAGGGTTACATCAGATCAATGTGGATGAGCTCCAATGGAGAGGAGGGCCTCTGGGCCTTCCCTTTCTCTAAATTCTCTTGAGGATGTTTGCCAATAATGAATCCTTGACAAACTCCTTTGGAAAAGTGTATGTTGGGCAAGCCATTGACCATTTCATGTTTGCATAGTTTTTGCATGTATTTGAAGTTTATATGGTGGAATATCTCGTGCCATAATCTACTTTCATCATAAACATGCGTCAATAGTAAAGCATAATCAGATTTAGCAACAAACTTGTTGAAATTATACAAATGAGATTGGTGATTTACCTCATTAACAAAAATCATGGAGTTATCATGCATATCATATATGGTTATAAATCAGGAGTGAAATCCACCCTTTTTTCTATACTAGAATATGTTATCTGATAAACTAAGAGAAAATTCACAGAGAGTTTTGGAATGTGCAAGACATTCTCAAAACGTTTGTGTTGTAGTTATACACTCCCTTGGCAATGACCTCAACTGGGGTATCATCTCCCATGAGGATGGGAGGACCCATGCATGTAGAAATAAAAGATAAAACATTCTTTGTTGCGGCCATATGATGGGATTCCCCTGAATCTAAAATACATGCATCAGGAGAAGAGTTAATGGAAATTAGTGCATGAGAGTTACCTCATTTTGATAGTGCTTTATCTTTCGGCTTCTTCTTTGCAACTTCATGAATGTGATCCCCAAGGTTGTTTTTCTAAAGTATTTTCACCATCAGATCAATCTATTTCTTCATGCATGTTGATTCAGGATGATAGTCGTGGTTGCAGTAACCACATTTGGTCATACCTTTCTTTCTTTTTCCACCTTTGGAGTATGAGGAATCATTGAAGGGTTTGGAGTACCCTTCCTTCTTTGGCTCTGCATGCACAATTCCCTTGCTTTTCTGCTTGGACTTTGAATTGGAAGAGTTCTTTCTCACATGTACAACAAGTACATGTGCATTAGGTTCCATGATTATCCCCACTTTTATGAGCTTATCTTTCTCATGTGTTAGAGATTCAATAAACTAATCCAAATTCGTCATTTTCCAGGTTGTTCTGGAAGTGAATCTTTTTTTATGGAATGATGAGACGAAAGCAACATAATCCAGACCATTTTTTTCCAAGATAGAAAGGATTCACTTATTGTGTTGAGTTGATTTGTCTATTCCACATCCCTTTAGATGAAGGATGATGGAATTGAACTTCATAAATAAGTCCTCGATGTTATCAAAATTCCCCTGATCTAATAAATTCATCTCTACTTCGAGCATATGGCCTCTCATTTTGTCACGTTTGCTAAAGAGATCCTCCAACTTTTTCCAAATATGATCTAGTATGGTACAAGCTTCAATGTGAAACAAAATCTTGGGGGACATAAACATGAAGATCAGGTCATAGGACTCATCCATGTGATTGAGATACCTATTATTCTCAATAGAAAATTTTGGCTCCACCTTTATAGCCATGGTAATCCCTTATAAGCCTCTACATTTGAGCTGATGCAAAAATTTTAGCTTCCACTCAAAGTAGTTATGAGGTGTGAAAAGTGTTTTCGACGAGTAATCCATATTTTTTTACTACATCTTCATGTTGTACCTCTAAATAAAACTCTTATGTTCCTTCTCCTACCAATCAAGGCTCTAATACCATGTGAAGTTTTCATCATGAACCTAGCTAGTAGAAAAATCACACAAAGCTTGCTAGAGAGAGAAGAGAAGAGGGACAAGCTTGCGAGAAAGTGTGAATTGTATTAAATAAGGAGAGAATAGTAAAAATACACATGATATAATCTATATGAGAAAACTAATGCACCATAGTAGTGATCTAGAGAGATGTGAGCACTCACTGACAAACTCTGGAGTGAACTTCCACCAAGTCCTAGTTAACTGGCCATGCGGTCATCAATTACATCAATTAACTAGCTAATCACAAGTGGAGTGAGGAGAGAATATAGCATGCACATGTGTGGCACCTTATTGGTTATGATCCCAAGGTAAGTGTGCCCTCATGGTGATGATACCAAGGTAAGCATGAAAAACTTGGTGATAATATCAAGGTTTCCATGGAAGACTCCACTCCACTAGTCTAATTGAGGTGTAACTGACTCAAGAATGAAGAGGATGTGGCGCCCTAATATAGGGGAGAATATTATCATCTAGGGAGAATATATCTAACCAAGGGCACCCTCAACATAGACTAGTCAACACAATTACAGTCATTAAATCATTCAATTAAATACTTAATAATTAAATTAAATAATTAATACATTAATTATTTGTACTAATGTACATGTGTAGGGTATGTGTGCGTAGCTAGCGGACACATATCTCATACATGCACTAACGATAAACAAACACTATCTCTAGTGCATAGTTCCTCTATGATCACACTAAGACATGCATGACAATATAGCAAGTAAATTCATCATTTAATAATCTTAATGAACAAAATTACAATAATTCATCAATAAGTCATTATCACACTGAAAATATCGAAAGGGAATCAAAGAGGGTTTTAAACATGGTAGGAGCCAAGTGAGTAAACAATAGTGGCACAGATAATCTTAATCAGTATTCTCAACTATCATCGAAGCATCCTTCCTTCCTAACCTACTTCCATCTTCCATCCTATCCTTTCCTCTGCTGGACTAAGTTGGAGCGTCAACTATATTGACTTAACTCCAAATAGAACCCATAAGCGGAAGTGACATACATATTGACCAAGCTTCCCCGATAGGAAAATAGCAATTGCCATCACACATATAGGGGAGTGTGACTTCACACAACCCTCCCAAGACTCTAGGTTTCAGAGGATAAACGGTGGGAAGTACCTCCACCCCTCCTCATAGAACTAGGGTCAACACCCTACATCAAGTCATATTGTGAAACTATTGTTCTTAGAGTCACGTCATCAAACAACGACTATGGGAAAGTTGTGCATCTTGTCAAAACCACACTTACCACATATCATAGGAATATTTGAAATCATAAATTAAATCATAAGTATAATTTATAGCATACACTATCTTTTTGATGTCTACGACATCCAAGTTACCTCATCACTACAGTCATTTGGTTATTACATAGCTTATCGACCTGTAGGTTAGTTCACGAATACTCATATCCATGCAGATACATCACAGATTTCATATGATCATCCATATTTGTATTGACATTCAATTAGGAAATGTATGCCTATTTACAACATGTCTCACATCTATTATACATCCACAACATAATTTTGAACTAGTATCCATTTTACTAAAATTCCACATTTAAATTTGCATGTTTAACCAATCACTGAGCTATCATCATCATGAGAATATAACAATGAAAATAATATCATGAAATACATAATTAGGTCTAGATGTACATATATCAAATATCTATCCAAATTTAATTGATCCCAAACAAATGTTAAGAATTGAATTACTAAGATGAGTAAACAACAGTGCTCTAAATTCTTGAGGCCAAGATATTAGGCATTACATTCGTGATCCAAAAACATTTGCAGAAGCTTCAATTCATCCAAACTAGGATACAACAGTGAATGAAGAGTATCTCTTTTTAATAGCAAACGATTCTTCGGATCTTGTACATCTTTCGAAAGGAAGAAAAATTGTCAAATGTAAATGGGTCTACATAACTAAGTATGCATTAGATGGAAGTGTTGAAAGACACAAGGATTGATTAGTTTCCAAAGGGTTCTCTCAATTCGAAGGCATTGACTATAATGAAACCATTGCCCATGTATCCAAAATTAATTCCATCCTCCTTATTATATCCCTTGCAACCTCACATAAATGAGAGTTCCCTCTAATAGATGTTAAATATGACTTCTTGCATGGGGATTTGCAAGAAAAAATATACATGGAACAACCTCTCGGCTATGTCTAGAATGAATCCACCCTTGCTTGTTTCCTTAAGAAACATGTGTATGGTCTTTAGAAAGATCCTTAAGCTCAGTATGCCAAAATGGACATCTTCCTTCTTGACACTGGATTTTCTATATGTCATTTTGACCCTAATGTCTATACCAAGAAAGTAGGAAGTTGTCTCATAATATTTTTTCTTTATGTTGATGATCTTATCCTCACTGGTAGTGACCCTAAAATTTTTGAACCATGTGAAAACCAGCTTTAAGAATAAATTTGAAATGACCGACTTAGACTATTTGCACTATTTCCTTGGCCTCCAAGTTTTCCAAACCAAGGAAGGAATTTATATTTCCCAGTCTAAGTATGCTTGTGACCTTATTCATCACTTTCACATGGAAGATTCTAAACCAACCCCTTCTCCCTTTCATTATGGAGTCAAACTTGTTGCCACTTGAACTTCTCCCTAAGTTGATGCCACTTTGTATCATCGGTTAGTTGATAGCCTCTTATAGTTGACTCATACTCATCCTAATATTTCCTTTGTTGTTGGTATTGTTTCCCCGTATATGCAAACACCCCATGAAAGTCATTGGAAATAAGCTAAACGAATACTTCAGTATGTATGGTCTATAGTTCAGTTTAGGATACATTAAAGCTTGGGGGGAACTCCTTTATTGGTTGGTTTCACTAATTCAGATTGGACCAGTGACCCTGATGATCGAAAGTATAGTACAGGTTATGTTTTCAACCTCATTTTAGGACCTATCGCTTGGGCCTGTAAGAAACAATAGGCTATTGATCTTTTTTCAATAGAAACAAAGTACCTAGCAACAGTTAATGCAAGTCAAAAATCCTTGTGGCTTCAATAAATCCTTTCAAAATTTATCTTCCATAAACAACATCGAACCACCCTTTGGTGTGACAATAATACTGCCATCAAGATCTCCAAAGATCCAGTTCAACATAAGCACAACAAACACATCAAGCTACACATGCACTTCATCATAAATCGTATTCATGATTGATTTTTTGAAGTGCTCTTGTGCCCGACAAAATATCAAGTTGTAGACATTTTCACAAAGTATCTTACAGAAGTGAAGTTCTCCAAACTTCAATCTATGTTAGGAGTTCAGGAAGTTGTCATTAAGGGGGGATAGGCTCTAATGCCTCCTTCCTTCTTCTATTGTGTTTCCTTTGTAAATCCTTCAATCCTATCCCAAGTTTTTCTTAATGGGGTATGTTAGGATATTTAGACACTTAGGAGTTAGTTAAGATCAACTTGGTCTAATGTGTAGTTAGGTAAAAGTGTGTTTCTTTAGTATGCATTTGTAGTTAGGTAATCCGATGGTCACGGTGTGTTCCCAACATAGAGTGATCTGACGACTCATATTCTCCTCGATATTAATGGCTACATTGATCCATGGCTTAACACCCGATTGGTCCATGATCTCTATTTAAAGAGCATGGAGGGTCATTTGTCAATGATTGATTGTGAGAAAATATCTTGTAGATATCTCTATAATATTTTATTTTGCATTAATAAATTGCTCCAAGTGGCCACGTTGGTTGGGGTCGTGGATGTTTCCCCATGGGGTTTTTACCATGTAAAAACATCAATGTGTTGATCTTTGATCTAGTTGTGTGAGTGGTTATTGAAGGTGTTTGTCCTTTGTTGAAATACATGTTTTGTCGAACAACTCATACTAGAGAAAAAATCTTTGTGAAATTTTAGTTGCTTATCAAGATCATATGGACACCTCGCCATAAGAATAATATCAACTTAAAGAAGAATAATGATGTGTATTCCAACTATATATGTGTCGACACATCTTTCTTCTTCCAAACAACCCTCTAACTTATTGGTGTATATGCAAAAAATGGTAGGGGATGGATGGAAAACTTGTTTAACTCCTATAATATTACAACTAATTTCTTCTAACTAGCCCTGAATGTTCTTAAAATTGGAAATAAAATTCTCATATATCCTTATTGCAGTAGCTCTCAACTCAAAAGGGACTTTTGACTCTTCTATTATATTCCAAAGGTTAGTTTTGGTCACAGTGTCAAAGGTTTTTCTAAATTTAATGAAGAAACATAGGAGATTGTTTTTATTATTGTGACAGTCCTCCACAATGATTTTAAGTGGAACAAGGTGGCCCACGGTTGAATGATATCTTCTAATCTCGATATGGCCTTTAACTCTTTTTATGTGAATTCTAACCATACATTGAAGTTATTTTCTAGAATAATTCCATGTAACTTGGCTAAAAGAGGGCTAATCATGATGGTCATGTAATTAAGGGAATTGTTTTACCCCACTTTTAAAAATAGGAACAATAAAGATTTGAGTCTAGGGATTAGGGAAATCTTGCTTAGCTACTAAATTGAAGAGCTTGTGAATGTAAGGGATGGCAATAGGCCCTCAAGTTTTTAGGACTTCTACTTAACAACCTTCAATGTACTTAGCTTTCCCTTTAGTGAGATACTTAACCCCAAAATCTGTTTCTTTTAAAGAAAAAAAGTATTCCTATGTAGAAAGGATTTGGATGTTGTCCATGACTTCAGGAGTTACTCAACCCATAATGTCCAATATACATATTGTAAGGAATGAATCCTTTTTTGCTAGAATATTTTGCTAAAGATTCATTAGAACCATGGAGGTAAGTTTGGTAAGTTGTGTCTCCTAACATCAACCTATTTGGGACATATTTAGGAAAAATATGAGGAGGGTAAGTCATTTAATGTATCCTAAGATAAGTGTTGTATTATTTCATATACCAATTTTCAATGCTTCTCAATAGGATCATAGCTGATTTAGTGAATTGAGGGCACTAGTTGCAAAATATTAGTTTGTATGGTGGAGCAAAGAAGTGATCTCACATATATGCATATCTCCTTGTGTACTTGTTCCCCTGTAAGCCCTGATAGTAAACATGAACAAGATTTCTAAGCATATTCCAATTCCAGTTTAGGTTTGGAAAAGAGTTGTTTTCACACACAATATCAATAAAATAATAAGCCATGTTAAAAGTAGGGAGTATCTCATTAACTGACTTCTTAGTATTATCTATGGATCTTCTCATTGCATGGAATAAAATAGAAATTGAATACATAACCACTTGCAATTATAGTATGAAAAGATGAGACCCAAGAATCCTTAAAGTAGGTACAATTTGCTTCCCCGTATAGTCTACACATCAAAGAAATAGCATAAATATAAGGATCTCTTAAATTGGTCATTGTGTATAATCTATCACTCTTTGCAAAGAATCTCTTATCTTCAACCTGCTAACATGCTAATATATTTTTAACATCACGATCCTAGTGAAATTGCTCCACAAATCCAATAATCATGTATTTTTCAAGTTGATGCAATCGATAATATTTTTCCAATAAACATGGTTGGAAAGAGGCAATACATTTTCCCTCATCATTTGTGACAATTCTATTTTATGTATCAGAGTGATGTATAATCAATTTTATAGCCTCTGAATAAAGTAGCACGGGGGTTCTCGTAGCAATAGTATGTAGGTGAGACCTTTTGATATCGGAGAAAAATAATGTCTTTTGTATTCCTGATTGTTGGACCATTGTGAGGGTTAACATCATGGTAGTCCTCCTCTCTAAATTTTATGTATATATCACCCCATCCAGAGAAAATTAGCTGAGGACTAATAAATGATTCAATATCTTTGAAAATTGGCCTAATTGGATCTATGCCAAGTTTTTCCAATTGGATCACATGTGTGTAATGATCTGGAGTAACTTCTATATCGCTATCAATTGTCTCTATAATCTAAGAAAATTCGACATATATATTATTTCCTCTTGGGGGTTGTCTTAGAGTTTTGGGAGTAGATTTCCTTGGAAGTATGTTATCTGCAATAAAAATTTTGACCTAGAATTACTATTAACACAATAATTTTACTCAAAGAAAACCTTATCCTATCTAATTGTTTATAGCGGTCAAAACATAGCTTACTATCAAATTCATATCACATTAACAATTCAAGAAAAACATTTCAACTAGCCTTTAACAAAATGAATCAGCAATGAAAATAAATAAGATTAATCTCTATGGAACTTACATATATCAATTATCACTCACAAGAAAATTGTAACAAAGATTAGAACTTGCTCCACCATGGAGAAAATGATGGATGCACAAAAACACTTGAACTTGCTTCGCTAGGAAAACACTTTACCAAAAAACTTATTTTTGAAGACAAATGCATGCTATTTGGTGATTAAATAGAAATTTTGTTCAAATTATTATAATCATGATATTTATTATCAAATGATTTAAAATTATTTAGCTCATGTAAATCAATCTTTCTAACAATCAAATATATTTATTGTGGTGTGGTGTCATTGATTCCATTCACAACTGTTAGTGGGCCAATTTTGAACTTTCAGTGAATTTTGAACTTTCAGTGGCCCAAATTTAAACTTTTCTTCCACTAAAACCTAAAAATTGTATGCGAACAAAAGTCTTTAGCATCGATAAAAAAAACCAGTTTGCGCAAAGGAAAAAGTTATATAAGAACTTCGTAGAAAGTTTGGGGATGGCCCTGCTAATACTTTGTCTATAGAAAATAAATATGATTTTAGCAGTGCCCACTCTTCACTTTAGCGGTGTTGAATTCAATCTTTTAAACCTAACTAAGTGTTAACCTCCCTCCGATTTATCGAACATCATTTTGAACTTTGGTGAAACAAAATTCCTCAGTGGAGATGGCTTTCCACTTTTGTAGAATAAATTTTAGAATTTTAACTCCGATCGAAGTGAGCACTCTCCTCCACAAAACATTTTCAGAGATCACTTTCGACTTTAAAATATGATAAAAGTGTGAATATTCCTCCAAAAGGGAAAGCCATCAGAGAAGACTTTAAACTTTGCACGATGGGCAAAGTGAAGTTTCAATTGTGATAAAAGTGAAAAGTTACCTTCACTATGAGAGTTTTTGAGAGAATTTTGTAGTTTTCTTGAAGTTGAATATTAGAAAACAATGAAACTTATCAAGAACAAAACTACTTAAGGTAATTTCTCAAAATTAAGGCTTTCATCAATATGTTAAAAAAGGAAATATTTCAAAAGAGAAAAAACCAAATGAAAGTGGAACCCAAAATTTTTGAAAATTTTGGGGTGTGTTGAGTTCTCAACAAATGGTGATACATTAGACAAATCATAGAATCTCTACATTTTTCCTCGAGTCATAAACAAAACTCAATTTCAAGTTTAAAAGTTAGAGAAAAAATTGAAAATAGTGAGTCCTCATATTTCTCAATTTCAACTTGACCTTAGATTCCCTTCCTTACTACAATGAAAAATACTTAGTTAATATCCAAAAGAGAGCACAAGATTAATTTTTCTTTTAGCGTAACTCTTGGCTAGGATGCATATCATAGCTATTGGCCACCACCCTTAAGGATTAGTTTATTAAGTTCTCCATACTAGCCTCTATGTCTCATGATGTTGCTTTGTTGCCTTCAAGCATTCATAGCCTCAATGAATTCACCATGATATCATAGACATTACCCCATTGTCAATGGGCATCCATAGCCCCTGTGGAGATATTTGTATTCCCTCACAAAAACATATTCCTTTCCTTAGTTTCGTATTCTTATTTTGTGAAGAGTTTAACTTAAGAACTATGTGTGTGTGTGTGTGTGTGTGTGTGTGTGTGTGTGATACAAGGGGAACAATAAGGAATCTATGAGGATTATATCTATTACCTAAGACACGAGTAGGGTAGTTTGAGTATTAAGATCATCCCTATAAGGTGAAATGACTTCAGTCATGCTCTCACATCCTTAACCAATATATCTAACTAAATATGATTTAAAATTAAATTTTCCATTGAATTCAGCTAATTACTCGGTAAAAAAGTATTGAACATCACTAAATCCTCAAGAAGAGAAATTATATAGTGCTCTTTTACTTACAAGTTTAACTCACAACTAGATCACCTTGTTTTTGACCTGATAGGAAAAAGGTAAGGAATAACACATAAAAGGAATTCATGTGTATACTAAATGTTGAAAGCCAAACACACAACAATAAGCAAACTGAGTTAAGAAGATCAAAAATTGATTTCAAAATTATTAAATTAAACAAAACCAAAAATAGAATTGTGAAGAAATGAGAAGAAAATCAACTTGAACAAAACCAAGCTCAAAAAAAGGTTGAATGAAACTAAGGATTATTATGTGCAATATGATTGTTTTTCAAACAATCAAGTAAAATACATTTTAAGGATGCAGCCATTAACAGGAATAATATCTAGATCCACTCCCAAACTCTTTATCCTATATGTGCCAGCTCTTATCTTCTTAGCAACTTGAAAAGGATCGAGCCATAAATGTTAAAACTTTGTGTCTTTCCATTTTGGTTCACTTACCCTGTCCCATTGCAATAAAAAGTCTCCTATTTCAATTTTTTTGTCACCAAAATTTTGTTTGTCAGACCCTCATTTAATGATCAGATAATGAGCAACAAAATTTTGTTTATCCCTTTCCCTTTCCTCTTCCAACATGACTCATGTTTCTATTCAATTTTGGAGAGATAAGTAGGAGTTTTCATAAGAATATAGAGAACATTGTAGTGAAGGAAAGAGAACATTGGGTGATAAAATTACCTCAAGCCCATAAACCAAATAAATATGGAGATGTTCATAAAGCACCCTTAGGTGTTACTCGATCAACCCATTAGGTAATGGGTAAAGCATTGTGTCATTTCCTATGGTTTTCAACTATTGACCTTTTCATAATGAGAATCAAATTCTTGTTGGTAGATTCAATCACTCCATTTCCTTTCAAATAATAGTTATCTAAATAATGAAGAATAATTCCTTTACCTAATGTAAATTCAAACAACATAGATGAAGAAAAATATGAAGCATTATCAAACACAATAACCAAGGGAACAACAAATCTACTAATCAAGTGTTGTTCAAGAAATTGGATAGCTATAGTTTCATTAACTTGATATAATGGCATAAATTAAACCAACTTTGAGAAATAATTAGTAGAAGTCAAGATATATTTGTGTTGTTAGAAGAATGTGGATTAATCTCTCCAATAATAACATTTCCCCACTAATCAAAAGATATTTCAATTGAAACAAGTTGTAGTGGTATAGATGCTTTTTCTAGCTCTTAATTGACATGTCTTGCATTTTCAAACATAAGCATGAGCATTCCTAAAAAGAGTAGGCCAATAATAACCACCTCTCAAAATTCTGTGAGAAGTAGTTTCTCTGGCGAAATGACCTCTAACTAGCCCATCATGGAGATCCTTAAGTACTTTGTTTTCATCTTCCTTTTATAAACATATTAACAAAACGTCATCATAGTTCTTCCAAAAAAGGACTCCATTGACAAGTTGATATTGTGCATATTTTAATCTTAGTGCCCTCTTACCTTTAGAGTTCACATGACTAAGACCATTCCTATGATGTAAGAAATATTTCAGGTGAGAGTACCATGAATATGGGCAGGCATGGATGCAAAGGACTTCATTGGTGAGAATATAAAGTTCATTGTCCTAGCATTATTCTTCCTTTATTGTAGAGGTATGTGCTTCAGTTGCCAATTTACAAAGTCCTTGACCATGCACAATATTGGCAGGTTTAAATTCTAAATGATATACATGAATGGAAGTCATCTAATTTCCTCTTCTTTCCCCTAATTCTTGTTGAAAAAAAAGTGATCTAACCATAGGATGAGGAATAATCACCTTAGTGTGATTTTTTAGAATGTATCGTCTAAAGTGTTTGATGGCTCTAAAAACAATGTATGATTGTTTATCAATGTCTAGGAAATTTAACTCTACTCCTTATTTGTACTTATAAAAGAAAACAGACACTCATTTCCTTCCAAATCCTTATGTGTGAGGAATACTACTAAAGAATGGTCAGATGCACAAGTACAAAGGAAAAAATCGCAATCAAAATCATGACTACATAAAGCTTGAGCATTAGCAATTGCAGTTTTAATCTTTTCAAAAGCTTCCTTTTCAACTCTTGTCCAATTGAATTCAACATATTTTTTAATCATTTTTTGTAATGATTTCATAGTTTTGGCAAAATCAAGGACAAATATACTCAAAAAATTAATCTTTCCAAAAACATATTGCATTTATTTCTTATTATGAGGAAAATGGAGTTGAGAAACGACTTTAATATGTTCAGGGTCAATCGTGACACCTTATTTAAATATAATATAACCAACAATTTACCTTTTATAATTACGAAGATACGTTTCTTTCGATTTAGTGAACTACCATATTTCTGACACCTTTCAAAAATATGAGTGAATGTGATATGATCAGTTCTTGGAATATATATTTACATCATCGAGATGTACAACCACATTATTATTTATTAGGCCATGGAAAGCAATATCCATTGCTCGTTGAAAAGTAGCACGTGCATTAATTAGAAAAAAGGGCATTATTTTATAAGCAAAAGTTCTCGATTTAGTCCTAAAGGTCATTTTAATTCTATCAACTTCAACTACAAGTACTTAGTTATATCTTGAAAAATTTTCAAGTAGTGAAAACATTTCATATCCTAAGAAAAACTACAAAATATGATCCTTGCATGGCACTAGATAATTGTCCTTTTTAGAGGCTTTGTTTAAGTTTTTAAAATCAACACACAAATGAATTTCACCTATTTTCTTCATTAGTAGAACTAAGTTTGCTACCCATGCGGAGTGGCAGACTTGAAAAATGATTTTAGCATCAAGCAGTTTTTTCAACTCTTTATGCACTTGAGATTCAAGGGAAGGGTGGATTTTCCATATTTTTTGTTGAAAAGGTTTAACATCACTACAAGGAGAACACCTTGCAGCAGAGGTTTTTAGTGTTACAAGATTTGGAAAAAATTTCAAAAAACCCTTGGTATAGCCTCTGCTATTCCAAGTGGAGGTTTTAACGAATATTCCAAATAACTGAAAAAAAATTGGGCAGACAAAGGTTGTAGTGGAGGTTTTTTTTCAATGCTTTTATTGGTAACAAACGCACCAGTGTATTTTAATTCACACGCACCGATGTGTTCTTAAGAAACATGCACCATTGTGATTTTAAGTAACATGCATTGGTGCACACACACAATCACAAAGCCATAGTGCTCTTAAAATTATTATTCCCCAGTACCATATTTTCTATTATATGAAACACCAATGTGTTTTTTTTTTTATGCAGCAACGATGCTCGTATAAATATTATACCCTGATTCTCTTATAGATTATCACACTAGTGCCTATACTACCACATGCACATAAGGATAATGAAATTTCCATAAAATGAGGTGAGATGTCGGTGCCATTTTTTGTTACTAAGCATCGGTTCGTATATGATAATTACAACATCGGTGTGTATATTATATATAAAGCACCGGTGCATATAATATATGTAAAGCATTGATGTGTATATTATATATAAAGCACTAGTGCATATATTATATGTAAAACACCGATGCGACTAGTCATACGTTATGTCGCTTAAAGTAATAAATATAATCAATCGTACGTTTTGTCGTTTAAAGTAATGGTGTTTTTTCACAATTGTTAGCACCGATGCTTCTATTTAATTAATGGGAATCGATGTGTATTGATAAAAAAATGCATTGTCGTCTATTTTAGGGCATGCACCGTTTAGTGACTTCAAAAGAATAAAATGCACTCATATGCATATATTTTAATTAATTGTTTGTTTTTACAAATTTTCTATTAATCATCTAAAAATCAATTTTTTTTTATAATAATATTGTTTTTATATTTTTGTTATTATTTTTTTATATAATCATAACATTAATGCATTATCCAACGATTTACACCTCTATTGTTTGTAACAATGTAAATCATCCATATGTTAATTAATCAACAACGCAACATTTTAGAACATTAGACAATGCAATAAAATAAGAAACCCATTTTATTATATATGAATAAAACACCCATCGTCATACAAAATGGGATAATGTAAAGGTTCAAAATAATCAAAATGAAACCAATATGTAATTGTTACACTTATTGGTAACATGTCCTCATGAAATTGGGACATTATGTCAAGTACATTAAACAAAATCTTTGATTTTCACACACAACTTGTAGTAACATTCAATTATTTTGATTGTCATTCATCACTTGAACTGTTGTCATCACTCGAGCTGCGTACATGCTTCATTTCTTCATCACTTGTAGGTGATATTCTACTTTCATTATTTAAACTATTGTTTTCTTCATCGACTTGTTTTTTATGTTCTACATGTTCATGCTCCATCTACAAACATAGAAATAAAGTGTAATAAGTAAATTTTTTAAATATATAGTATATTATAAATGATTATGTAAATCAAAAAGTTTACCATAGAAACGAGTGATTCATAAACAATACACATGTATTCGAAGTCATGTTGCATGTCATCTATCAAAATATCTTATGTTGGTTGCTCTCCATACTTTGTTTCCTGCATGTTTAATACGTCATGACAAAGAATAGTCAATATAATTAATATAAGCGTTTCTTATTGTTCCATTAATTATAAAACAAGGGGATATAAGAAACATAGCTATTTACAAATTGTTCAATTAAACCTTGATACTTCAACATATACTCACAACCCTTAATTAACCCAATGTTTATCAATTCATTGGTTGGCTCTTCTTTGTATGTTAGCACCTATTAGAAGACATCCATGGACGCGTGTAAATTAATTATTTAAATACAAAGATCACAACAAATGTGAAATATTAAGTAAGGCTAAAAACATAAGTACTCACAAACTTTGTGATCATCCTTTTTCTTCCTTGTCGTCCTGTCTTATGTGTTGAATGGGTTCCATTTTAAATTCTTTTCTACAATAAAGCAATTGAAAAATAGCATTTCATACGATAATTAAATTTGATGTATATGAATGAATGAATGAATGATTGCATACCTCTGATGCACATTGTTGTTGGAATGCCTCATCATGTGATGCAATTATGTTCATTTCTTTTACCATTTCCTTGTACACTTTTTTGGACATCCCTACTGACATGTATTGGTTTTCCCCTCATTTGTCGCTTCGAATTTTCATAATTTTCCTGAAAAATGAAAAAGCACAATAAGTGTTTTTTAAATGGACATGGAAGTAAATATAGCAAAACAAATTAATTTGGTAAATATTGGAACATATTATAGAAAAAAATGTTTAGTAATAACACCTTTTAAATGATTATTTTTTGTTATTGTAAGTTTTTGCTATTGCAAGTCTCACGGGTCTCATTGACCATTGGTCTGGAAACTCTTCCTGTAGTTTATGTATAACCTTATTCTTGGAGTCATTGGATTGATTTTTGTATTTTTAGTGGAAAGTACATCTATACGTTCTTTCCACTATATCTCTCAAAGTTATGTAAAACAATTTGCCCCTTTCATTAACTTCAAGCACCACTCCAGTTGAATTGATGACCAAGTTGTCATCATCCTTTACATCCTTCAAAAATTTTACCTTCTTATGACAACATTCCATTTCCTCGCTAGCAGTCCCTGCATTACACTAAAAAATGTGAAATCGAGTGTTTAAAACTTGTTAATGTTAAGAAATTCATTTTTAGTAAAAAGTCAAAGAAAAAATTCATGTTGATTACCTTTCGATCCACCTAATTCCTCGTTTTCAACATTTCCATAAATATTTTATGCTCTTTTGCACTCAAATTATGAACCATCTTATCGATTTTCTTCAAGTTTTTGCTCTACATGACATGTATTAACCAATACACATCATTAATTTAAACATACCGATAATTGAAATATGTAATTAAATTTTTACTAAAACTTAAAGAACTTGTCTCTTTCTCTTGTTGGGATGAGCTACCACCATGCTTGCTGCAATAAGTTGTTTTCCTTAAACTCTTATCAGCCATCTTCTATAATAAAAAAAATAAAAATAAAAACATGAATCATCAGACATAGAACTCATGAAATAGTTTTAAAAAATAATAGGTCGGTGCATGTAATGAAATAGTACGACCTAGTGCACTCAACATCTCTATATGCATCGATGCTCATTACTAAATATTGCGCACAGACTAAAAACAAGAATCATCAAATATAGAACTTATGAAATAGTTTTACAAAATAATATGTCGATGTGTGTAATGAAATAGTATGACCCAATGCGCTCAACATACCTATATGCACCGGTGCTCATTACTACATATTGTGCATCGACTAATCTGCATGCATAAATTATTAAAATCATTAGTAATTATATTTTAAGTTAATTGGTTTTGTTGACACACACACACACATATATATATGAACACCAATGTGACACTACTGTACAGTGCACATCATGTGTTGTGAAAAAGTCTTTTGAAAAAAAACTGACAGCGACAAGGTTTGGGGTCCAATGCAATGAGTTATACCATTGCAACAGATATTAAATGCCCCATATAAAACTAAAAAAAAAACTATAAAAATCTATAGCTTAAAAAAAATCCCCTTATGAAATATAGAGAGGGGAACCAAGAAAAAAAACCAGAAAGTTAGGGCTTCCAATACCAAAGATAAGTATGAAACTCTTGTATTTTTTTGGAGAATGCATTGAAAATAGTTTGAATCAAATGGGGAAAAATTGAGATGATCAATTGAATAAAATCACATACCTGAAATTTCTCCATTGTCGATATGTATGTGGCCTATGGTAATCCCTTTCAAATTTGGCTCTTTAAAAAAAATCAACCCACTCTGAAGTCTTCGCTGGTAAATCTCATGCACAAATATCCCTTCTTAATTTTATCAAAAAAATGAAATAATGAATAGTGTTTTCATTTATAAACACATACTTTTCAAAAAATGAAATTCTCACTCATTTTTTCACTTTATATTTTGGCGCATTGATGATAAACCTGAGCGTTGTTTTTTTGTAACATGTTTTCGGTGCGCTATACAGTTTAGCACACATTTGTTCTTTAAAGAGCACCATTGCGCTTTGAAGCACAATGTACTTTAAGTCACATCGGTCTGCTTGGTCCGTATAGAAGCACCAATGAAAATAATATATTTACGATTTTAGTTTGTTTTTGCTATAGATTCATTGTGGTACACAATTTTAGGTTCATGGTGCGCTATATAAATACAAACACATTAGTGTCAATTTTATTGACATAATAAAAATGCAAATCTCCACAATTAAATTTTGTGGAGATTTTGCTTACAATTTTAGGCACTCGGTGTGTTATAGACATACAAACACACCGACGTCAATTTTATTGACATAATAGAAATGCAAACCTCTGCAATTAAATTTTGTGGAGATTTTTCTTTGCGGAGATAGTAATGGAGGGGGCGCTTCACTGCTTTTCATAATTTAATGCATCGGTGCCTTATTATATATAGATGCACCACCATATGTAACTAATTAGGAGCACCAATAATGTTTAAAAGACATTTGAAATTTTGTTTGAAGTTAGATTGTTCTAGTATGCTTCCCAAACTTTCATTTAAGAATTCATTTTGGTTTTGATGACGGTTTTGGCTCAAATGCAGGGGAAAAAGGGTTATAATATTAAATGGTCAACTCTTCAGATTCCAACTCATTCCATATTGTTACGATTGCATCAACTTCTCCCCCACCATTTGAAGTAAGTCTAGATTGTATTTATAATTCATTTATCTCATTGAATTTATGTCATTTATGCAGGTGCATTTTAATAATTGTTCATTTAATTTTGTAGGATCATGATTTTGGATCACGTTCAAATGCACAAGATCTTCCACCAGTCTAAAAATTTTGCAAGTAATTATCAGGAGAAAGATATCGCAGGAAAATGTTTGATGAAAATGGACAACTAATTTATCCTTCCAATTGTAAGATGCCATCTTCCAGCAACCTGCAACATGGGTCAACAATATTACACCCTGAATTGGATCTCTCTTATGACACACTAGTAGTATGTGGTTGTTCAAAATGTAAAGGGTTGAAGAAGAACTCTCGACGTGTCACATTGTCCCATTATATTAATGATCGACTACCCAAAATTGATGGTCTAATACCTCCCACTACGGTCAGGAATCGAATAGGTGATATTGAAAAGACATGTAGGAACACTTCCATATGCTCCTTTTTTGAAAAGTTGGAAGCCATATCAACTAACGTTTTTCCTAAATTGGCCAACTGATCCAAAATGGATCCAGGAACCAAAATGGGTCCAGGAAGGCCTAAAAAACAAAATTCTCGGAATCATATGAAACAAGTGCCATTGCGTTTGTCTCATCGCATTGATTCCGGCCATATAATTTTTTTCCTCAAACGAGCATTGTATGCAACAGTTATCGCGTTCTGATCAAATTCCCAAACATGCATAAGTCAACTGGTCAAAGTCAATGCTAACGTCAGCAGGTACGACAAGTGATGTCATGATGACATCATCATGTTGATGTGGCATCACCAGGAGGTGACACATGTCACCTTGATTTGGCACTTTCGAGTTGAGTTGGCACTGTACATATTTGACAATGTCACTGTACGAATGACATGTGGCAGTCTGTACAGTGATGTGGCCCAATGACAGGCTAACACATGGATGTACGGACAATGGATGGTAGTACGACAAGATAACGTGGAAGTGACATGTGGCAGGTGACTGGATTGTACAGTGGAGGACGTGGCAGTACGGACTAGCACGTGGCAGTACGACAGGTTGATGTGGTAGTGACACGTGGCATATGACTGGGTTGTATGGTGGATGATGTGGCAGGTGACTAGGAAACTGACTGGGCCATTGCATCAACAGTACGGGCCAATACAAGGTGACACTTGGCCCAATCACAGGGTTCCATGTGGCACCCTGTATTTTCCCAAGGTTGGTTGGCTAAAAGTTTGTTCCTCCTCTGGGGGGATTCGAACCCCAGACCTCACAGGATATGCCAACAATTTCGTGCAAGGGTGTGGACCATCCGGGATACACGTGTTGCTTGTTTATGAAACAATGACATTTATATTTAAAATAGAATTGGCGTGGATTTTGGAATGAGCCCCGGTCGGTGGGGGCCAGCCCCGTCCGACCAGGGGATAATGACCAAGAGCTAACTGCCTAATGGATTTTGGGGGTGTGTGGGAGCCAGAGCCAGGGCCATATGGACATTCAAACGACCAAACGACCAAGGGTCTAGTTTATGGGGGGCTAAGGACCACGAGCGTGCGAGCCCTCGTCCACATGGAACAACACCATAGGACCAGGGGCCGAAGTTCGAGGGGTTGCACCCAAATTTGGTCAATTTTGGGTTTTTCAACTTTATAATGTGATTTTGTTTTATTTTTAAGCCTGTTTTGGGAGATTTTGTCCATTATTGGAGGATCTGGAGCCCTTTTTGAGGCCAGATCTTGAGAGGAAGTTGGGAGGTTGTTGCCAACTTCAAACCTATATAAACCAAAGGTTCTTGACAATCTTAGAGAGGTTCAGATAAGGATAAATGTTGAGGAATTTGACATTCAAAGCCATTTTTATGCAGCGAAGCCATTGAGGAGAGGAACTTTGTCGGTCATTTCTGGAAGCTTCGTTCAACCGTTTTCAGTGCTGTCATTTATGTTGGGTTCTTGAGGTCTAGAAGAATACATCCAGAACAGTTTGTAATCCATTTGACACTTTTATGATGTATTTTGAATCTTTGAAGATAAATAAGAAATCCTCACCCACTGAGACAAAGGCCCGGAGACGTAGGCGATATTGTCGAACTCCGTTAACAACTTTGTTGTTATGGTTTGTTGATTATTTGTGCTTATTTCCAGATCTGTATATCTTATTATGGATTTCATGTTACATCGTTAATTCTTCCTCTTTCTTCAATTCCTAAATGGCTAATGAACTCATGATTTAAAACTCAACCATAGTCTTTAAAATATATTTTCGGATCGAGTGGTATCAAGGCAGGTTGACGGTTGGTTTTTGAGTTTGCATGATTACCAGGGAAACGCTAAATCGTGGTGAAGGCAAGCTTGTTGAAGAGAATATTGAGATTGGATCGAGAAAGAGGAGTTCTCAAAGTGAGAAGATGGCATCGAAAGAGGGACTTTCTCATACCAATATAGAGTTTCAAAAGAATTTCTTCGCCATGTTGGAGATGGTAAAAGTTTTATATGATGATTACTTGGAGTGGAAGAGACCAATTCTAGGTGAATATTCAAAGGCCAAAAGTGAAGAAGGAGAGGATCCTCCTAAACCTCCTCCTTCACCTCCTTCTTCTCCATCAACTTCTTCTTCTTCAAGTACAAGTTCCAAATCCACCGCAAGAAAACATTCCCATAAACATAAAAATGATATGCCTTTACTTAAGCTTGATGTGAATTTTGAATTACCCATGTATGATGGTGAAGTCAATGCAGAGAGGCTTGATAACTGGGTCAAACAGATGGAATTTTATTGCAGTGTGCAACAAATCAAGGATGAGGCAACTCAAATCAAATTGGCATCGCTTCGACTTGTAGGCACAACACTCATCTTGTGGCAAAGCAAGTTGCAAAATGGCACGCAACAAGTGGGTAATGTATTTCCATCATGGAAAGTTTTTTTTTTCTGCACTTAAAAAACAATTTTATCCTTTGGGTTATAAAGAGAAGGCTTTAATTGACTGGCAAGGTCTTAAACTAAGAAAGGAACAAATAATGCAAGAATACACAGATGAATTTGTAAGATGGCATTAATGTTAGACATTCCATTACATACCCAAGAAACTCTTATGAAGTATATAGAAGGTTTACCTGCACACATTCATAACACTCTATTTATGTGTGTACCTACTAATATTGATGAGGTTTATGTTCAAGCAACATACATTGAGGCAGGGAAAACAAGAGTTGGTGTATCAGGGGAATCGTCTTCGAGAAAAGAGGACAAAAGAAAGTGGAATGGAAAGAAAGAAAATCCAATGGCAAGAAAGGAAGAGAATCTCTCTTGCAAGCATTGCAAGAAAGAAGGGCATGATGATGACCATTGTTGGAAATTTCATACCAAGAAGAGACCGAAGTGTTTCAAAGAGAGGAAACGGAGGCAAACAGTTGCAGCAGCAACACGACCAATAGACTTGGGATCAAATTCGGGTAATGAGTCTAAAATCACATCAGTTGGTTTGACAAGTAAAATTGGTGATGGATATGATTCTAGAAGTAAATTCTTTCACATAAGGGTCATAATGAGGCATACCAAGGTCGACACATTGATAGATAGTGGATCTCAATCTAACTTGATTTCAGAGGAAGTGGTTAAACAATTGGGATTAAACACTCAGATGCATCATAAACCTTACTCACTTAAATGGATAAGCAACAATCATAAATTGAACATACAAAGAAATGCACTTTAAAGTTTGCAATTTCATCAAAATTTATGGATGAGGTAACGTGTGATGTGGTGCCACTCAATGAATGTGGAATGGTCTTAGGCAGTCATTATTTGTACGATCACAAAGAAATCTTCTACAAGGAACATAATCAATATCACTTAGTCAAAGAAGGAAATGAATATGTTGTGCATGCTCATCACTTAAAAGCAAATCAATCTCTTCAAACAATGGAACAATTAAGGAAGGAAGCTCATGCAAGCAACACACCTATAATTGTGCCAAATCAAGAAATTGATCTTAAGCATGAACATGAGATGATTGTAGAATGGAAGTTCAATCATACTTTGCTTCAAGATAAGCTAATGTCCTGCAAGTACTACAAACATATTAGCTCTTTTGCAGTCATATTTCTGATGTTATCATTGCTAATGTTTTCAACATGAATGGTAGTGGCTTCAGTAATATGTAACAGAGTACAAGTGGCTAACAATATGCTGTCAATTTTCATGGTTGTTTTATAATTGATATTGATGAGACAAGTGCAAAGGACAGAGTTTAAAGACAAAGAACAAGTGGGGTGGCCTATCTCGTAATTGATGACTGGTTAGTATCCTTTTGTAGGATAAAAAGGTCTTAGTTGGGAGGCGTGATCCAAAATGGATCCAGGAACCAAAATGGGTCTAGGAAGGACTAAAAATAAATTTATCAAAATCGGACAAAACCAGTGCAATTGCATCCTTCTCGTCACGATGATTCCGACCATATAATTTTTTTCCTCAAACGAACACCGTATGAAAAAGTTATCGCGTTCTGATCAAATTCCCAATTAGACAAAAATTCAACGTTGACGTCAGCAGGTACGACAAGTGACATCAGCATGATACCATCATGATGACTTGGCATCACCAAGAGGTGACACAAGTCACCTAGATTCAGAACTTTCAGGATGAGTTGGCACTGTACATATTTGACACATGTCATTGTACAAACGACACATGGAAGTTCGTACAATGACATGGCCCAATGATAGGATGAAACATGGTTGTACGAACAACAATTGGAAGTATGACAAACTGATGTGGCACTGACACGTGGCAGGTGACTGGACTGTACAATGGAGGACGTGGTTGTATGGACTGACACGTGGTAGTATGACAGGCTGACGTGGCAGATGATTGGGTTGTATGGTGGATGATGTGGCAAGTGATTGGGAAGTTGATTGGGTCATTGCGTCAGCAGTACGGGCCAATCCCAGGGTGACACATGGCCTAATCTCAGGGTGCCACATGGCACCCTGGATTTTCCCAAGGTTGGCTGGGTAAAATTTTGTTCCTCCTTTGGAGGGATTTGAACCCCTGACCTCACGGGATAGGCCAACGGTTTCGTGCAAGGGTGCGGACCATCCGAGATACATGTGTTTTTTTTTTATGAAACAACGAAATTTATATTTAAAATAGCATTGGCGTGGATTTTGGGATGAGCCCCGGTCGGCGTGAGCTAGCCCCATCCGACTAGGGGCTAATGACAAAGATCTAACCACCTAACGGATTTGGGGGGTGCATGGGAGCCAGAGCCAAGGCCATATGGTCATTCAAACGACCAAGGGTCGAGTTTAGGGGGGCTAAGGACTAGGAGCGTGTCAGCCCTTGGCCACATGGAAAAACACCATAGGACCAGGGCCGAAGTTCGGGGGGCTACGCCCAAATTTGATCAATTTTGGGTTTTTCGACTTTATAATATGATTTTATTTGATTTTTAAGCTTGTTTTGGAAGATTTTGTCCATTATTGGAGGATCTGGGCCCTTTTTTTAGGCCATATCTTGGGAGGAAGTTGGGAGGTTGTTGCCAACTTAAAACCTATTTAAACCAGAGGTTCTTGGCAGCCTTAGAGAGGTTCAAAGAAGGAGAAATGTTGAGGAATTTTATAGTCAAAGCCATTTTTATGCAGGGAAGCCATTGAGGAGAGAAAATTTACAGACCGTTTTCGGAAGCTTCGTTCAATCGTTTTTAGTGTCGTCAGTTGTGTTGGGTTCTTGAGGTCTAGCAGAACATAACCAGACCAGTTTGTAATCCATTTGACATGTTTCTAATGTGCTTTTGAAGCTTTGAAGAGGAATAAGAAATCCTCACTCACTAAGACAAAGCCCCGAAGGCGTAGGCGATATTGCCAAACTCTGTTAACAACTTTGTTGTTATGGTTTGTTGATTTTTTGTGCTTATTTCCATATATGTATATCTTATTATGGTTTTCATGTTACATAATCAATTCTTCCTCTTTATTCAATTCCTAAATGGTTATTGAACTCATGATTTAAAACTCAACCATAGTCTCTAAAAGATCTTTTTGGATCACCAACCCATCTCCTTTTGTTGAGTCAATGGAGAGTTCTAGTGAGCCAAAGTATGATATCAACACTACCCAAAACATCTCTACTAGGAGATTCAAAAAGTTGTAGGAGCTAAGAGAAAAAAATGTCCAAGTACACACCAAACTTTGTTCAATTGTTGGAAGGTAGTGACGACTTCCCTCTTCCTATCCATCTGCAAAGTAAATACCAAACATGTTACAACCGAGCTTTGTATGGCGCTTGTCCATCTTCCATGCATGTGCCTAATGTTGAAACCAGACTCTCATTTTTTTATAATAGTTATATGATTTCCAAGTCTAAAATAGACATTGCAAATCTTGGGTTGTTTATCCTTTCACATGTATTTGTTCCTCCCAAACAATCAGTAGAACTTATGCCATATTTTGTTCCTCTTTATAGTCAATATGATTACTTGAATATTGTTAAATACAAACATAGCATTTCCATGTATAGTATGTGCATGAATGGTTATGCATGTGGAAATTCAGCGGGGAAAACCTATTATATATCGATGGTTTTCCGCGAACTCATGGGAACATTGTAGGGTTCATAAATACTTGTAATTCCTCATTATTTAGTGAAAAATTTTCCTTTGAGAAATACTCCGATGACAAAGAGTTCTTTATGAAAAGGAAGGAATCCAAATTTTTTGTTGTGCAAGAAATATGTAGTTTGTCTCCTAGTGACGAGTTGTTAATAAACTATAACTTTTGTAGACTACCAATTGCTCATCAAAAATGCATTGCATTGGGTCTACCTTTAGACATCCCCCTGGGGCATAAGAAAAAGATGATTTAGTAATTGTATTTTTTAGATTTTCAATGGAACTAATGTAAATGTATTGTTTAATTCGACATTTTTTTTATAAAGTGGTTGGTTGCATGTTGCAATCATTGCATCAAAGATGGGGACTAAGAGACCTATAACATCTACACATGGACTTTAGTTTATTTTATATATTGACTTTTATTAATATTTTTATATTTTTAGATATTAATATTAAATTAAATTAATTTAATATTATTTTAACCTTAACAAAGTAATTATTTTCCTCACTAACCAATTCTAATACTTCAATTTCCTTATGAGGAGAGTCATGAACAATTAGTATAGTGCTATCAATAAAATAAATGAAAAAAAAAACATTTCATACTTGAGTAATTATTCAAATTAATTTCTTCATTCATTAACCAAATCCAATATTTCTATACATGTTAATACAAAATAAATGAACTGCAATATGTAGCATATTTTGTTAATAGAATATTGAACTAATACTTACATATTTTTACATACTTTTTAATAGAAGATTCATAAAGTTGGTAATAAAGTTAAAAATTGTAAAACCATTTCATCGAAAGTGTATAGATCAAACTTTATTATTATATATTCCTTATATTTAATAATTAAAACTTAATCAAATAAATTTAATATATTATAATAGTTGAATAATATAAATTAATAAAATATTTGGAAAAAATAAATATAATAATTGTGATTTTAGTAAACGATTATCTTATAGCTTTGTCTTATAATCTTTGAATAATAAAAATTAGTAAAACAATATTATTATTGCGTCATCATTATTTATTTATTTTTAACAATAACTAGTGATATTGTTGGGTTGTTATATTCTTTGCAATGAAAGTCTAGTAGAGGTGAATCGGTTGATGGTCGAAGTCGAGGTGGATCAACAACAAGTCGAAGTCAAGATGGATCGATAACAGGTCGAATTCAAGGTAGATCAACAACAAGTCAAAGGTCGAGGGATTCGACCAGGTAAAGTCGAAGTAGAAGATATCGACAACAATTCAACCAACAAGAGGTCGAAGTGCATGTGTGATATGACTCACTGGAGACCAAATGAACATTGATTGATAAACCGACTTGGAGTCGACTGTAACAAAATCCCAATATTTGCAAGATTTGTAGCTAATGATATGAATGGATTCGTAACCATTTTTTGGCGCCAATATTTAGGGGTTTTCCTATTGTAAATCCTATAAAGAGGCATGTTGTAAGGCCGTAAAGGATGGTGTGATCTAATGTAAATAATCGCAGGTTGTTGGTCATGCATATGTAATTAGAATTGGCTACAGGGTTGTTCTATCATGTGCAAGAGGCTATGATGTTGATTGTGTCTTACGTGTGGACCAAGGTTAGACATGTAACCTTTTATTCTGAATGAATAAGACAACAAGAGAACATAATGCTCAAAGGAATGTTGATTTTCCTGGTTAAGGGTTTCCAGGGTAAAATATCGGTTAAATTATTATTCTCTTCTGCTAGGATTAGTGTGGAAGTGTCCTTCATTTCCTGACATGTGGTATTAGAGATTAGGTCTTCCCTGACAAGTGACTTACCAGAGTTTTGTTATGCTTTGGTGAGTATATCAGATCTTGATTTGCAAATCTTGAATCTGGTAATAAAACCCTAGGTACAGTAAGAGTTGTAAGTCATAAATTATGTTAAAGATACTTTCCCATGTAGCGTGTTGGGATGTTCAGGTCCAGGAGAGGGTTGTCCACTAGAGGGGAGGATCCACTAGTTGAAGGAGTTGTCTACATTGCCATGGGGGTCGATGCAGACTGAACCTACAAACTTTCCACTTCTGACCAAATTTTTTCTACTTCATCATGATGATACCTCGTGGTTGTCCTATGTTGTATGAGGATTTCCAATATGTAGGTTACCTGCATGGATAAGCCTTGAAATGCAAGATAAAGTTTTTGGAGGGAGTTCCATAGGTCATCTGAGTTATCTTCCTATTCCTGGGGGGATTTCAAAGACTTATCTTTGCTGCAGGGAATTTGGACCAGGTAATTATTTTTCCAATTGGAGGGCTTTCGAAATAGGGGAGGGAAGTTGACTGAGATGCCACCCCATGGGACCTTAGAAAAAAGGATATTCTAGGGACAAAAATCCTAGAACCACCAAACGAGGTATCCAAATTTCCTAGCTTGCACTTCCTTTCAGCCAGTGAAGTTTTGCATATGACAAGTGTCTAAGGCTCCAAAGAGGAGAGAGGAGCCATGGGCCAAAAAATAAAAGAGTTGAACCCACTAGGGGCCTAGAAGAGTAGAGCCAAACAGAGAGAAGTCACTAGAGAAAGACCCACCTATTCACACCTGAAATTATCCAATCTCAGTTCTTCCTCCTAAGTGCCATGAGAAATCAATCCATGTGAGCAGAGTTGTCGTGCCCAATATCTTCCTTGGAAAAAAAAATGTTACGTACCATTCTTCCATAATCTCATCATAGAATCAGAACCCACCGACACACACCTATAATTCCCTATTCCCAATTATACCCCCAGAATGTTGAGTAGATAAAATCCAAGCAAGGAGAGCTTCTAGGCTCGATGACTTCTTAGGAAAAAGAAAACTAATGAACCAATCTTCCAAAATTACGGTGTGAGGATTGCTCGGAGATCAAGAAGGAGGGTTCTCACACACAAACTAAATACCATGAAACTCCATGATTTCGATCAGATGACAAACATGTCTAGACAATCCTATGAGCACTACAACCATCACATCCACTGCATCTTGCATGCATTGGTTCTTCTCCGCCATAACGAATTCACTAAATTCTAAGTGCACAATCCCACCTTGGTCGTGTGAAGGGAATACATGAGGTATAACATGTTGAGCGTTGCTTACATTCTCATGTGCAGACGAGGAATGAGTTTTCATCCTAGCGAATGTTTCCATGTTGATCTGTGCCACCCATTTAATCTTCATGATGTCCTATGTGATGCATATTTACTATGGTATAGTGAGATGGGATGATCTCCCATTAATACAAATAACCCATTTTTTAGCCAACGTGGCAAAATTGGCTTGGGTATCAACCAATCCATTTTTCTCCCTTAAGATATGTCGAAAAGTGACTTGTGGTATAGCCATGAGTGTGTGCCTATTTTTTTAATAGTGTTGCTTAGTTAGACATCCCTTGGCATGGATCCTTTGACCAAGTTGTTCATTGTGTTCAAGGAGTCTCCTAATATGACAAGATGTTGGATATGTCTCTCCTTGGCCAACAAAATACCTTGGAGAATGGTGTATTCTTCATCTTGGTTATTGGTGGCTATGCATAAGCTCCATGCATAGCAAACCTCGATATTTCCCCTAGGGTCAATGATGACCCCTCCTGCACCTACCACTCTGTATTATATCATCATTATTATTAGTGAATAATTATATCATAATGTTATTATTGCAATATATGAAAAATACATAATTATTCAAATAAGAATCAGTTCACTCATCATATTTATGTATTTTTCATTGTAAACATGTTTAATCAAGATATTGTATCTTGTTGGACAACAAACAACTCATCTTGAAGAAGAATTAAGAATTATAGGGCATTAATGGTTATAAAGTTTTCCAATCACAATCCAAAGTAAACAATGTCATAAATATAAAATTAAACATTATATATATGGCAACTCTAAATTCTAATGAGTGATACATATCAAATTTAATTTTAAAAATAGAGAAATCATTAGCAGACTCATAATACATTTTATAAGTAAAACAAAAACAACATCAACATGATTTGAAAAAACAAAATATACATGTGCGATATATTTTTTATAGTGCACCCATGTGATTGAAAGTGCATCGGTGTGGTTGTTACGTAAAAATGCACCAACAAAAAAAATAATTGACGGAGTATGTATGCAAAGCTCTACAATTAAAATTTTGTAGAGGTTTTGCTTTGCGAAGGAAATCACTCTTCGGTGCCTCTCATAATTTAGTGCATGAAATCAATCATTTTCCACTCCCTAAGTGCTCTAGATCGCATGTCCTCCTCCGCGAGTTGCTCGACTTTCCCCAATATACCAATATTCATCATTCATGTAGCCATAATATGAACACATGTCAATTAGTTTGTAAATCACATACCTACACCTCTTATTTTCCTCAAGGAGCTTATCGAATATCTTTTTAACATCGAGGAGGAATTTTGTAGCACAAAAGTATTTGTAGCTTAGCCCCTTACCAGTAGCACTGAGAAAATCAACTTCGTTCCTTTCCAAGTCCATCATATTAGCCCCTACTTTGGCATAATTGGGACTACCAAGCTCTACGATCAGAGCTTCCCAGTGCCCCTTTTTCCTAATCAACAAGAAAGGAACCATGTTGCATTTCTTAATTATAATACTTTTTCAACCTCAAGAATGACATAAGGCCCATATTGTATATTTAATAGAACTTAAGAAACACATTTGAAAAAAACATTATGATCCATAAACTTCATGAGCATGCCATATCACTAAATATTAAGCATTTCCTTTTCCTCATCCTGCTCGTCCAGAATATCCTCACTTGTGTATTTATTAATAATCTCATATTTCTTCTTCTCCAAAACCATGCAATCAGTCTCTTTCTCATTTAGAAAGGGCACATGGGAAAAAAACTCTCACTCTCTCTATTGTTGGTTTCCCTTGTCCTGCTCTCCCATTTCCTCTGCCACATATTCCTCTTCCTTGAACAAGACCATCTTAACAACAATGAACTCTCCACTCTTAATAATCAACGTGGCCTCCCTCTTAATATACTTGAACCTCTGCCACTTGACCCTCAATGCTCTAACCCGCATCCCCTTGTTCGAGGTTCGCTCGACTTTCTCTAAGATATTGTCCTCATCATCCCTCTAGCCATAATAGTTGATGTCAATTCGCATGTAAATAACATACCTATACCTCCTCTTATTTTCCTTAAGGGGCTTATCGAATACCTCTTCGACGTTGGGGAGGAATTTCCCAGCTCCACTTGTACAATTGGTTGCTAGAATATGGCATGTTACAATCTTCCAACAACCAATTGTATAAGTGGAGCTGCGAAATTACTCTTCGACATCAAAGAGATATTTGGTAGTCCCCCAAGGCAAAGAAGAGGAGGTCTAGGTATGATGTTTACAAGTGAATTGACACCAATTATTATAGCTACAAGGATGACAAGGAAAATATCTTCCAAAAAGTCGAGTGGTCCTCAAAGAAGGAGATGTGGGCCAGAGCGCTAAGGGAGTGGTAGAGGATTGATTCTATCAAGAGGAAGGTCAGGTTAACAATCAAGAGGGGAGAGTTCATTGTCGTTAATTTGGTCCTATTCGAGGAAAATGAGGATGTGGTAGAAGAAATGGTAGAGTAGGACAAGGGAAACGAGCAACAGACAAAGTGAGAATTTGTTGTCCATGTGCCCCTTCCATATGAAAAAGAGATCGAGCACGTGGTTGTGTAGAAGAAGAAACATGAACTTCTTAGTAAATACATGAGTGGGGATCTCATGGAGGAGCAATTTAAGGCCAAGGAAATGCTTAATATTTAGTGATAAGGCATGTTAACGAAGCTTATGGATCATCAGTTGTTTTTCCAAATGTGTTTCTTAACTTCTATTAAATATACAATATGGTTCTTAGGTCATTCTTGAGGTTGACATAGTATAATATTTAAGACATCCATCAAGGTTCCTTTACTGTTGATCAGGTCAAAGGGGCAGTGGAAATATCTTATAGTAGAGCTTGGTAGTCCTAATTATGCTAAAGTAGCATCCAAGATGACATAATTGGAAGGAAATGAAGTTTATGTGCCTAGTGCCACCACCAAGGGCCATGGTTATAGATACTTTGGGGCTACAAAACTCTTCCCCAACCTTAAAGAGTTGTTCAATAAGTTCCCTCAAGACAAAGAAGAGAAGGTGTAGGCATTCTATTTACAATAAAATTGGCATCCATTCATATTATGCCTACAGGAATGAAGAGGATGATATCTTGGAGAAAGTCGAGCGTCCCACAAAGGAGGACATGCAAGCTAGAGCATTGAGGGAGTGACAGAGGATCAATTGTGTGCATTAAATTATGAGAGGAACCAAAGAGTGACATATGTTTTTACCTCCACAAAATTTAATTGTGGAGGTTCGCATATGTAGTTTATAAATTAAATTATTTTTCCTCTAGCTATTGTTGTTATTGCTCCTACACTTGTCATCGTCATTGTCTCTTATTCACATAAAATTGTTTTTAGTTGTAAATGTGTTGAACCTGCACAGAATAGATCTAGCTAGAAAATACTACACACATTTGTAGAGAGAAATTGAGAAAGAAGAAGCAAGAGAGAAAGAATGGAAAAATTATCATTAACCATATTCCACACTCAAAGAGTGAATAATTTACAATAGATATAGGATACATGAGTAAATAATGCGCCATAGTGGTTGTCTAGAGTGATATGAACACACACCAGCAGTTACGAGAGTAAACTGTCACCTAGTCTAGTCTCTCAGGCATTTACGGGAGTGAACTGTCACCTAGGCTAAGTTAACTAGTCTATCAGTCTTCAGTTAATTGACTGAAACAAAGTAAAGTGAGGAGGAGACTAGGGAATCATGAGTAATGCACTAGTATGGTGATGATTCCAAGGACAATGTTCATTTGCTAGTGATTATCCCAATGTTGCATGGTGATAATCCCAATGTAGCATCTAGACTCCACTCAACTGATCAAACTGAAGTGAAAACTAAAGAGAATATTCTTCCTAGAGGAATATTCTTCCTAAAATATAGGAGACTGGATAATGACTAATAAACAAGGAAAAACCTTAGGTAAAATAAATCCTAGGTGTGTGTGAAGTAACTCTAACACCCCCCCTGAACATCACTATGGTGAAAATAAAGAATGGGTCCCGGCAACGAGGCCAGGTTAGGTACCCAAAAACAAAAGATACATTGAAATAAATGAGGAAAGAGGGAAAACCTCATGGGAACCC
>ML795700.1:325643-346979 GCA_009831015.1 Picea engelmannii | reverse complement strand
CCCCCCCCCCCCCCCCCCCCCTCAAATTACAATGCATAAAAAAAAATGAGAAGGAACAAAAAGTAGTTGCTAAGCAACCTTGTCCTTCACTCCAAGAAGACCTCGCAACTGTGAAAGTTTGTGTTCGTTGAACATTTTGTTGAAGTTGTAGATGTCTACACGGATCTAATGAAGTAGATGCATCATTGAGATTTCCACACATATCCTCTTTCTCTTCTTGTAATGAATAAGATCCAAATAAATTTTGGATGAAATTTTGAAAACTATGCGGTTGTTTCCAGAAAAACGTTGAAATTTTGTTGATTTTAAAATGATCATAACTTCACTTCCCAAACTCTGTTTCGGATGATTTTGTTTTTTGAAATTGGATATTTTTCCGAGAGGAATTCAAATATCCAATTTGTTTCTGAAAAAAAATTCTCAAAAAATATCTGAATTGAGTCTGATGTGTGTAGCTCCCTTTTTGTCTCCTGAGATGCATGCATTGTGCATGGAAAAGTGTCTGCATGTGACCCCTGAGATGCATGACATATATCTTCCACATGAAATTCAGAAAAAAAAATCTGAAATGGAGTACACATCATCTTCAATTAATAGAATACAAATTTGTGCAAATTATTTTGTAGAAGACTCTTCATAATAAGAAGTTTGATCTTCTAATGGCTTCTCTTCTCGCTCTATCGATTCAACCTCCTGCATGAAATCTTCACAATCTTATTTATTCCCAAATAGAACCTCCAATCTGGTCCATAATTCATTTGGAGTTGATTCTTGTGAGTCATCATATACTTGATGGAGAATTTCAAGAGAAATAAACCAGAGGATACATCCTATGGCCATATATTGTCTATTGAGAAAATCATTTTTCTCATCGGCGGAATCAGACTCTACTTCCATTTCTGTGGTTATTTGGTACAATCCTCTGCATCTTAGCAGAAGCATAATTTTTGGCTTCCACTCCAAATAGTTATGAGACGTGAGAATTATAGTCGGTGAATAATCCATCTTTTATGCGTTCTTCAATCTTCAGTACCTGCAAAAAATAATTTGGTGTAGCTTTTTCTTAGTATTCCGTCGGCTCTGATACCATGTAAATGTGTCGAACCTACACAGAATAGATCTAGATAGAAAATAATACACACATTTGCAGAGAGAAATTGAGAAAGAAGAAGCAAGAGAGAAATAATTGAAGAATTCTCATTAACTGTATTCCACACTCAAAGAGTGAATCATTTACAATAGATATAGGATACATGAATAACTAATGCACCATAGTGGTGGTCTAGAGTGATCTGGACACACACCAGCAGTTACGGGAGTAAACTGTCACCTAGTCTAGTCTCTCAGGCAGTTACGGGAGTGAACGACCACCTAGACGTTTGAGTTAACTAGTCTATCAGTCTTCAGTTAATCGACTGAAACGGAGTAAAGTGAGGAGGAGATTAGGGAATCATGAGTAATGCACTAGTATGGTGATGATCCCAATGACAATGTGCATTAGCTGGTCATGATCCGAATGTTGCATGGTGATAATCCCAATGTAGCATGTAGACTCCACTCAACTGATCAAACTGAAGTGAAAATTGAAGAGAATATTCTTCCTAGAGGAATATTCTTCCTAAAATATAGGAGACTGGATAATGACTAATAAACAAGGAAAAACCTTAGGAAAAATAAGTCCTAGGTGTGTGTGAAGTAACTCCAACATTAGTCACATATATAGAGAGATAAAAAAAAATGAAATTATAAAACACACACATACATAACTAATTTGTATTTATCAAAAACTAAAATTAATTGTTGTTTGCAAAAAAAAGTGGAAAAATAATCGATGCTACTACAATAGTTAATATGCACCATCTCTTTTCACTATATCATAAACAAGGCATCGTTAAGCGATGCATTAATTCTAACAGATCGATGTTTCATTGTTATTCGAGATCCATTATATACATAGTGGTGTATTATGTTCTCAAACGCACCAGCGACGGGGTGTCCAACAAGACTCCCCACTATGTTATTTCACATTCGTTCTACAGAATGCACCACTTTGTTAAAAACAATTACTAATAAACTAGGTGGTGTGATTTATTATATGAAAAGAACCAGTACTCTAAGTTCCTTGGAGCATCGATGGTGTTTAGCAATTTTTTGTCTTTTATGATGCATCGGTAACGGGACATTTCAAAAAAATCATCATTGTGATAAAATTTTAAATATTTATCTTGGTGCCATTCTATTAACATGTGTTTGGTTGAAATGAATGCATCGAAGTTCCATTTTTTTAATTTTTTGTGCATTTTGACCAGTGCATTTGTCTTAGAATGCATCGATAATGGGGTCTCACATAAGAATGGTAATTATTATATATTTTTCCTGATGCTTTGCAGTACACAACACCGATGCGTTATTGTGGATTGACGCATCATCAGACCAAAATTTTGTTATGGAAAACTGGGTGGTGTGGTTGAGTTATAGAGCGCATTGGTGCTCCATTTTTTTAGAGAATGAGCGTTTTGTTGATCGATGCATTGTTATTTTATAACACGTCATTTACGGGGTGTTCCTGAAAACACACTACTATGTTAATTTCTCGACATTTTAACAGTGTTGTTCCATGAACACCGCTGATGTGTTTCTTTATCCTATACACATCAGGATCGATGATTCCTGCAAATTCACGGGACACAACGGTAGCAGGGATTCTTGTAAATTTGTAGGATACATCGGTGTCCAGTGAGAGTTGAATCGTTTAAACACACCGCGTGGAAAAAAAATCTAAAAAAGACTAAATTTCAAGTCACTTTCAAATTTTAATTAAATGAAAATGCATATAACAAGGTAATAAACAATTTACCTGTTGTCTTCTCTCCCAATGATGCATGGTTTCATCATAGAGAAGAAATTAAAAAATGCAATATTTTTCCAAAATTTGGAAATATGTGGAATGTACCAATGGAGCTATCAAATTAGTTGTAGAGCACTGCAAATGGGGCGATCATGGAAGTAGAGTGAGAATTGATGCTTGTTGGAGAGGTTGGAAGCATAGAATGAGGTGTAACAATGAAAATCAATATGGTAATTTTTTTTATTTTACCATTATTTGGTGCCTCTAATAGTTGTACGCATTGAGGCATTATATTTATGTGAGCACCAGTGCGCCATAATACAAACAAAAGCACCGGAGAAAAAAACTTTCGCTAAAACCTATGGATGCCTGCCTCCACTATGTGTTTTTGTTTTTAGCAAATAATGGTGTGCCTTAATTTTTAAGAATAGGGGCATTTGTATTGCGTGCACAACGATGTGTTTGTATGTTACATCTGCACTACTAAAAAAACATCCACAGAAACCTTTTCCCACCCACTTCCGCTATAAATAGAGAAGGGATAAGTTTTTCGGAGAGGTTATGTAAAAACCTATGCTACAAGGTGTTCTTCTTATAGTGCATCCTTTTTTATCGAGATTGCATATTTAATTATTTGTGTGTCATAAGTATTTAAATCATCATATGTCCATGCAAACACTCCTTTACATTTCCAAAATGGTTTTATATAAGCATGCTTTTTTCTTGTTAGTACAACATGACCCAAGATTCACTTTCTTTTGGTTATGAGTAGTTCCAAGATTAATCATCTTATGACCCAAAGTTGAAGTATGAGTTTTAACATTGGAATATTTCTTGAATCTTTCTTACAAGTTGAATAGCTTTTCAAGATTGAATTTTTGGGCTAGTGTTATCCATTATATGACCCATTCCTTCCTTGCAACTTTCTAATGCTTTCTTGTGTTCTTCATCATCAATTGCAACATCTTTGTTAGTAAGGGATTCCATGATTTGTTCATCACCTTCCAAACCCCTCCAATTAGTAATATTGTCAGTGAGTGAAGGCCTATAAGCTACTCAATAGAAAATTCGATCACCTCAAAGTCTTCTAATGGAGTTAATCTAGAAGCCACATTGGCCAATGAGTTTTATATTGTATTGTCAATTCAAGAAATTGCAGAAATATTCAAGGCTTCAAAATTATCAATCAATATTAATACATTCTTATGGTAGTATTTTAGGTGAGGAGAATCACATGGGCTATATTTTTTATTTGTTGCACAATTATTTCAGAATCACCAAAGACTTTTAAATTCTTGTTTTTTAGATCTATGGCTTTCTTAAGACCTTGTACAAGCACCTCATATTTTGTAGTGTTAGTTTTGCATTCAAATTCTAATATACAAGATATGAAATTGAATTTTACTTGGGGATCAACTATTAAACAATTGGCTCTTGCTCCTTCTTGAGACTTGGATCGATTAAAGAAAAGAGTCCAAATGTGAGCATCCATTGTTGAGTTAGTTCTATCTATAGTATTTACATCAATTATGTTACAATGAGTATCTTAAAACATATTCTCTTGCAATGTTATTTTAGATTGTTGTTCATTGAGAATAAGTGAGGATTCTGCAACAAAACCTGCAAAATATGAATCAAGAGCATAAATCCCTAAAATTGGAAACTCATAAGAAGATGGTTCATTAGCTACTTCTAAGTGAGTCATAGTATGTTTCATATATCTCTTGTGATCAATTCTAGTTTTATTTGGCTATCCATTCCAAGGAAAACAAAGATGTGACCAAACAGACACAAAATAGCCTTGAAGCTTTTGGGACGAATCTTTACTATGAAGTAAACCATAAGCTTTAGGAATATCGACCATAATGATATTAATGATCTAATGAACTTTTAAATTTGAAGCTATATTAATTATACATCTATAAGTTCTCATATGACTTTAACCTCTGACCTATCTAACTGAATAATTTGGGTAGATCATTTTGGTGGGGTAGCATTTAGTTTTGTACATACCAAATAAGGCATTATGTTAGATGAAGCTCCTAAATCCACCAAGAAGTTATGTACGATTTTATTAAAGATATCAAAAGTTAATAAGAAAGGTGGATTCTGGGACTTATACTTTTTACCTAAGAGAGCATCATTTATTGTCGCATTTTGAAAATTATTGGTTGTTTCTTTTGTGACATTTTTCACAATAGTTGATGATTGTGTTTTATTATTTTCTTTCAAAGCATTTAACAACCACTTCCATTGTTGAGAAATCTTGCATACATCAAGGAATGAAATGGTTTCTTTAATCTTCTTTAGATACTAAACTATTTTATATTCCATTGAGATGTAATATTGATTGTTGGTATAGGGTTTATCAACATTCTAATTATTTGAAGAAGTCCCAACAACAGGAGATACAATCCAAATGTTATTGTTGTTTTAACTCTGAGGATTAGAAGGCAATTTTTCTAGGATAGGTCCCTTACTCCTGAGATTATAATCACTCAAAACATGTAACTCCTCTGATGTTTCTTCTTCTTCAGCAAGGTTTAAACTAGGAAACACATTCCAAAGAACCATAGTTGTCTTGTGAGGTTGTTCCTCCACTTCTTCTTCTACTTCCCCATCGACATTTTCACTTGACTCCTCTATTTGAATATCTTCATCCAAAAAACAATTGGATACTAAGTTAATGGAATTAATCTATTGAGGGTGTCATTTCTTTCAATGATTTGCTTGGTGATAATTGTAGAAATTTTCCATGAATACTCCTTCTAAGTCAACGTTCAGGATTGCAGGTGTGGGTTCAAGAGGTTTTGGTGGCACGTTAGGTCTCTGGAAGAAAGGTCTATAAGGATGTTGTGTTGAAGTATATCCTCCATAGTTCCTTTTGATGTATATTACTTTATTGGTTAGACATTTAATCATACGTTGAAGGTTGTATTATTCTATAGAATATTTATATTTCCCCTCTAAAGTTGGTTTCTGTTGAGGCTAAGCAAGATAACAGTTTTCTTGGGATGAATATTTTCCTTTTTGGTGAATGAAACATGTTTTGCTTTACACCCCATCATCTTAAATTAAACATTTTTAGCTTCCTCAAAATTCAGAGCTAGAGTTTTTTTTCTAGCTCAATTAATGAACATGGAAATAGGAGTTGATAAGGCATTATCGTAAACTTTAGTTTGAATTTCCTCCACTGATTTTTTTTCTACTTTGAACTTATCTATGACCATAGAAAACCTTTGCATAAATTCCTTAACTCTTTCATTTTGACCCATTAATAATGAGAATAGTTCTCCCATAAATGTGTCTCTTCCCTAAATATATTCTAAAAATCCTTTTGAAAATAACCCCAATTTGTTATTGATCCAATTGGTAAATTTAAGTACCAAGTTGAGGCTTTGTTTTTGACGGTATAAGGGAAAATGATACTACATATTCATGTTATATGTTCATTAGGTCGATATCCAAAATAAACTTCTTAATATCATCTTCTTGTGGTCCAGATAGATTAGGGGCATACTTGAGTCAAAGTCCCTCCAATTGCTTAGGTAAGTTATGGATTTTTCCATGCAACCCCATGACATCTCTGGCTAACCAAGGTTGATTTTGGTTTTGACTGTTTTCCATCTCTAAAAATAAAAAACTAGTTTATGAGTTTTTTTATCCTAATTTTGATTCGGAGTGATTTTATAATATTCAGTTGTTATAGGAGATGAATCAAGATTAGAGGTTGGGGGAATTAGGTTCAAAGGTTGAGAAATTTCATGAACTGCTAATTCTACCAAATATTCTACAGTGTGTACCAGGGTTTTATCTTGGGTATGAGTAACACTATGGGTGGTAGTTATTCTTTGAGGAAGTAATGAAGTAATAGGAAAGTAACTATTTTGTCTAATGTATGCTTGAATTATTTGTCTAAAAGTGGTTACTTCCTCATTTGATACTATAAGGGATTTCAGTTTCAGAATAAATATTATGTTCAATGTTGATCTAGGTTATTTTGAGAACGAAATGTAGGAAAAGATATAACAATGAAATATACAGAGATATTGTGAGATACACATAAATATTGCAATAAACACAGAGATACAGTAATGCATATTTTTTATTAATGAGAGAATGTATAAAAGTTGTAAAATTACAGAGTGAATGACTCGCTAGAATGGTGGCAGCTTATCTCTGAGAAGAGATGTAATGGATACGCTCATTCGAAAGAATATGATGATGTTTACAATGAGTCTCTAGAGGCCTTTTTAACATAAAGAAAATCTAAAACCCTAACCCTGAAAGATGAAACGCCAAAAGGTTTGCAGGCCCTGATGGAGGTAATTGGTACGTCAACTTCCCAAGGGCGTAACTTTTTCATACAATCTCCATTTGGGTCGTTATATACCTCGTTGGAAAGGTCTATCCAAGGAGTACATATTCCATTTGGACCAGACCATACCTTATAGTATTTTTTGGGCACTATCGTTCCCAAAAAACATCGTTTAGGGCCTCAAAACAGCCCCGAAAGTTTAGGACCTAAAAAACCGTAGAAAATTTGCCAAGGTGGAAACCCATGTTTTGAGCCAGTGGAATAGGTGGGTGGCCACTAATTTCCACCTGGATCAATCCTCCGCCCTTAGGAAGAAATGGTCTCCATTGCGTCAAGTCCCTGGGGAAGCTTTTGATGAATCTGAACCTTGGTGAGTTGTTTGCCTTCTTGAACAAGCTACCCTGATTATCTTGTTGAAGGTTGTTATGAACCTGTTGTTGGAGGGGTTGGATCTATTTAACCAATCTGGATGCATGATCTTCTTGAGTGTGGGAGGACTCTGTTGGTGAAGATGTAGCACGAAGAACATGAATGGATTTATCATAACTTGGTTTGACTGGGCAGTGTGGAGGCACCCTCGTAGGTGCAGTAGGAACATTTTGGTGCTCTTCTACAATCTTGTTGATATGCTTCTTCTAGATAGAAGGGTCTTAGGTTGAGGCTGCAGTGGTTGCAGTTTCCTTCTCTTCTAACCAAGTTGTGAAGAGGCTAAACTTTGCAGTATGAGAGATTACTTTGCGGAACTATTTTGTCGGTACAATAGTAGGAACTACCTCTGGTATCCTGTAGGGTTGACCCCCTAGATTAATAATGATGCTACAGGGTCAAGACTCATAAACATCACGACGCCTCCACATATATGGTTGGCCTAACAGAACATCACATAATTCTAGTGAGGGAACATCACACATTATCTCATGCTTGAAGGGCTTGATGTCGTATGATAAACAACATTGTTGGGTGATACGAAGATTTTGTCCCTAGCAAAGCCATCTGATGTTGTATGGCTATGGGTGTGGTGTTGTCGAAAAATCCAATTTCTTGATAACCTCTGCTGAGATGAGGTTCTTTTGTCTTTCACTATCAACAATAAAATGCAACGAAGTCCCCTTCACCCAAATCAGTAAATGGAAAAGGTGCTCCCCCTCCTTAGGATACTCTAGTTCTTCTAGTTGGATTTTTGCGGTCATGATAGTAGCAGCAGGTTCTGCATCAATTATCTATCTCCTTTTATTATTGTCTGAATCAGAGTCTGAGTCGAGGCTCAACTCTGTTTATTTGAGCTCAGCTACCAATGACTGTTTCGGGCAACATTCATCGGTGTTTTTCCAAGGGATATTGTGGAAGTTGCACCACTTCCCAGTGTCCTTCTTCGTCTTTTCGTCTCCCTTCTTTTCCTGTCGATTGGACTAGTCGTCTTGAGGTTGAATGTTCTGTGAGTTAGGGTTTCCTTTACCATACTTTGTTTGTTGCGGATTTGCAGACCCAGATTCTTTCTTTTTCTGCTGCTTAATTTTTGCTCAATTTTGACAGCATATCTATAAGCGGCTCCCATTGATGAGATGTCCAAAAAATCCACTTAAGTTTGGATGTACCTGTCATGTAGAGCCACGCGGTATTTTAGAACCAGATGTCACTCAGAGTCTTTGATACCCAGCTTGGTGTGCAAGATATGGAAGGCATTTGTGAAATCTGGAACTGTTTGATCTCGCTTTTGATGCAGCATGGTCCATCTCATGTACTGATCATCATAGTTTCCCAAAGGGTAATATTTCTCCTTGAATGCATCCATAAAAAAAATCCCAAGTGGCCTTAACCCAAAATACTCCAGACTCCTCTGTGGATTTTTTCTCCCAGTAATTTTCCCACCAATGTTTGACATGGGGGAGAGCCTTAAGGAGTGCAAAGGTGATCTTTTCTTTGTCGAAAAAATTGTGAACAAATAAATAACATTCTAGAAAATTTAACCATTTTTCCAAAGCATCTGCATCGATATGACCTTCAAATACGGGAATATCAAAATTAACTTGTACCTTGAATGGGGTAGCATCTCCAAAGTGACTGCTTGACGAAGACGCACCTTTTAATGTCGGTAATCGTTGAAGGATTTGGGAAAAATTCTCCAACATCTTGTTCCTTTGTTGTGTGAGGGCTTCCTAGAACAACAACTTGATGGGATATTTTGCTCCCTCATTCCTCTTCTCTTCCTCCATGGGAGGCCGCTTGGGTTGGAAAGAGTGGTTATCCTCAAGGGAAACTATCTCTATACCCAACTCTCTATATCCTGACCTCGTCAGGGACATGCACAAGAAACGAAAAAGGAGTAAAGTGCTCTGATACCACTTATCTGTTTATTTTGAGAGCGAAATGAAGGAAGAGATATAACAATGAAATATACAAAGATATTGTGAGATGCACAGAAATATTGCAATAAGCACATAGATAAAGTAATGCACAATTTTTATTAATGAGAGAATGTACACAAACCGTAAAATTACATAGTGAATGACTCGCTAGAATGGTGGTAGCTTATCTCTGAGAAGAGATGTGATGGCTATGCTCATTCCCAAGAAGATGATGATGTTTAAAATGAGTCTATAGAGGACTTTTTAACATAAATAAAATCTAAAACTCTATCCCCGGAAGATGAAACGCCAACAGGTTTGCGGGCCCCGATGGGGGTAGTTGGTATGTCAACTTCCCAAGGGCGTAAATTTTTCATACAATCTTTGTTTTGGGTGTTCTATACCTCGTTGGAAACATCTAACCGAGGAGTATATATTACTTTCATCGCATATTATGCTTTCAACAAATGTTTAGGTGTTGTTGTGCCCAAAAAACATCGTTTAGGGCCTCAAAATGGGCCCGAAATTTCAGGACCCAAAAAAACATAGAAAAATTGCCAAGATGGAAACCCATGTTTTGAGCCAGTGGAATAGGTGGGTGGCCATCGATTTCCACTATCATGGAAACCAGGTTGTTCACGAGATATTTTGAGATTTGGAGTTTAACTTTCAATATGTGCGCTACTAGTAGATGACCTACTTTTACGAACAAGATCAAGCATACAATGTATTCCCTCCTTATATATCTAATTTTTTTGGTGAGGAAAAATACCCAAGTGAAAAGTAGGGTTTTAACTCAGAAAAGAGGCCCAATTAGACTCTTTTCTATTTGGTGTAGAAAACACTTTGGATTTTGGGCTCGACAACCTTTCAGTGTGATTTAAGTTTATTGTATTTATTTTTTATTTTTTCAATAAGATTTATAGAAATAAAGAAAAACTTAATTATCTAATAATTCTTTAAACAAATACAAAACCCCAAGAGATAACTCATAGGTCAGAAATGGAGATTACATTATCTTTAAGAAATATGAGAATTAGTTCTACAACAATTTTCTAGATAAAATAACAAATATTTCAATAAAATTTAAAACATAGAACTTGTTTCCAATCTAAATAATTCATATTTGATAAAGAAATAAAATAGAAGAAATACAAATAATGCCCTAGAATAGTCTAAAATAAACAAAACTAAAGTTGTTACAAAACATCTAATCTATTCAGATGAGTTACAAAATAATCCATAGTCCACCATAGATAAGAACAAATTTCTCCAGTAATAAAAATTCTTGGCTTCTCAATATTAACTTGAATGATAGAGAGAGTCTTTACAAAGCAGCCGTATCAAAAATCCTTTCCAAAAAATCACCTCTTACTTCTTAAGTTTCTCTAAAAATACAATTTGAAAATTGGTTACAATAACCAACTTATGACTTAACCCTAAGATGAACTCGGGGTTTGATCTTTGTTTACCTCTTTATCATATTTTTCCCATCGTTCAAATAATTTTTTACATAAATCAACACAACAAAAAGTATGTTGCCTTTGTAGGGCGCTCAAATTGCGTAATTGCATAGAAAATATTTTAATGTATTTTTCGATTTTAGGAAATGCACATTGAATTTGTGCTACCCTTTTAGCTTCAACAATTAAAAAACTTTTGAGATGGCCTTTTTCCACATTCGATATCCCTTGAACATATGCTTTATGTTGCTTCAGTGATTATTCAAATGATTGCAACAATTGATCATCTAGATGAAAATTTTCAAGTGGGCCAAGGGAAGGAAGTTTGCACTAATTAGTGGTGTCTTCAATAAAATCCCAAATTTTGATACAAGAGAATCATTCATCCTCTATTTTCCTTTGAGCTTCATGAGATACCCTCAAAGTATCCTAGATCTTGTCCAATCCCATATACCTCTTATTTACTTAGAATTCTAATGTTATGAGATTCTTCTTTCCTATGCTTTTGAATCTGTTTAATGAATTCGAACTAATCCTGATTGTTCCCCTGGGTTTCTTTCGACATAAGATTTTTCTTATATAAAACAAAAAATTGTAAACATAATTCCTGTAACTGAAAGGACTTAGTATAAAAATCTCTTTTGATATGTGCATTATATTCATTCTCCTCTAATATGTGCTATGTGAAAACTTTATTAATCCCTATGTAGATTTATAATACTTCAGCTAATTTCCTAACAATGCAATTTTCTTCTCTAGATTCTACACATCAATAGATTCTAATTGAGTTTTGTCCAAAGTGGCATGTATAACAGAAAGTCTAGTTGATAATAGTCATGTTAACTTTTCCATTTTTGTATCTATTCTTGCTCATTAATTATGCAAATCACAGTGTTATCCAATTCAAATCTCCTTTTCCTCTAAGTTTGCTTCACAATTATCTTTTTTATCTTATTATAAGCAGCCAACTCTATGTCTACTACATCATCCATAGGATCAGGAATATTCTAATCACAATGTGATAAAATATTTTCCAAATTGTTGGGATTAGTTATCTCTTCCATCAAAATATATTTTCCTTTCTCATATTTCACTAAAGTTATACCTTGTTTTGGGATTACTAAACCCTCCATAGTTGAATCAATGAAATTATCAATGGGAGATTGTTCTTTAGGATTTAGTCTTTCCTAATCTTCTTACTAAGAAGTACCATTTTCAAAAGGAAACTTATGATCTCACTATTCATGGGCATAAGGCCATTTCATAACAACATAAGTGCTATGTTTTAAAACTAATCCATCAATATCATGTCTCTTGAATTGACCTTGTGGGAATATGTACTCGAACATGGAATTTTCTTCTTGTCTTGCTTGTTTAGATTTGCTCAACTTATAATGTCCAATACACATATTGTAAGGAATGAATCCTTTTCTGTTGTAATATTTTGGTAAAGAGGCATAAAAACCATGGAGGATAGTTTGGTAAGCTATCTCTCATATTACCAGCCTGTTTGGGACATATTTTAGAAAAAGATGAGGAGGGGTAGTTACTCCATATATCCTAAGAGTGTGGTCATATTTAAAATACCAACTTCCAATAATTCTCAATAGGATCATAGATTCTTCAATGAACCTACGATACTTCTTACAAAATATAAGTCTCTAGAGTGGAGCAAAGAGGTGATCACACAACTATGCATAATTCCCTGTGTACTTGTTCTCCCATAAGCCATGATAATCAACATGAATGGGCCTTCCAACTATATTCTAATTCCAATTTAGACCTAGAAAATAGTTACTTGCACACACAATGTCAAGCAAACAAAAATCCATGTAAAAATTAGGGAGTATCTCAGTAGTTGGATTTTATCCTTCTCTATGGCTCTTTTCATTGCATGTGATGAAATGGAAAACCAATTGAATACAGAACCACTTGTGATTATAGTGTGAACAACTAGGACCCGGGCATCCTCAAAGTGGGTACATTTTTCTTCCCCATAAAGTCTACACATCAAATACATGGCATACATATAAGGATGCCTTATTTTGGTCATTGTGTATAATCCATCATTCTTAGCATAATATCTATTATCTTCAACCCACTAGCCTACTAAGATCTTTTAACATCATGATCCTCTTGAAATTGCCCCACAAATCTAGTAATATTGTATTTTTCAAGTTGATGCAATATATAATTTTTTTCCAATTAAGATGGTTGGAAAGAGAAAATATATTTTCCCTTGCCATTTATAATAGTTCTATTTTATGTATCAGTTTCCTTGATAATCCATTCTATAGCCTCTAAACAAGGCAACATAGGGGTTCCAGTAGCAACAATATGTAGGTGGGACATTCTTATATTGGAGAAAACAAAGTCATCTATATTCCTGATTGTTAGATCACCATGAGGGATAACATTAGGGTAGTCCTCCTCTCTGAATTTCTATATATGTCATGTGATTAAGGTAAAATTATCTAAGGACTAAAAAAATAATTTATTATCTTTGAAAATCGACCTAATTGGCTCTATTTCAGGTTTTTCCAATTGGATCATGGGTGTGTTAATTATCACTCACAAGAAAACTACAACAAATATTTGTGTAAATGTGTTGAACCTGCACAAAATAGATCTAGCTAGAAAATACCACACACATTTGCAGAGATAAATTGAGAAAGAAGAAGCAAGAGAGAAAGGATGGAATAATTCTTATTAACCGTAATGAATAATGAATAATTTTCGCATGATATACTCTGTATAACTCAACCAATGCACACTAGAGGAGAATCCAATGCACCACAGTGGTGGTATAGAGTGATTTGGACACACACCAGCAGTTACGGGAGTAAACTGCCACCTAGTCTAGTCTCGCAGGCAGTTACGGGAGTGAACTGCCACCTAGCTAAGTTAACTAGTCTACTAGTCTTCAGTTAACTGACTGAAATGGAGTGAAGCGAGGAGGAGATCATGGAATCATGGGTAATGCACCAATCTGGTGATGATACCAAGGCTAATGTGCATTAGTTGGTGATGATCCCAATGTTGCATGGTGATAAAACCAATGCAGCATCTAGACTCCACTCAACTAGTCAAACTGAAGTGAAAACTAAAGAGAATATTCTCTCTAGAGGAATATTCTTCCTAAAATATAGGAGATGGGATGATGACTAATAATGACTAATAAACAAGGAAAAACATTACGAAAAATAAATCCTAGGTGTGTGTGAAGTAACTCCAACACCCCCCTTGAACATCATTATGGTGAAAATAAAGAATGGGTCCTAGCAATGAGGCCATGTTAGGTACCCAAATACAAAAGATACATTGAAATAAAGTGAGGAAAGAGGGAAAACCTCATGGGAAAATCCCCCCCTTAAGTTACAATGTATGTAAAAAGAAGAACTACAGTTGCTAGGAAATTGTGTCCTTCACTCCAAGACAACTTCGCAGAGAACGAAACTTTTGCTCAGTGAAGGTCTTGGTGAAGATGTTTGTCGTCTATTATTCTAAAGGACAAAATTGTAGGTCGATGATCCCTTTGTTTACTAATTCCTGGATGTAGTGCATGTGGATCTCAATGTGCTTCGTCTGTTGCCTCTGAACTGGATCTCTATAGAACTTCAGAGTGCTCTGGTTGTAACACTAGATGACGATCGATCGATGAAACAGAATGCCCAACTCAGTGAGAAAATTTTGTAGCCACATAGCCTGAATGGTTATGTTAACTACCCCTTTGTACTCTTCCTCAGCTGAAGAAAGAGAAATAGCAGCCTGCTTCTTGATCGACCAACAGATAGGCTTGAAACCAAGACTGAGTGGTAACCAGATGTGGACTTGCAATCAGTGTTGTCTCCAGCCCAATCAGAATTAGTAAACTTGATGAGATCTAATGTAGATTCTACTGCATAATGACTCCCAAAGGTGATGGTGCCCTGTATGTATCGAAGGATACGCTTTGCAACTTTCCAATGTAGCTCATGCAGCTCCTACATGAACCTGGAAACTGTGAAAACTACATAGGAGAGGTCTGGTCTGGAGTGTGTGAGATACAACAAGCTCCCCACTAGTTTTTTGTACAATGTGTTTTCAACCAGTGGAGTGTCCCCGCCATCCTCAAGTTTGAATCCTGATAGGAAAGGAGTCAGAGAAGACTTGTAGTCTGTCATGTGAAATATCTCAAGGATATCTCGTGCATACTTGGCCTGAGACAGTTTTATGCCTGATGCATCCTGACTGATCTCAATTCCAAGGAAGAAGTGTAGTGGACCTATGTCTATCATCAAAAACCTGTCATGTAGAATCCTCTTGACTACAACAGTCGTTGAAGTCGAGCAAACGGTGATCAGCAAATTATCAACATACATTACTAAGAGTAGAAGTGAATCAATCGTCCTAAGCATGCATACATTCGGGTTTGATTTACAACATACAAAGTTATGTGATAGCAGGTAGGAGTCCATCTTGGAATACCATTCCCTCGTAGCCTGCTTGAGGCCATAAAGAGATTTCTTCAGTCGACAGACCAAAGATGAATCCTGCATAGATCATTGGGGTTTCTCCATATAGATCCCCTTAGAGAGATCACCGTAAATAAATGCATTCTTCACATCCATCCGATGGACTTCCCATCCCTTGGTCTCCGCAATGGCAAGTGCCAAATGTATGGAATCCATATTGGCTATTGGAGTGAAGGTCTCATCATAGTCAATGCTATGCACCTGCTGAAATCTTTTGGAAACTATCCTGGATTTGTATCTGCTAATCTATCCATTTATTGTTCTCTTGGTCTTGTAGTCCCATCTTCATATGACAAGTTTCCTTCCAGAAGGAAGGGGAACCAGATCCCAAGTCTGGTTCTCAAGGAGGGAGTTATACTCCTTCTGCATGGAGGATTCCCAAAAGGAATTTCGAGCAGCCTCACCATAAGATCGTGGATCTGAATACTAAACCAAGAAAATATGCATATAGGGAAATGGTTCAGTGGAAGTGAGTGAAATAGGAGGCTCCTTGAAATCAGATCGAGTCTTCCTAGTATCGGTTGGATCACCAACAAGATCCCCTCCATCCTGAAGAGTAGTCTATGCCCACTTGGGCCTCTGCTCTGGCTCTGCATATGCATATGGATGCTATGAATCTGCATCTAACTGTATTGAATCTGTATCTAGATCATTTGAGTCCTCTAAATCAGAACTCTCATCTGAAGAAGAGTCGGCATGTGCATGCTCATCGTCTCGGACAAGTGGAAGAATGAAGGTGTTTTCATGCAGTTGTTGAGGTACATGTGAGACACTTTCCTCGAATTGGACACTTCGCTCAATGATGAGCCAGTCTGAGGAAAGATCAATAAGTTTTTATCCCTTCACATCGTCGAGGTATCCAAAAAAAATACACTCAGTGCTCTGTGGATCATGTGCCTTCCTCATTTTAGAGGGAATCTGAGCCCATGCACATGAACTGAAAATATGAAAGTGGGTCACTTCTGGTTTGAGGCCACTCCAAGCCTTGTAGGGAGTATTATCCTTGACATATCTATGGAGAGATATGTTTTGGATGTATGTTGCACAATTAAGTGCTTCAGCCCATAGTCTCTGTGGTAGTGACTTTGCATGTAGCATGAAAGATGCCATCTCTTTTAGAGATATGTTTTTCTACTCAACAACTATGTTTTGTTGCGGAGTATAGGGAATTGTGTGTTGCAACTAAATCCTTTCCTCATGACAAAGATTATGGATCTCATGATTGACATAGTCTCCCCCATTATCAATTCGTAGGACTTTGATTTTCTTTCTTTATTGTGTCTCAACCAGGGCTTTGAAATCTTTGAGGTGTTGAAAGACCTCGAATTTTTTCCTGAGAAAGTAAATCCATGTGAAACGTGATAAATCATCAACAAAAATGAGAACAAACCTCGCTTTACTGGTATATGGATGCAGAAAATGACCCATGAGGTCACTATGGATCAAATCTAAAGGAGAGGAAGCTCTCTGAGTCTTTCCTTTGTCGAACTTCTCTTCAGGGTGTTTTCCAAGAACACATCCCTCACAGACACCTTTGGAGAAATGGATGTCTGGTAGACCATCAACCAATATTTTATTGCTAAGCTATTGCATATATCTGAAATTCAAATGTCCGAACCTTTCATGTCATATCCTACTACTTTCATCAGCATGGGTAAGCAGTAAAGCAGAATCTGGTTTCAGAAAATGTATACAATCTAGATTGATGATTTACCTCACCGGTAGCAACCCTGAAATTGGTTTCCATGTCATAGATGTCCACTACATTTGGTGTGAATATGAATTTCTTTCTGGTGTCGGAATTCATCATCTGATACACGGAGAGAATATTGATGGAAAATTTGGGAACGTGCAGCACATTCTCGAAGCTTATGTTGGTGAGTTCAATCCTTCCTTTGTCGATGACCTCAACTGGAGAGTTGTCCCCCATAAGAATAGGAGGACATTTTCATGCATCCAATGAATAATAGACTGATTTTGTGGCAGCCATGTGATGTGATGCTCCTGAATCTATGATCCAAGCATCGGGAGAGGAGTTGATGGAAATCAAGGCATGGCTAGAATTTCCTTCCTTGGGATTCTGATCTTCTGGCGTCTTCTTCTTTACACCCTCGGGGATTTTATATCCAAGGTTGTTTTGTTGAAGTATTTGATTCATTAGATCTATTTGTTTCTGCATGCATGTGTATTCTAGATGGAATCATTTATGGAAGTACGTGCATTTCTCCCCTTTTCTTCCCTTTCCACCTTTGGATATGGAGGCATCGGTGAAGGGTTTTGAGTACCCTTCCTTCTTCAGATGTGCATGAGATTTCCTTTTTTTTTTATCTTTAGATTTATGATATTGATGGCTTCCATCCTGCACAGTAAGTGCATGCACCTTTGGGCCTTTGATTTTGCACATGTTGATGAGCTTGGTTTGCTCTTGTGTCAGGGATTCGATAAAGTCCTCAAGAGAAGGAATCTTCCAGGTGGATCGAGAGGAGAATTTGAATGAATGGAATGTTGATACAAACATGGATAATTTAGGACCAATTTTGGAGAGAATGGTGAGAACCATTTGTTTCTCCTCCTTATATTTATCAACCCCGCAAGCTTTGAGTTGCGACAGTAAATCCTTGAATTTTGTAAATAAATATTGGATATTGTCGAAGATTTTTGGATCCAATGTGAGAAATTCCACCTCTAGCATGTTTCCTCTCATCTCATCTTGTTTCAAAAGATCCCTTCCAAGGTGGTACATGATTCATTGGGGGTTTTACAGGAAGATATGTGAAAAAGGAGATTGGGAGAAATAAGACTGCAAATCATTCTGAATGCTTCATCCATTCGATTTAGATACTTGGATTTTTCTATGGCTGATGTTGGTTTTGTGTATGTATTCAAGGTTAACCTGTACAATCCTCTGTTTCGGAGATGTATGACTATTTTCTCCTTCCATGCAAAGTAATTGTAAGGTGTAAGAATGAATTCTTTTGCGAAATCCATATTTCCGTTGTCTTCAATATTTTGTACCTGCAAAAACATTGGTGTAGATTTTGCTTAGCAGTCCATCGGCTATGATACCATGTAAATGTGTTGAACCTGCACAAAATAGATCTATCTAGAAAATACCACACACATTTGTAGAGAGAAATTGAGAAAGAAGAAGCAAGAGAGAAAGAATGGAATAATTCTCATTAACCGTAATGAATAATGAATAATTTACACATGATATACTTTGTATAAATCAACCAATGCGCACTAGAGGAGAATCCAATGTGCCATAGTGGTGGTCTAGAGTGATCTAGAAACACACCAGCAGTTACGGGAGTAAACTGCCACCTAGTCTAGTCTCTCAGGCAGTTACGGGAGTGAACTGCCACCTAGTTGAGTTAACTAGTCTACCAATCTTCAATTAACTGACTAAAACAGAGTGAAGTGAAGAGGAGATCAGGGAATCATGGGTAATATGCCAGTCTGGTGATGATACCAAGGCTAATTCACATTATATGGTGATGATCCCAATGTTGCATCATGACAAAACCAATGCAGCATCTAGACTCCACTCAACTAGTCAAACTGAAGTGAAAACTAAAGAGAATATTCTCCCTAGAGGAATATTCTTCCTAAAATATAGGAGACTGGATAATGACTAATAAACAAGGAAAAACCTTATGAAAAATAAATCCTAGGTGTGTGTGAAGTAACTCCAACAAGTTGAACTTCCTCTACTATAGAAAATGATGGATGTACAAAAAGACTCAAACTTGCTTTGCTAAGAAAACACTTCACCAAAAAACCTTTTTTTGAAAACAAATGCATGTTATTCAGTGTTTTAGTATAATTCTTATTCAAATTCTTATAATGATGATATTTTTGAACAAAATGTTGAAAATTATTTGGCTCATGTAATCTCATAATTGTTGGATATGACAATTAAGATTTCTAATGGAAAAATCTATTTATTGTGGAGTGGTGTCATTACTTCCATTCAAAATGGTTAGCAAGTCGATTTTGAACTTTCAACAGCACACATTTAAACATTCCTTCCACTAAAACCTAAAAATCATACTTGAACAAAAACCTTTAGCGGCAATAAATAAATAATGAAAGCCTCCTATAACCTAGATTTTTCTATATACTTATACACACTAATTATTATTCCACACTTAGGTAATAATCATTAATCATATGACATTAATATCCTAATCACCTACTTATATACCAACACTATTAAATAATTAATCAGGAGTAAAACCTAATAAATTACCTAAAACCTAAACAAATAATTAAAAGCCTCGTATAACCTAGATTTTTATATACTTATACATACTAATTATTATTCTCAAAACCCTAGATTTAAGTCTCATTAATTAAATTAAATTCTGAAATTAGGACAGCCAACTTGATTAAATAACTTTTAAATTAAAAAAATTAAAAAAAACTTGCATTTAAAGTATTAATTGAGGACGATCAGCTAGCTCTCATTCGACAATTAGTCTTGATGATGAATCGTGTTTCGGATTCGAAACGTCGATGACAAAATGACACCAACTGTGGATTATCCGAACAACACATGCGAAACTCCTCACCACATAAACTTAAAAACAACAATAAAAAACCACTTTGCATAAAGGAGAAAGTGATGTAAGAACTCCATACAAGGTTTGGGGATGACCCCACTAGTACTTTGTCTATAGAAAGAAAATATTGTTTTGGTGGTGAACAATGTTTACTTTAGCGACATTCAATTCAAGATTTTAACTCCTACTAAACTGTTGACTTCCCTCTGACTTATCAAACATCATTTTGAACTTTGTCAAAATACAATTCCTTGGCAAAGACAACTTTCTACATTGGCAAAGTAAAGTTCAAACTTTGAACTCTCGCCAAAGTGAACACTCTCCTCCATGAAACATTTTGGAAATCACCTTTGACTTTAAAATGTGATTAAATTATGAATGTTCCTTTGATAGGGAAACTCTTTGGGGAATATTTTAAACTTTGTGCGATGGGAAAATTGAAGTTTCAACTCCAATAAAAATGAAATGTCACCTCCACTATGCAAGTTTTTAAGGGAATTTTGCAAGTTTTAGACTTAGAATTTTATGAAGTTAAATATAAAAATAAAAATTAAATTAAAAATTATCAAGAAGAAAAATACTTAAGACAATTTCTCAAAAATAAGGTTTTAATCAGTATGTGAAAAAAGGAAATATTTCTAAATAGAAAAAAAAAATGAAAGTAAGAAGAAAGTGGAACCCAAAATTTTGAAAATGTTAGGGTGTGTTAAGGTCTCAAGACGATGGAGGGATATAGTGTGTGAGGATTTAGAGGTAAACTTTATCCTCCCAAGACTCTATGCTTCACATGGATGTGATGTCGTGTTGTGTGGAGGAAAAGGAAAGGAAGTCCATGCTGCATACAAAAGTCGCATAGTGCATGGAACATTTAGAGGATTCAATAGTGTTGCATTAAAAAAAACATTTTTTTTTTTCTTTTTGAACAAAAACACCTAGAACCTTTTTAGAAGATCATTTTTCTAGGACTTAAGGCACTTGAACGAAATTATGGGGGAAAAGATTTATCAAAAAGATGTTGGACACACCTACCACACTTAGAGGGGGGGTGAATGAGTGTGGGGCTCTTTTTCCCAAAACTTCCCTCTTGCACAAAAACTCATCAATTAGCATTCAACATTTATTCATTACCCATTGTTGTCATTATAACCAGTTAGATTTGAGCACATATCAGCAACATATATCAGCAATATATCATCAACAAGTCATCACCACAATGAACACAAAGAACACAAGATGTATGTACAATTTTCTTTTTATTACGGACTACAATCCTTGGGGTTTAT
>ML795700.1:291503-323454 GCA_009831015.1 Picea engelmannii | reverse complement strand
ACATTTTTCCAACAATGCATCATATACCAATGGAACCACATCGATCCATCTTCATCATGTATCAATGACAACTCATTGATCCATCTTCATCTATGCATTCTCATCAAGGACAATACATATTATATTACATAAATCATCAATCATTCAATCATTTGACATCAATCAATCACTTGACATCAATCAATCAAACCATTGGCATCAATGACAACATGATCCAACAAAAGGAAAAGGAGAACTTTTATGGGACAAATTTACTATAAGTAGGAAAAACATATCAACATGAAGTGGCCTACAACTTGATTGGTGCTCCCCTTATTTTACATGATGTTCAAGTGTAATTTTTTAAGGAACACAGACCACTTTTGATGGCAGTCATTTTGCAAATTTATCTACCTCTACATAAATTGAAGAGGCATGTGGTCATTGTGGATGATCATTTCCTTTCTAGAATATAATGGTTCCATTATTGATAGGCCTAGACAATGGAGTGGGTATCCTTGTCATAAGTGGAGTATTTGTGAATCATGTTAGATAATCTCTCAATGTGATAGGCCATCGGATTCCTAGTTTGTGTGAGAATTGCACCAAAAACATAATATAAACCATCTATCTCAATTTCGAATGGTTATTTACAATCTTGCAAAATTAGGACTAATATCATGGAGAGGCGATGCATTAGCTCCTTAAATGCTTTCTATTGTATCTCAACCAAAACAAACTTACCATTTGGCTAGTTTCACCCTTGGTCACCAAACTCAATGTCCAAGCGATATGAGGGAACCAAAACAAGAACTTGTTGTAAAATTTGGCAAGGCCCAAGAAGCTACGATTCTTCATTAGTGTTTTTAGTGCCAACTAGTCGAAGATTATTTGGATCTTGGTTGGATTCGCATGCACGCCATGCTCATCTATGATGTATCCAAAATATTGAATTCTTTGCATGTCAAATGAGTATTTGAATAGGTTTGAGTATAACGTTCTTTGCTATAGGGTGCTCAACACTTGTTGAATATGTTAAGGTGTTCTTCCTAGGTTCTATTGAATATGAGGATGTCATCTAGGTATACAAACATAAGAAAATTGTTGAATCATTGTAGAATATCATCCATCGTCGTCATAAATGTTGTTTTTGTATTATTCAAGTTGAAGGGCATCGTCAACCACTTGAAGAAAACTTCCTTAGGCATGAAAGTTGTGCTCCACAAATCAGTTGGCTTGATTTCTACATGATGATAGCCTAAATTAAGATTAATCTTGTTGAAAAACTTAGTGCATTTAAGCTAGTTGATCATATCATCAATTCAGGGGATGGGGTACTAGTTCTTAACTATGATCATATGAGGGTGGGGGTGGGTGGAATAATAGAGAAAACATATTATGTTTTCTCATATGAGGGTGGGGTGTGGGGGGAATAATAGAGAAAACATATGTCAATATCCATCTATAGTCAATATAAAGTTGTGATCTCCCATCCTTCTTCTTAATCAACATAATATGGCTCCTACGAGGTGAGAAACTTGGTCAAATGTGGCCTTTCTACATTAGTTCTTGAATCTAGTGTTTGATCTTGTCATTATTTAGAAGAGAGAATATATATATATATATAGGGACATTATGTAGAGGGGCATTCAATGTCAAATCAATTGCATGATTTACTTGACTATGTAGAGGAACTCTTATACATGAGGTGAAGATGTGCCTATATTCTTCCAAAATTTGTTCTACTCATCTCTAATATATAGAGGGATGCATTACAAAGGCCTTAGAGGTCGTGATGCTTTCTTTACGCCATCTGACCAGACCATGAAGAGGAAAAATCTCTCAATCTGAGAGATTATCTTCCCACATTACTTAATAGTGATCAAAGAGACTATGGTAATTGGGACTACCTCTCATGTCCCATAAATTTGATCTCCTACTAGGTGTAGACTAGTAAACAACATCTTCCACATATATGGTTATCCTAAAATAACATCACAACCTTCAAGCATGGAAATGTCACATAATACCTAGCTTTGAAGGCTTGATGCCATATTGTAGGTAGCATTGTTGACTGACACAAATGTCTCGTCCTTGGCTCAACTAACATAGTGTAGGTAGCTTCATCTTCTTAACAACCTTAATTGAGATCAAGTTCTTTTCATTGTCAATGTCAACAATGAAATGCAACGATGTCCCCTTCACCCACATTTGTAAGAGGAAGATGTGCTCACCTTCCTCACATTCCTTTGGTTGGACCTTTGTTGTGGTGATAGTAGCTTTGAGTCCCACATCAATGATTCATTTCCCCCTGTCTAAGGAATATTGTGGTGTTGGGGTTAAATCAAAGTATGAGGCTTTCGACTTGACCAATAATCATTGCTTGGTACAACATTTTTCATTGTTTTTCCAAGGGATTGTTTTTTGGTCATACCACTTTCCCATGTCCTTATTTAACTTTCCATTCTTCTTCTTTGTATGTGGATTTAATTGGTTGTCTTAAGGCTAATTGTTTATGTTGTCCTTTGTTCTCAGAGTTAGGATCACCTTTACCCTTCTTGTTTTATGGTTGTTTTGTGGCCTAAAACTCTTTTTTACCCTCTAGTTGATTTTTTTGCTCAATCTTAACATCATAACGATAAGTGACACCCAATGAAGAGATGTCCATAAACTCCATTTTTATTGGGATGTATCTATGTAGGCACTATGGTATTTTAGAACAAAGTGTTGCTAAGAATCCATAATACCCAATTTTGTATGTAAGGTACAAAAGGTGTCATTGTTGTATGGCACAATTTTGTCTTTACCTTGGTGCAAGATCGTTCATCTTTTGCACTAGTCTTCATTGTTTCCAACAGGTAAATTCTTCTCCTTGATGGTGTTGATAGATTCCTCCCAAGTAGGTTATGTTGCAAATAATTCAAAATCTCTAGTATGTTTCACACAATATTTATCCCACCAATATTTGACATGGAGAAGGGACTTTAGAAATGCAAAAGTAATCTTCTCAATATTGAAAAAGTGTGAGTAGAGAAGTAACCCTGTAGAAAATTTAACCATCTCTCTAAAGCTTCTATGCCTATCTTGACTTCAAAATTAGGGATATTAAAATTAACTTGTACCTTGAAGTGTGTAGTTCCTCCAAAATGAATGTTTGTCGAAGGTGCCTTCATTATTGTTGGGAGTCTTTGAAGGATCTAGTTGAAATGGTCCATCTCATTCCTTTATCGCTTAATCACTTCCTAAAATAACAACTTGATAGGTTATCCTGCTTTGTCATCCTTTTTTACTAAGTTCACCATGGGATGTTGCTTGGGTTGGTGAGGGAATCCTTCACTAGTCTCGGTTAGTTCGAGTCCAAACTCCATATACCATGACCTCATTTGGAACATGTATAAAAGAAAACAAAGCACAAATTATTTGATATCATTGATCTAAATTTGATTGAGAAGAAAATGAAAGAAAAAAATATTGCAAAGATAACAAAAGATACAATTATTAAAACCAAAGTACTAGTAAACCAAATTCTATTGACAAATAAAATTGTGAAAAAGATTGAAATGTACATAGAAATACAAGGTGGTTAGAATGATAGTAGAGTATCTTTTAGAAGATATGTGATTGCTACGCTCATTCAAAAAAATCCCATAAAAAGAGGCTAAAACTACATTCTATCATAGTGCTAAAAACCCTACGAGACAAAACCCCTAAAATCCCAAAACCCTAACCTTAGGAGTTGAGGTGGCAAAAGGAATGCAGGTCTCGAGTAGGCTATTTGGTACATCAACTTCCTGAGGCCATAACCTTCCTATACAAACTACATTTTGGGCATTATTTGGACCTTTGTGAAGCTTATTTCAAGCTCTATTTGTTTGCCAGGCCTGGCCATCATACGCTTCTAGGTTGTTAAAATTTTCAACAACACATGAGAAGGGTCCAAAAGGCACATTGAAGTTTAGACTTAGAAAACTATTGTAAATATTACATGGTTCAAAATCATTTTTGAGTTGGTGGTAGTCCTGAATGGCCACTTGGATCATCAAATGTCACCTTTTCTAGCTTTGTCCCTTAGGCAAGTCTGGATGGGTCTGGGTAGAGTCACTGTGTAGTCAATACCTCTCGATATCAATATCATGGAAGGAAACCTTTTCAGGGGACCATCTCTTGTGTTCCTTAGAGTTTCAATATGTTTAGATGTTTCTTTCCATCGAGGTTATTTTCATTTTATGGAAGAAACACATTGAAGTTATATTTCATAAGAAACAACCTTCTTAATCTTTCACATGGCATGACAACTCATTGATTTATGCAATCATGACCTTACATACGTTAGTGAAACTATGCAAAGTTTAGATGGATATCTTGATACATTTTTAGCAGTTACTAGAGTCTTGGTGTGCACCCCCTCCCCCAACAACAACATGATTAAGAATCCACTTGGTGCTTCACTTTCCCAACTAGTATGCTCCCAAGGTGGCAATGGTAGGCCTCACCATAGGGCTAGCCCACACATTCATGAAAGGAAAAAAATGCATGCCCAACTAGCCTCCTTTTCTGATGTAAAATGACAAGTTTTCAACATTAGATTTGCCCATTTTCAAAGTAACCAAGCCTCTCTAGCCAACCAATGATGGTCGAGAGCCTATCATAGTTGAGGATGAGCCACTTGCTACTAGTTGGGAGCTAGCCCCGAATGATCATGGTGATCCTTCATTGGATGTTCGATCAGTGCCAACCACTAGTTAATATCGTTTTTATGCTCAAGCATAATGCCTTATATATCTATGATTTTCTAGTTTTGCTACTTTTCTATACCATTGTATGTAATGGATATTTTGACAAAAGGAAGCCTAATTTTTTAATCTTGATTGTACTTTGACAATGTTAATGGTAGTTGCATATATGACTTGCTTTTTTTTTAATAAAAGTTATGTGCATCTTGTTCATCTAATATTATAATCAAAGAAAGGTATTATGTCCCAAAAAAAAAAAAGTACAACATGACACTTAATTTGCTATAGCCCCAATTTATGTAGCTAGATAATTCAAATGTTCCTAGGAAATTCAATGCTTAACTACATGTGGTAGGAATTATCTCTAACCCATTAAAAACTCAAGTTAATGATGTGTAACGTCATTTATAGTACTCCAATTTTGCCAAGACAGATTTGAGGTTTCAGTGGTCTGAAACCAGGGTTGCATTGCAAGTAGTGATAGAGGAATGTGTGGTTGGACTCTTCGAAGACACCAACCTATGCACAATCCACACCAAGAGTGTCACCACTATTCCCAGACATCTAACTCACTCACCGCATTTGTGGAGAGAGGATCGCAAGAGGAGTAGCAATCAAGGAGGTAGTCGTGTAACACTTAGGAATGGTACTTGAATTTTCAATGGGTTCCCTCTGAAACCATTAATCATCCTTTCACAGAGCCATTTGTGGATTTTTTTTAGTCGACGAAGGCTTAATCCTCCCTAGAACCACCCCCAGCAATCGCTAAGACTTGTTGTCAACTTAGTTTGATTCACAAATACAACGAAGAAGATGAAGATGACAAGGGTTAAGTATGACTATCCTGAATTGGGGAAGGAAGTGAAGGAAATGCCATCTTCCTCCTTTGGAATGCACATTTCAATATACATTCCTTCGGGAATACTAAGAATGTACCAGTGGAAGAGATGATGGATAGAGTGACATCCCAAAAGAAATGCATGCTTATTGTCAACTCTTTCCTTCCTTGCACACATATTGTTGGAGGGATGTTTCTCGAGAGGTCATTCCTTCTTTGCACATGTATCACTAGAGGTGTAATAATAATGCATTCACTCCCTCCATTTAGTTTTATATTATCAATACGAAAAATATTATGGCTGACAAAAGAAATCTTACACCATGGGGACTCATGTATAGTTTGTTCTCTCCACTCTAAACAAAAAGAGGTAAGAATTTGGACCCATAAACAACAGTGATGTAAAAGACTTATTATCAACATGGATGCTTTGGGTCTCAAAATATCAGAGGTTGGTAGATAGATTTCAAAATATTTGTAAATGTTAGTGGGTGACTCCATATACAATCATGAAGTGTGACATCACGTTATGTATTTTACATTATGGGATATAGTTTTTATCCTAAGTGTGTATTAGATCCTATCTTTCCTCTTCTTTATCTTATCTCTCAATAAGGTGTAGATGTGAGAGCAAATATAGGTTAAGAGATGGTTTCATTCATGTACTATAAAATTGTATCAATGAAATGAATATTTAACAAAAGAAGAATATTGATTAAGATTTTTTTGACTAAGTTTTTAGTTTTTTTTGTGTCCTATCTTATATTTTATTTCTTAACATGGTATGAGAGTTCATTTAATCTTAAAGAGCCCTGTAGTGGTTCCCGTAGTTTTCCATAAAAGGTAAGAAATTGTGACTCCTTCATGATAGTGATCCACCAGAGAAGCCATGTCATAGTTGAGCTCTAGTGTTTTGTGTCTAGACCAGATCTCATAGTTGATTGATTTTCTCAGAGACTATCATTGGATTTTCATTTTCTGATATGAAAAATGAATAGCAGTCAACCTTAGATTTACTCATCCATCTTGTACATAGTTATGCAAGTCATTTTATTTTTTTAGTCCATTTTTATCTCTCCTAAAATTCCAACAATTTTTGACCGAATTTCAATAAAAACTGATTGAAAAATTTGTTCATACAAAATCCAAAAAGTTGAACGTTTAGACTACTTATTGTTTAGACTACTTATTGCATCCCTACAACTTACAAATTATTGCATCCCTGCAACTTACAAATTGATCATTAAAGACCAGAGAAGGTCCTTTGAATTGAATATTTGGCCATCACTCATCCACAGTGCGCATAATTATGATCATGGCAATGCAGTGTGGAAGACCTTTTTTTAGGAGATGTGTTTTTTTAGCAGACGTTCGAGTGTTGATCGTTGGTTGCTGGCATGTGATGTTATTGTATTTTGATCACATGGACTTCATAGACCATCAATTCAACCTCCCACGCCAGCTGGAAAGAGAAATTGGAAGAAGAAATGAGGTTCAATTTGAGAAATCGGTGCCTTCAACAACCACTCGTCCACATGTATGCAAAAAGTTAACGGGAACCCAATGTTGTTACCTTCAACATTGGAGGTCATTGATTTTATTTTTTTATGCCTTTTTAATCTCACATCATTAGATTAATGAAAGTTTCCTCTCTTCTTATATTGAAATGAGCTTTTCTGAAATGTTTGAAAAGCATAGATGAAGCCTTTTATCCTAGTGAAAGTGAAGTGGTTTGTTAGTGTACATTCGTTATCGATTACCAAAGAGGAATTCTCGAAGGCTTTATGTGTTAAATATTTTAATAAAAAATTAATTTTGTCATGGTGAATGTTTATAGACCACTTCCAAATGGAATAAGGGGTCTAAGAAACTTTCTTTTTTTCCTTTGTGTATATTTGTGTACGTTTTTTTTTTTTTTACATGTTGTCTATATTTACATTTCAAGTGAAATTGATGCATTCAATCTTTTTCCACAATCTTATGTAATTGAAGGCAAATAAATCTCAAGCATGAATTAAAGAAAATCAAGGCACTCAATTAAACATAATTAATAATTGAAAATAATGGGAAAATCAAACTAATAATCAAAAGAGAACTTTATGGACTCAACACATCGTGAAGCATTCAAATTTGAAGATACAAAATCAGCATTAATTGTAACTTGCAAATAGTCTTTTTTCGTAAGTTTACTTGCATTTTCAAAATCAAGTTGAGATGTAGTTTTTCAGTGCATCCTCGATTCAACCTGACACCCTCCAATTTCTGATTCTACAATTAATTAGTTGAGTCATTGAATTGTATATAGGATGGAGTTGCAAGAAGCCCTCGTTGTTGTTGATTCAATTGTAATTTGGACCTACCTACACAAAGAGGCCTCATTCAATCTTTAAAAACGGCTCAAAGTCTAGAATTATTAGAGTTACTTAACAATCAAATACTCATTGCTATTGAAAACACAATCACAATCCACAAAGAAACTCTTAAATCAATTCTAACGTATTTGCAAGTTTCGCAAGCCAAAGTTAAACTTATTTAGATTCAGTCGCATCTTCTTCGGGATGAACTCAAGCTAAAGTATCTTCAACATTATGAACTAGTCCTTGTTCATAAAACCCCACTTTTTGAATTCGATAGTGATTCCAATCAACAGTCAGGACAAGATAAACTTAGTGAAACAAGTTCGAATGCAGTTTCAGATGAGGATGAAGTTAATTATGAGCAGGTTCGACGTACTCTTTCCAAGCCCATTATCAGACCTTGGGAAGAAATCATAAACAACAAACAGATAACAGAACTTGGATATGACTTAGGAAAGAAACCTTTGATGTTCCAGATTATTTGAGACCAATCCACTTCAATGGTGTAGGATTTATTCAAGAAGTTTCAACTTCACCTATTCTAGTTCAGCATCAGAATGTTAAGTGCCAACATTGTCATTGACTTGGTCATATGGATGATCAGTGTTTCGATATCCATGATTGTTAGCATTTTGGTACGCATAATCAAAATGGTTATTGGTAAACTGAAACCACCAAATGAAGTGAAAATGGTTAGTGGTCAACCAAAACTACCAATATAATGATGAATTGGTTAAGGATAACCTGCAAAAAACCTCATAATGTCTCACCTTTCAGCTGACAAAGGGGGGAATACTGATGATGATTGTCAAACTTCAAGTTTCAACAACAACAAACAATATGCCAAATGGGAAACAACAGTCTATAAATGGCAGACTTAAACAAACAAAACACCAAATGGGTGACAACAACAACAACAAGAGCATTGCAAATATTTCATCACTTGTGATAAATTGCCAATTTGGGCACTTTGAGGTTTCTTCCACTTGTCATATTTTTATTTGATATGCATTGATGTGATCGAGTTTTCCTTGACATGATTGATTAAGGATTTGAGTAATTCTAGCAGGACACCCAGTTTACTACTCTATTGTTATTTGGTAGAATTATGGTTCAATCTCTTGCAATTGGATCCTACACAATATTCATTGGGATGATGATTGACACTATTCTTGTGTCATTTTATGAGAGCGGTTTTGTGAACATTTTCTTCACCTGGATGGTCATTTGACCTAGTAGAGGAGAACTAGATCCATCTACATTGTTGTTTGGCATTTGATTGAGTTGTAACTTGTCAAGCATTTTCAAGGATGTGTCAGAACTACAATTGATTCACTTCTCATGATTTTCTCTCATCAAATATTGGAGTTCACTTAAGTTAACAATTACATAATTCTAGCTCACTTATTTACACACTGGGATTTACTAGTTTCTATGAGTTTTCCACATCTAAATTTGACAGTTTTTGGAGCAAATCTTCATCGAGGCTCAACTCATGAGTTTTAGAATGAAGACTTGGAGACGATACAAGTTTATGTTACCTTGCTAATATTATTGTTCAAACCTATAATTGAGGGGGGGTTGTTAACATGTGACTCCCTATACAATTATGAAGTCCTACACCACCTTATGTATTTCACATTATGGGATATAGTTTTTATCCCAAGTGTATATTAGATCATATTTTTCCTCCTCCTTATCTTATTGCTTGATGAGGTGCCAATTTTTTGTGTCATGTCTTGTGTTTTATTTCTTAATAGTAAAATATCTTGAATTTTACATGATGAAAGTGGCCATGCTTTTTAATATTACAACTGTCCTCTTGATTCAAGTGAATTTATGGATTGTTTTCCATACCTAATCCATTTTGAAGGTAGAGCAAGCATGGCTCTTATTTAAGAAATTCCTTGTGTGAAAAATGAGTTTGTGGAGATATGAGAAGCTATTACATTATTGGAATTTTTTAGTGCTAGAATTTGACAACAAAAGGTTCAACAGATCCAATTAAAATTCTCTTTCAAACTAAATATATTGAATGTTTAGTTTATTAGTCCCTACCAAAAGAATATAGCAATTAATTACAAGTCAAAATTATGTTTACTTTATAAATTTATAAAAAAAAAATCATAATGTTTTTAAATATTTTTTTTTTAATATTTATGAATTTAAATATTATAAATGAAATAACTTAGTTTTTTATTTTTAAATATTTGAAATTTTATTTTCTGATTAATAAAAAAATCATAATGTTTTTAAATGTTTTTTAAAAAATATTTATTAATTTAAATATTATAAATAAAATAACTTAGTTTTTTATTTTTAAATATTTGAAATTTTATTTTTTGATCGGTAAAAAAAAAAATGAAATAACTCATTTCTAATGCTCGGAGGTGATAATTAACCAAAAAAACATAACAATAAAACAATTTAATTTTAAAAAAAAAATCCAAAAAACTAAGTATAAAACAATTTAATTTTAAAAAAAATCAAAAAAACCACGTATAGCTTTTTTATCTCTGTACTCAAGCCAAATCTTGAAAAATCACTGCACTTTCAATGCAGTTATGACTCCCTCCATTTTCATGGATTTTTAAAGCTTATTTAATCTTCAATGACTTAAGTCAATAATGATTATCCAAGTTAGAACCGTTTGTAGACAAGAGGCTTATTGATAAGAATGGCAGTTCTTTAAATTCTACTTCATCTGATAATTTAATGCTCCAATAATTACACTTGAATAATTGTATGATAGTAAAGTATCATGAAAGTCTACGTATTAGACTATCTATTAGTTTATATATTAATCTATAAGTAGTATATTAAGTAAAGTATCATGAAAGTCTACGGATTAAATTATAAGTAATATTTTCTTTGAGAAGTTTCAGTGTTTTAATGTTTTAGAGTTTTCTAATATATTATAATAAATAATTTAAAAAAATACAAAATAAAACCAATTCATTATGTTTTTAGAGTACCACTCTTTTTTAAATTGTTTTATGTAACAAATAAAATTTGTTCATGATACTAATAGACTCCTCATCATCAGAGCTATTAAGAAATAGCTGATATTAAATTTGGTTTTGATGGTGACATCTTGGTTAATGCTAATGCGTTTTGATTTTTTAGATGTAATTTGAAACCCACTGTAACTCTTTCTTAGAATTTCAACGACTCCATTAATATAGAAGTAATAAATCTTAAGAAATCTTGCATATCAACAACAAATCTTCTTGCACGGTTAATTTGGTTTTGATGGTGACATCTTGGTTAATGCTAATGCGTTTTGATTTTTTAGATGTAATTTGAAACCCACTGTAACTCTTTCTTAGAATTTCAACGACTCCATTAATATAGAAGTAATAAATCTTAAGAAATCTTGCATATCAACAACAAATCTTCTTGCACGGTTCTCTTTTTGTTCTGTTATTTATTATAAACCACGACCACTGGCCACAATTCCTCATGCTTCCCGAATTCCAGGAGCTTCTTCAACAGGACATTGGCAGAATTCACACACTTCTTGTAACAGTAACCTTCTGCTCAGAGTGGCATTGTGCATAGTGTGTATATAGTTTTTTGGTAAGCAACTTTATTTTATTTTATAAATCTAGATGTCTTCTCTTCTACTTTCATTTTTCACCTTGTTAGAGATAATAAGCTTACGGAATAATATAAGTTATTCAATAAAATAAATCAATCATAAAAACCAGCAAAGCATATTCATCAAACCAAAATGGTATTAAGATTCAATACACTTCCAATTTATTTTACATATTTGTGTTTATCCTATAAATTTTAACTTTATTGTATTTTTGAGATTGCATATTTGTGAAAGACTTACCATAACAAAGTACCAGCCCACCATAACAGAAAATCAGCCCAACATATATGCATTTCCCTTTTACGATTTAGAACCATTACATATGTAATGTTGGAAGGTCGAAAGCTATCTGGCTATTTGTAGTAATTGTGTTTGTTGCCTAAGCCACTTAGGTTGAAACCAATATATTTTTGCTACAAATGTTTTGTTAATGTTTCTGTTTCAAAAATCGAAACATTCAAGGAAGTTGTACATTACAAATGTCGCAATTTCATCCCCTTATAATATTATAGTTATATATATATTATATTATCTATATATTATATTATCTATATATTAATACTATATTATATATATAGTATATATATAGTATATATAATATATATATTATAGTTATATGATATATTATTATAATAGTATAAATTATTAGTTATAATTAATAATATATTAATAGAAATTATATATTATTATTATTATTATTATTATTATTAATTAATGTAATATATATAATATTTTATATTTTATTAATATATATTATAATAAATTATAGGATATTTTATATATATTAACTATTAATAATATTAATTATCTGGATTTATTATTAATTTATGATTTTATTTGATATTATCATAGTGAATTTATCGCTATGAGTTAGCATGGGTATTGCGTTTTAAAGTAAAGTGTGGAGTGGGAAAGAAAAGATGTTAGCAATGGGGTTTCGAAGAAGATGGCCTTGTCTTCTAATGAGAATAAGAGGCATTAAGCTTTTATCATCCTGCCACCGAGCTATTTTCCCACAGGGCTTCCCCTATTGTATCATCACCACAGTAGAGTTTAACCACCAAGTTCAGGATGGGTTGGTGTGGTTCATCTACGTCTGGGACACTAGAATTTCAAACCATGAACGAGGAAGGGCATAAATGCGCGAAAGGCATATTGGCTAATGATTGTGAGGCCCCCATTCTGAAAAGGACACCGAAGGGGTGTCCCTTCCAGGTAGAGAACCATCCTCTGCCCTTCTATCCGACGAAGAGGCAGGGCAGAGCTTTTGGTTTCATAGTTTCATGTTGTCAAACAATTGAACAAATAAAATGGATCGCTAGTGCCCGACAATAAGAAAGGATGCTTGTTGTTTTTCCTAGATGCCATCTTAAAGGGGTTCACTAATTGGTAAAATGTCTATACAAGAATGCTCTTCATCAGAGATGAACCTATGCATTCAATATTGCAAGCTTTACTTCTGCCATTTTTAATGGTCACCTCATGGAGCAACGTTGTCCCTATGATCTCAATGGTTTCAACAAACATGTGGAAGATTCCTCTTTAATAACAAGTGGATATTTGCATGTTGATGCCTCGTGGTTCATTCTTCTCGTGCATGATTTCGAATCGGTGTATTTGGTGACTCGCTATAATAGGTAGTTGTGGCACCCTGGTCACATGCCATGCTTTCAATCACTGAAATAGTTTTTCTTATAACAAATCTATTTAAAATGACGTGGCACCCTAGTCAAAGGGGATGCTTTCAAATAATTTTTCTTTTATAACTCTTTTTTTATTGTAAGCTATCAACTATATTTTATTATATGAACAAAAGTACATGGGACAAGCAATAAATAATTAGCTGCAAGCCAACTTATGCAAAATAATAAAATATAAACAAAAGAATAGGGGACAAGCAATAAATAATTAGCTGCAAGCCAACTTATGCAAAATAATAAAATATAAACAAAAGTACAGGGGACAAGCAATAAATAATTAGTTTCAAGCCAACTTATGCAAAAACTATTATGGTAGCTATTGTTCTCTTAGAAGAGTTTACTAGGTTTCCCACGGACTCTGTCTTTGAGGTGGGTATAGAATGCCAAGGATTGGCGACATTATAGTACCAAATAAATACTAATATCTTTGAAGCAAATACAAAAATTGTCCAAGAATTACAAAAAGAGAGATTAGAGTGTTAACATCATGAGGGTTGCTTTCCTTTGGAGCTTAAGTCATGTCTTTACTAGGATCTACATCATGAGACAAATTCTTGTAATGTTGACCGCTCTTTCCAGTCACAAATAAATTGGAGCTAGGACGGGCCTCTTTAAGGCTGGATTAATGATGTCAAGGTCAATTCAAGGAATCATAGTTAGATTGAACAATGTCGTTTCCCTCTCGCACCACATTTGTTGTTCCATTGTTGTTCCAAATTTTATCTTGTTTGTCTTTCTAGTTTTCCACCCCTTCATTGGTAAGTCTGTCTGGAAATTTATTAGCCATACGCCTTACATGAGAGAGGATAAGAGCTTTGATTCTGGGAAGAAGAGCTTGGAGCTATTCAAGTCCCCCTTCCATGCACCAACCAGAAGAAATATTGTTGATAGTCGCTCCATGCAACAATTTTTCAAGGGAGCGAATAATAAATAAGGAGTCCCCTTCAACAATGAGTTTGTTAATACCTTGTCTGATGGAAATGTTGAAACCATGGATTAGCACCTGAAGTTCTCCCTCATTGTTTGTAGCTATACCCGGGCCTTTAGAAAAGGCCCTGAGAATGTATCCCTTATGATTTATGAAGACACCACCTATCCCAGCCAATCTTGGGTTACCTTTGGAAGCTCCATCGAAATTTTGTTTGATTAAGCCTTCTAGAGGAGGAGACCACACAGAAGGAGAAGTGGAACCCGGAGGAGGAGGTTTACTAGAAATGAGTTGGGAGTTCTGGTGTAGTCCAAGAGATCTTAGAATTAATGTTTCTAAAGGAGAAATCTACCAAACTTGCTCAGACCATGTCTCTGTTGGAACAATTTCTCTAATATTATTCCCAATTTGGAGCCAAATGGTATCACATTTAGAGTGGAATCCATTAAAAAAAAATTATTGTGTTCTTTCCAAACGCCCCAAACTAGAAAACCTAGTAAGAGTTTATAGGCTCTTGATAGGACTCGGTTGGAAAAGTATAGGTCATTCTAATGCAGCATGGTTGAGGTTATATTGTATCTATCACGCCCTGATTTTCTAAAAAAATCATCATTGTTGCTCCATAGGGTTGAAGCAAACCAACACTGTGTAAGGTACTAAATCTATTATAATAACTGAAAATGGAAATATTGTAGGGAATAACAGTGGAAAACACAATAGATGAAACCACAACACCAAAATAATACCTTTGTTGATAGGAAACAATGTTCACTTGCCTCTTCAAGGGGGAAACCTCCAACAGAGCAGTGCTCTATTAAAATAATTCTCAAGACTTCTCATACCCTCGACTCTTGTTTATACTAATGATATTTCTAGAAGAGGAAGATTCTATTAGGTCTTCTTACATTTGACTTATTCTTCCTTATTACTAGGCCTTATTAATATTGGCCTCTATTACATGGATATTATTCTAATTACGTGAGGGGTTAGGGAGGTTAGGTCCCTAACATGCCATCCCTCTTCAAAAAATCCTTGTCCTCGAGGATTCAGATGAGGAAATTGTTGCATAATGGTAGTTGGCTCCTAGGTGGCTCGCAATTAAAAAAAATTCCCTTGAGTTGGCGTTCAACCATTTCAGCCCAGGTCAATTTCTGGATCTTTATGGGAGTGGAAGGAGAAGTGGGAGTGATTGTTTTAGGGAGAGGAATAAAGGAGGGTTTTTTGGTTTGAGAAGGGACAACCTGGTGTGCTTCCTTATTATCTCTTTTAGTATCTTCCACCCAACTTTGGGGGTGATCCATGAGGACATGGGTATGGATCTCATCCTTGAGGCCACTGATAAAGAATTCTCGGAAAAAAAAGCATCATGCATGCCCTATGTGTGGAAATGAAATCACTCAAAGGCAGCTATAAAGTCTTCCATTGTGCCAGATTGTTTCAACTTTGTCAAGAGGCCTAAATAGTGGGTGTCAATGTCAAAGCGTTTATAAAGTTCTGCAACAAATTGTGTCCAAGCCACATACCCTTGGCGGGAATTTTTTCTCCATTGCCACCATTGCCAACGTTCTTGATCTAGATGGAGAACACTGTACCAGGTTTTTTCCAACTCATCTGTAAAGTTGTACAAAGAGAAATAATGTTCCATTTGAGTTACCCAGTCGGTGGGATCCGAGCCATCAATTTTTTTCACATCTACTCGCGGAAGGCGTAGGTCACACTAAAAGTGATGGGGCTGGAAATTCTGGGAATTGGAGGAAGCTTCACCTTCGGAGTGAAAAGGTGGGTCAGAGGAGGTAAGGTCTCCAATGATATTCAACTTGGTGCAAATTTGACTAGCGAAGGATTCAAGTTGGATAGAGAGGTCATGTTTCATGGTTTCCATTTTTACTTCGATGGTGGAATGCATTTTGTTATTGATGGTTGTAATATTGGAACTAAGTTGTCGCACTTCCTTCTAGGCCTCTGCGAAATAAGAGGATGAGGTATTGAGGCGGGCTTCAAGGTCTTGGCTACGGGTGTGGGCCATGATGAAGGGGGAAACCGAAAATGGGTGGGTGGGACCACACAAAAAAGGAGTTATGGGTGAAGGGCATCACGACTATCAGGGAAATGGGGGGAATCCAATGGGGTAAGTAAAACAAATGTGGTCGGAAGGGGGTCGGGTCCACGGGAAAAAAAAAATTGTTGAAAAATGATAGGTATGATTGCAATCAGGGCGAAGAGTGGAATCAAATACGATAAGGCTCAAATAATGGTGCAGGTAGGATCCAAACCTTTTTTTTTTTTTACTCATGTGGAGTTATACTCCGATCTGAAGAACATTGTAGTGTTGAAAGACCCAAATTCTGAATAGGAACAAATGTGTAGTAATTTCACAACCAAAATGCAGAAGGTAAATTTGCATGGCAATAGATCTTGTCCGTTTTGTTTATGTTTCTATCCCAAGGGTTAGGGTATTCACGGTTTCTACAGACAAGGTTTTTCCTTATGCTATAGCTCTCTGATATATGTGTGAGGTCCAACAGTTGTACTTGGCCCAATATCTTAGGGCACTAACTAAGGAGGCTAGAGTGTTCCCTTAGACATATTACTCGACTACCTAGGTACTAGAGAGTATCTTCCCAAGTGTTGTTCTCAATGGCCTATAGAAGTCAGGCAGTCGATCAGTTTATATACGGAGGGCTTCAGGATATATAGGTTGATCTGTATACAGGTGATGTTTGATACACTACCACTCGAAGGGGTACCAACAAGGGTTGCAAGGGTGGCCAACAATGTGTGCTTAAGTACCACTTGTATTTCCTGCATGTATCCTTCCCCGACCATAGATTTATGCATTGAAAGACAAATCTTTGTAGCTTTAAGACGTCGGAATACTTCTCTACCCTAAAAAAAATAACCCACAATTGTATGCCAAGGAAAGTGATCTAATACCACTTGTAAGGTACCAGATCTATTATAATAACTGAAAACAGAAATATTGCAAAAAATAACAGCAAAACAACACAATAGATGAAACCACAACACCAAAATAATACCTTTAGTGATAGGAAACAATGTTCACGTGCCTCTTTAAGGGGGAAACCTCCAGTAGAGCAGCGCTCTATTACAATAATTCTCAAGACTTCTCATACCCTCGAATCCCATTTATACTAAATCTATCTACCAAAAGAACAATCTAGAGGAAGATCTTTCTAGAAGCAGAAGCTTCTATTAGGTCTTCTTACATTTGAATTATTCTTCCTTATTACTAGGACTTATTAATATTGTCCTTTATTACATGGAAAATATATTATTCTACCTACGTGAGGGGTTAAGGACGTTAGGTCCCTAACATACTGATTGAGCATGTGCTTTGTGATTTCTCCAACCTACTGGTAGAGACGGCATATGGATGTCCCTATAAAACCCCTCTTTTGTATGTTCTCCCAGGTTAAAATTTTGGTTTTTGTTAGGAGCCAAAGGAAAGTGGAAACCTTTGGCCAGAGATTTTGCTTCCAAATCTGCTTCTAGGCAGGATTGGGAGGAGGATTTTGTTGAGTGTAAGTTAGGTTACAAGCCTCTTTTATTGTAAAGCTTCCTTTGGAGGAATGACCCTAGCGCAATTTGTCTAGGCCATCATGGAAAGTAATTTTTTTTATGTTGGAGTTCTATCCATATTTATGCCCACGGGTTTTGATGATGGAGAAGCTCTATTAGTCCTTTTGGCAACCATACTCTCCATGTTTCATCAAGAGGGTGCTCCTGCTAGTATTGCCATATCCATATTTTCCCTTGAGTTGTGAGGTGATCTCAAAGTGCTTTAAGATTTTATTTTTTTCCCCAGGCTGGGTATTCTTCCCAAGAATCTTCCCAGGACAGGGTATTCTTTCCACTCCGCACTTCCCAGAAACAATGTTGTTGAATAATATGTTTATTGAGCTAGGCTACGCTCCATATAATACAACCCTTTATATCCCCTTGTATCCTTATGAGGTTATGATGTTCAATGTTAGGGAGGTTATTTTTTATCCATATTTTTACCCATAAGTTGTCTTGTAGTTGAAGCCATATCCACTATGTTTTCGCTCCTAGAATTACACTTTGAGATTTTGGATCTCGAAGGCCAAGCCCCCTTGCTAATTTAGGTTGGAAGACCTTTTCCCAACTAACAAGAGCCCCATTTTCTTTCTTTTTTTTCTCCCCACCAAAGGAAGGATCTTTGAAGATTTGTCACTTCCTTAATAATGCATTTTGGAGCTGCCATTGCAGAGAAGAGATAGAGGGGCATGGCTTGGAGAACATATTTTAAAGGACAAGACGACTAGGAATATTCAGGGAGCGAAAGGTCTAGTTAGCAAGATTATTTTCTATTTTGACTAGCGAGTCTTCCCAAGTGGCATTTATTATAGCATTGGCAGAAAAGGGAGCCCCTGGGTATTTGGAAGGAAAAGAGATTTTTTAGAAGACTAAAATTTTTGAAATATTATTTTGGATAGCAATATGAGTATTAAAGAAAAAAAAATGTGACTTACTTTTATTGATATTTTTTATGAAATCCATTATGAGTTCCTCTGAGACTTGTTTGGTTGTCTATGCTTCCTTAACAGTCGGAATGCCCATGAGCATGGTATCATCAACAAATTTTTTGTGAGAGACTGGGGTATCTTCTCCATGTAGGAAGAGCATCGATATCTTGTTAAGCGAGACAACATAATTAAGAGTTCTTCCGATACCTTCAGCCATAAGAACAAAAATAAAGGGAGAAAGGGGATCACCTTGTCGGATACCACGAGAGGGGGAGAAGGTAAAAGAGGGTGATCCATTTACCAAGATGGATAAAAAGGAAGAGGAAATGAGGGCCATGATCCAAGAAACCCAAGGAGGGGAAAAACCAAAGGCCAAGAGAGAGAAATAGATGTCGTGCCAATTTAGTTTGTCAAAGGATTTTGACAAATCAAGATTTATAAGCATTCCCACCGATTTAGAATATTTCAGAGAATGAATCATTTCATGGGAAAGGATGATGCCATCTAATATTTTCCTTCCTTCAACATAGCTAGACTGCTCTAGGAAGATAAGATGAGGAAGAATTGGCTTAAGTCTGTTTGCAGTGACCTTAGTAATAACTTTTTATATCACATTGCAAAGCGAGATAGGTTAGAATGTTCTAGGGTATTCAGCTTTGTCTTATTAGGAATAAGGGTAAGAAAGGAGCCATTGAGAGCTAGAAGAATATTTGAGAAGCGACAAGAATATTCCACCAACTCCAAGATGTCCAACTTAATAATTGACCAGCATGTCTGGAAGAAGTCTATTGTGAAGCCATCTAGCCCTGGAGATCTTCCTTTCGTAATTTCCATGACAAATTGCTCAACTTCTTCTATAGTAATTGGTCTTAGAAGGGCTTTGTTCTTCTCTTCTGAAACCAGACTCGGAATGTTTCTAGTTATTTTGTTTATGGCATCCTCTCTTTCCTGCAAAGATTATGTCAACAAGTTGGAGAAGTAGCTAACTAACTCTTTTTCAATTTTTGTATGGTCAGTTCGTTTAATTCCCTGGGCTATTTTGATGGATGTAATGTGATTATGTTGTCTTTTGTTGATAGTTGAGCAATGAAATAATTTTTTGTTTCTCTCTCCTTCTTTAAGTCGATGAACTCTCAATTTTTGTTTTCAGAGAGTTTCTTCTTGTTTATCTCCGATATCTATTTGGGTCTAAAGCTTTGTTTCCTCTAAGGCCAAGTCACCAATCCTTCCTTTTACTATCAATTGTAGTTGAAGCTTTTCCATTTTCTCTTCCAATTGTTTCTTGTCTTTGAAGATATTTCAAAAGGTTTCTTTATTCCATAGTTTAAGTTTGGCTTTGATAAATTTAAGTTGTTGTTGAAAACGATACATAGGTATGCCTTGAATGTTTTATGTTTCTTGCCACCAATAGTTAATACTCTCAAAGAAGGTTGGGTGAGAGATCTAGAAAGATTCAAACTGAAAAGGTTAGGGATTAGGAGCATCAGAAAGGATGAGATCCATCTTAATCGATCAATGGTCAGAGCCAGCAGAAGGAAGGATAGAGGAGTTAAGTTAAAGGCCCGTTAGAGGAAGTGAATTTGATACCAGGAAATGGTCAAATCTTGAGGCCACTTGATGTGTTTCTTTGCGCTAGTTGTTCCAGGTATGGGTTCCATTGGAAAAGGGGAAATCGATTAAGTTTAGAGAGGGGATAAGCTCTTTGATGTGCATGGAGGTGTGCTCAAGATTTATTATACCTCTATGTTTTTCCTCTAAGTAGGTAATAATATTAAAGTCTCCTCCTATGATCTAGTGATTATATCCTATGATGTTTTTTGTGGAAAAAAGAGAGTTAATAAAGAGATATTTAGTTCAGGTAGTGGATGGGCCTTAAACATTAGTGACAAAGCCAGAGGAAGCGGTTCCAATGATGTTGAAGTGGGCAGTCAAAGAGAGAGTTATAGAAAAGAAGGAAGTCAAGGAGATTTCAGTGGGGTTCAAAAGGATGGCTAAGCCTCCCATTGCACCTTGAGCATATGTTTCTATAGCAAGATAATGTTTCCAAAATTTAGGGGCTAGAGTGTTTATAAGATCATTGGGACATTTGGTTCTTAAATAAAGAACAGAGAGGGTTGTTCTTTTGAAATGTTGTTTTTCAACATTCTATGTTTGGATTTTCCATTGAGACCTCTTATATTCGAAGAGAGTATTTTCATGGGGGACATTGGGGGTTGAGAGGGAATGAATCTGTCATCATGGTGATTATACCCGAGTTGATCATCATTTCTCCTAGTTCTTAGAGAAGTTGTTTGTTTGATTTTCTTCCTCTTTTCTTCTCTTCCTTATTTTGTTTAACCAGATCTTTTGAGGACTGGGTTTTAATTCCAAGTGCTAAGGAGGATGTATATGGCTTACCTTTTCCTGAGATGCATGCTCTCTTTGCTTCTTACTAGGGCTTCTTTTACTAACTGAATGTGTTGTTATGGAATGGTATAGGGTCCTGTTAATGCCAAGCCATTGCTATTGATTGAACTTCAAGATTGGTTAGCTCAGATTCCTCCCCATCCTCTGATTCCTCTTTATATTCTTATTCATTTATCATTTATGTGTCTGGGTCTTTAATTTCTTGATCCTTGGTTTCCATTAGTTTTATGTGTTTCACTTGTTCCTCTTCTTTTGCTTCTTTGCTTTGCGGCTCTTTTTGAGAGATAATATCTTCTTCTATTGGAGTGATGTCTATAGGAGACTCCTCTTGAGTGGATTGAAGCATTTCAAATTGGTTGTTGGTTGTAGTATTGACTTGGTTATTTATGCATGTAGATTTTTTGGTGTTGTGTCTTCTGGAATTCACTACTTTGAATCCTTTTGCATCCTTTGTAGTAGTGGCCTTAGTGTTGGTCTGTTGCTTATTGAGAGGGTAGTCTCTGAATAAATTCTCATGCTCGTGACATTTACAACATCTAAAAGGTATATGCTTGTAATCTATGGGTTGCATCCATTCCTTGTCTTGATAGCAGAGACAGATGGAGTTCAACAATGCCTAGGAAACATTTATATAGGCACGAAATCTTGTGTATGAGATATATTTACTTTTTTTTGTGATTTTTGAAACTTTGACAAAGGATCCCAGTGTATTTCCTATACCTTCGATAATATCCTCTTCCCAGTACTCCTTCAGTAGGGAGTAAAGTCTAATCCATACTATGGCTACAAAAAATTCCTCCTTCTCTAGGCTAAACTGCTCCATCCAAGAGGGAAGGAATAGTATAGTTGAGTTGAAAAAATAGGGGCCATATTCGAAAGCTTTGTCTCTGTCATCCAGACTAGTGAAAATTGTCATGATAAAACCTTTAGAGCCAAGCTTGAACTTAATCTCTCCCTTGGGCTTCCAACGAGTCTGGATCCACCGGTCTAAGGCTTTTTCCGAGGGCTAGATTCCCATGAACTTTTCAATGACTACATATTCTTGCATTTTCTGGATGTACTACCCGATTTTGTTTGAGGTAATTTCATATTCTGGAATTTTGTCAAATTTGGGGATGCATTTGTCGTTTCTCTTCTGACTAGATCCTTCTAGTTGCACTAACTGATCCATAGATATGACTTTTGCAGTTTTGTCTTTCCCTACTCCTTCCGCTCCATTAGCTGCCTCTGACACACTCTGTTTCCATAGATTTGTCTCCTTGTGATTGGGTATTTCTTGGTTTTCAAACTTTTTGGATTGGTTTGGTCCTAGACTATTCTCCGCTCTTCAATTGCAACCAGAAAGAGCCCCATTGTAGGAAGGAGCGGAGCTCCCTTTTGCAGCCATTGTCATCTTCAAGGTTGCAGAAATGGTGAATGTGAAAATCGTATGCATAAACCCTAGCAAAGCTTCATCTAACTCGAATGATATGTTGAAGGTTTTGTAGAAACAACAGGACTACTATCTTTGTTTCTTTTATAACTCTGAAATCACCCTATAATAATAATAATAATAATAATCTATTTTTAAGGTCACAACCAAGCTAGACACCAAATTGGTGTATGAGACCTCCTCCACCCAGCGATTTTACTGGTAAAGTCTACGGAGGTATACATACCCTACCCCCCTCTGGATTTGAACTTGTGACCTCTTAAGAGAAAACACATGTTCTTAACCATTAAACCCATTAGACCCACTCAGATTATATACATATGATTTCAATCCAAATACATATGATTTCCTTTAAACTCATAAATATTTATTACTTATATAAATAACAACTTAATTTAATATTTAAATAACTTTTTCTTTTCCACAATATTGTAATTTTTCAATTGATTAGAATTAATGACATCTTTAACATTAAAATTTTCTCAACACATGTTGTTCTTGTCATATGTTGTCTAGGCAAAACGGAAGTTGTTCTTCTCATACATTGTTAGCAAAAAGCAGAGGTAAAGGGATATAGGTTAAAACCCTAAATTTCTATTCCAATTGGTGTGCATATGATTTTGATTAGACTCATAAATTTTTATTTATTACTTATATTGTAATTTTTTAATGTCATTAGAATTAATGACATCTTTTAATGTTAAAATTTCGTCAAAGTTGTTCGTCTCAAAAGTTGTGAAGGAAAAACGCATACGTAAAGGGAGAGAGGTTAAAACCCTAAATTTATATTCGAGACTCGAGTATGATTGGAACTACCATCATTTTTCATTTAGATTGTTTTTATTTTGAGCTCCGTCAACTAAGAAAATATAGAATTAATTATTTTGGTTTTCGTATATACAAGATTTTTCATTATATTGTTTTTATTTTGAGCCCATCAACTAAGACAATATAGCATTGATTATTTTCGTCTTTGTATATAGAATAGTTCAAATGTAGAATATATAGAATGGAATAAGTTCCTTTTAATATTTGAAAGATTCTGTTCCAATTAGATAGAACTGCTCGATATATTTCATTAAATTTGTTTTTATTTTGAGCTCCAATAACTAAGACGATACAGAATTGATTATTTCAGTCTTTGTATATAAGAGATTTCGAACATAGAATATAATAAATCCATCTTTATATAAAAGATCTAGAATACAAGACTTAAAATGATTAAAATTATAGTTATATGTTTGTAAGGAACGGAGATCATGGAATTATAATCCAATGTATTTCATAGTGGAAAACATCTTTATCTTGGCTATTAATCAATTATGGCTTGAAAGTCTGTGTCTCCCTGAAGTTTCCCAATGATTCATGTATTGATATTTGAAAATTGTATTTTTCCTAAGCAATTCTTTAGCTGATTTAAATTATGTTGAAATGTTATTCTTCTCTTTAGCTAGAAAGGATAATAACAATTTTTGCCCCAAAATGTGCTTGTCTAGTGCTTGTCTTATGATAAATTGATTCATTAATTTTATTTGAGGTTTATATTGTCATATAATTTTTTTAACAAAATTTTTAAATAATTATATAATTTCCTCATCAAGAGAGGTTGGAGATGACCTCTCTAGTAAGAATTTCCTCATCTATTAATTGATTTTTTAGCAACAATAGCACATCTTTAGACAAAGAGTTTACAAGTGAATTGTGTTCTCGATATATATGTGTGAATCTTATCTAACAAAAGGTAGATTAAATTGTTTTCACTCATTGACCATGTTATCGCAGGATTTGTAGTTGTGCAAATTTAAACACAAGATCACCAAATCTTATGTAACTATAGAAAATCCTACCATTGTGAACTTAGTAAGAAATCCCCTCATTTTAGTGATGGAGGAGGTCCACCACAAGGGAGGCTTCCCTGGTGACCTCAAGGGATCAAAGTAGCAAGTTTGATAGCCAAGCTATTGCCCCCTCTCTTGGGCATCTAAGTCAACATCTAGGTCTGTGGAATGGAAGAGGTATGGAGTTCTTTAGTACCGACCCGGAACTAGAACACTTTATAGCATTTATATGATCAATTCCAAGTATAATTAGGCAATTAAAACCTCATAAGACACTAGGCAATGTAAATTTGTTATGGTTGGTACAAATTTGCAGTGGTACAAGAGTTTTACAACAGAAATATAAATTTGTAACAGCAACAACAAATATGATTTAGAATTGCAACAATTGACAATGAAAATATACCATAAATCCACTCGATTAATACCCAATTGTTGTATGCAATTTCTAGTAAGTTTAGGCCACCTTTAGATCAATGTATGCAGCAAATAAGAGAGTATTAGATAGTTGTAGCAATTTTTTTGCAACAACAGCAAGTTCGCAAGTGAATTAGATTTAGTTAGTGTTAGTTATGTTAGTAGATAGCTTGAGAGATTGAAAATAGAGATATTTTTTATCATTTTCACCACAAGAGAGCTTAAATGATTAGTGCCTTAGGGCTATGGATTCTTTAACAACAACAATACAATACGTTTGGAGATGATAGTAGCAAGATCTAAGAGGTATGGCTTGAAATCTAAGGTGTTAGCACATTAGGGCCTTAGTTTTCAAGCATTAAAGAGAAGGATTGCTAGAGTGCAAGCACTTTTGGGATCTAGCAACCTTTTCTCCCTTCTTAAGTTCTTCAATTATGTCACAATCAAGAGTCTAGAATCAAAATCCTAAAGTGTTATCACTTTAGGGATTTAGGAGCTTAACCTTAGGTAGGCTTTCCTTCACAAATTTATTGATGAAATTTAACCTTGTGAGAGGAGGAAGCACATATGCTCCTCTCCTATGGGTTTACCAAGCAAAATCTTCTATATGAACAAGTAAAATTTACCATAAACATTCAATAAGATGAAATGAAATTGCATAAATTTACCTACTTCACCAAGATATGACAAAAGAAAGCCCTAATTGCAGCAAATGCATCCAAAAATCAGCAAAGAATGATCGACACTTGTCTTCCAAGATATAGTGCATGACTAAAAAGAGCCAATAACCCCAATAAAGTGAAAATTTCAGACTTAGTGCTCTCACGATGGAGAGGAATGTGATGATCAAAAATGTCAAGGAGGTTTATTTATATGAAACCTCCTTGACCTATTTGTCCACTTATGATTGTCAACATCAAAACATAAGAGGCTCGAACCCCTCAAATTGCCCCTTTAATTTAGAAAATTAAATTTTACATAAAATAAAACCCTAAAGAGGGTGACGTCATGCCCTAGTAAGGTGACGCTAGGCTCATAGGGGTGACGTCAAGGTTGAAAATGTATAACTTTGGGTCTCTAAAGGCCATATGTCCCTCTTGCATGTGCCAAGGTGTATGTTATATGCCTCCTCCATCAATCCATCAAGTGACCCATCAAACCCTAGTCCCTAGGTGACGTCATGGGCTAGGAGGTTGGCGTCTAGGCCTCCAAAGGTCATCGTTCAAGGGGATAAGGGTGGAATCACATCCACTAGTCATGCCAAGATGCATCCAAAGGCAACTTCCTTTATCTTCAATGCATAATGCTCATCATTAATGGTGCCTCGGACGTGGGGTCTAGCATCCATCCTGTGGGAAAAGTCCTGCAAAGACAAACAAGTACACCCTCCAAGGGTCCACAAGTCATATGAATCATGCCAATTAAGTCACATTTAATAAGAGAACCACTCAAACATGTGCACCAAAACCCCCTTTTCAAATTAAACAAATGATCAAAGACCTTATAAAATTTTCCAAATTTAGGTATGGGATGGGTGTCAAGGTGCCCTATTGGATTAGGAAATCCCATGTCAAGGGTGTTTCCCAAGGAGAACCTATCTAAGTCATGTAGTGAGTGTGAGGTGAATTTGGGGAAATACTTATAGGCATGGGGTTCTTGACACACAAGGGTTCGTATTGTCTCATTTATGGGTGCCTTTATAGAGGGTTTGTTGCCCTTCGTCCGCAATGAAAAAAATTTCCAAACTTTCCATTAATTGATTAAGGTCCAAAACATTGAGTACTATGTGCAATGGAAAGTAAATAGTACCGCAATGCCACTTGAATCTATAAACACATAGATTTCCATATGCAATGGAAAGTAAGGGACATCGCAAAATGCATTTCCTCAACAAGTGGGACATTTATTAATTAAGTGATTTCTTTTGCAGGTCTTTCATTTTTTTGAGAAACGTTTTATTGTTCTTGGGACCTGAGGGCGAGCATCTATACGGATAACATTGGCTTTTATCTTTTACCAGCTATAACACCTCTGGACCTTTATCCCCTTCTTCCCATGAAATGGGGTACAATCCCTTCTTGGGTCAATGAGCCCGAAAACCCAAAAGATTAGGAAATTGAGGGGAAGAAGGATGGAGGGTGGTAAGTATGGAGGGGAATGGTACCATAAGTCTTCAAGGAACCACCTAGTAGAAACCCTTTTCTCGAGGGTGACCTACTTACTAGGAAACCATATCACTCACCAAGGTGAAGTTAGGAAAAAGGTGTAATTTTCAAGTAAACATTCCATAATCAAGAAAGGATTCTTTGCAACATGCTCAAATGCTTAAAATATTAAAGTGACACTTACCATGAAATTAGGCTTGTTACCTCATGAAGCAAGACCTTCTGTCCATGGGACCAAACTAATGCAATGGATGTTTCTCTATTGTTGGTGATTAGTGGTGATTAGAATGAATAGAAGGGAACATGTGGGCTCTGTTGGTCAATCTGACTCTCAAAACTCCATGTCTGCTACCTGTGGGCCTCGAGACATGATCTCCTTAGTTACCCCTAGAATGGGGGGGTAACATATGGCTCCTACATGGGGACATGTGCTCACCGTAGAGAACATGAGAACCTCATCATCTCCCGATATGACCTGTGCCAACACACACTAAAACAAGACATGTTGGGATATCAAAGGGTGGCGCACTCACCCCTTATTCATATGAGAAAATATGTTAACTATAAAAATGTAGAGCAAAAATTGAAAATATTTTTTTGACATTTTTATCCTAACATATCAATATGAGTATGAAAAGCATAAGAGTGTAACATAACAATATGCAATGATGCAATAAAATATAATGATAATCATAAGCATGTATGAAAATCCAAGCAAGATGCAACCATACTAATAGGATATGCATGATGCAACATATATACAATGCAATGCAGGATACAAATGCCTACCCTAACCTACCTACTGAAATTTATGCTAATGAGATGCTAGGTATAATCATATAACCAAAAAAACCATCCTAGCATTGTATCAAAATATCTACCCCTATGCTTCATCATAAACCAAAATAAAGATAAGTGAAGCACAAAAATATCATGAGCTAGAACATGCACTTTATCATAACTAATCATAAAGTCTAACTCATGGAGGCCGAAGGGAGGGACCAAATTATATCAAGGTTTGCATCTTCTAAATCATCCCAATCTTCTCCCTCCACATTCAACTCCAACATATTGTATAAAACCCCAAGGTTGGCCATACTTCTCTCGTATGGTGGCACATGGTGTTTTCACTTGGAAGTATGACTTATCAAGATCTTCCTCTCCTGATGTTTCGAGACTTTTCTCATATTCTACCAATCTGCAATAATGTTCTTCTCATCTTTGTGCACAAAGATCAATAAATAGATGTATATCTATGCATTGATCGATCAATTCCTTGCAAAATTTATTATATTATTTGACACTCTCCTTCAGCCTTTAAGAAAATTCTTCATGTTGTTCTGGTTGTTCATCCTCAATAGGTGGAGCAACTACCAATGTATTGACTTCATTATGAGGATGATTATTCCCAACAAAATATTATTGTAGGGCATGGTGTGATTCCCTAAGATCTATTATAAGAGGATATAGGAAGATACCCTCCCTCTTAAGGGTTGTTGTGAGCTCTTGAAGAATTTCCTCATATGTCTGAGACTATGAATTCCCATACTCAAGAAATTTGCTAATGATATATGTGAGAGATAATATGGTTTTTGGTTTGCAAGTGTCTTTGATCCAATCTTGTACATCAAATGATAGGGAGACTACAAACCATTGTATTCATACATATTCATCCTCCCCCATGCCCCGTACGTATTTTAAGAACTTTACCACATGGGAAACAACTTGTCCATTGAATTTTGGAAATTCTTCTGACCATCCATCCTTATATTCATTTGGGTATCTGGGGATGGTTACAAAATCAATACAAGGAAACCATTCATGAAAATCCATAATTCCATCCCTTGGAAAATAGCTCAAAATGTATCAGTGGAGTCACCTGATGATCTCTTTAGGATCATCAAAGGAAGGTGAGGGAACTACCCTCAGCGGAGTCTCCAGACAAACTTATAAGATAAGGGCTTCTAGAGAAATTTTACCAAAGGATATGTCGTTGAGGAGAATGACTCAATCCTCCCCGATAACAGTGCCAAAATGTTATCTCCATAGATGATTTTAGGGGATAATTTTCACCAATGGGTTAATTTTCCATGGTTTTTCCCCAAAAAAAATTCGTTGTTTTCCATTTTTTCTCAAAACGTTTCACCCAAATTCCATAGAATAAAATCATTTTACCTTAAAAATCACCAAAATTTTATAGAAACTTTATAAAATCCTTAGAAATTTGAATATTTTTACAAAACTATCGCCAAACATTTTACAATTTGCATATTAAGGACTGGTAAGATTAACCCATGTTTCTACATTTTAATATAAATTTCCATCCTTAAAATTATCCTTGGTTATCACAAGATTTATAGTTGTGTGTTGGACAGACAATTTTGGGATGTAATTTTGGTAAACATCCTAAGTATGGAAAAAGTGTGCAGCATAGGTGTGCAGGAGAAGAAGGAATATGAGGGAGTGCATAGCTGAGGTGCATCTAGGAGGACAGTGAACATCAGAGGCGCATCCAGAAGTACAATGCACGGTGAGAGATAATGATCCAGAATCGGATCCAGGAGCCTGACAGGGCTAAAAAAGGCTCAAAAATGAAAGTGCTCAGAATCTGACGAAACTAAGGCCATTGCGTCTGTCTCGTCTTCCTGATTCCAGCCATATATTTACTTCCTCAAACGGGATTCGTATGCGAAAGATATTGCATTCTGTTCGAAAACCCAAACAGGCAAAAAAATTGGGTGATTGTACAATCAGTACAGTGCCATGTGGGCTGACTGTACAGATCGTACAGTCATACAAATGACGTGGCATCTCCTGGAGAAGACACATGGTAGGTGATGAGGCATACGACAGGTACAGTTGGACCAGTCAGAGGGTGACACATGTCACCACTGTAAGGGTGACATGTGGCACAGGCTGACGTGGCAGACACAGTGGCATGGTGACAGGGCAGTGACGTGGCAATACGGAGCTGACAACTCGATAGACAGGTGGATGAATCATTGTTTGACAAGTGGCAGTTTCTGATTGGTAGTGGAGGTGCCACGTGGCCCAGTCATGGGCTGCCACGTGGCACCCTGTGGTTGGCTCTCTGGTTTATGAAAACTTTGTTGGAGTCCACGGGAGTCGAACCCTTGACCTTCTCCTCCAAGCTACGGACTGGCAGGACCGGGCTAACCGCCCACTCCACTGGTGTTACTTAATAACTATATGGCAAAAATTACATTTGAGTTTTATGCAAAGTTTAAACGGAGGCGGAAAGGGTTGGGGCTTAGCCCCAGCCCACGGAATATTATATTGCATGTAACCGCCCCATATAACCAGGAGCGCGGGGGGTTTAACCTGCGTGGGAATATTGGATAGGGGCCATGGATGAGGGTGCACCCTCCGCCATAAGACCAAGGGTAAGACCATAGGCCAAGCACAGAATAGGGGGGCGCGGTCCTATGGAATGGCGCCACATGACCACAGAGTTCGGGAAAGGGGCCAACGCACAGCCCTTTGGGTTGGCGCTTGGCCACATTCCTATCCATATGACCAAGTTTAGGGGCGTGCGCCGAACAGAGGGGGCTAGGCCCTATTATTAAACATAAAGTGGTTTTTTTTTATATAGTTATGGATTTTTAATTGATTTTATGCCTGTAACTAATGGATTTTATCCATTATTGGGAGATATTGGGCATTTTTGGAGGCCAGATTTTGGGAGGAAGTTGGGGATGGTTAACCAACTTCAGATCTATAAAAACCAGGCCTGTTTGAGGCCAAGGAGGACAGTCAGAGCAGAGTTATGCTGAAGGGAAGCCAAGCCAAAGCCATTTTTATGCAGGGAAGTTGTTGAGGAGCAGACGCTTGCGGGCCATTTCTGGGAGCTCCGGTCATCCATTTTGCGTGTTATTTCTTTTGCTGGGTTCTAGAGATCTGGAAGAACATGACCAGATCAGTCTTGTAGCCAATTGGCACTGATGCGATGTATTTTTGAGTTTTGAACAGAAATAAAGAAGCCTCCCCCACAGAGACAAAGGCCCGGAGATGTAGGCAACGTTGTGCCAAACTCCGTTATCAATTCTCTTGCTATGGTTTGTTGTTTATTACTTCATTTCAGATCTGAATATGTGTATATGCCTATCATAATTCCTCTTATTTCCTCATTATTTCATTAAGATTCTCAAATGGTTAATTAACACATGCAATTAAAAACTCAACCACAGTCATTAAAAGATCTTTACGGATCAAGTGGTATCAGAGCTAGTTGACGTTTGGATTTGAGTTTTGCATGTTAACCAGGGAAAATCTACAGCATGGTGAAGGCGATCTTGTTGCAGAGAATCCATTAATTGGATTGAGAAAGAGAGCTTCTCACAGCGAGAAGATGGCATCGGAAGAAGGGCTTTCTCAGGATGAGAAAGAGTTCCGGAAAACTTTCCTTGCTATGTCAGAGATGGTGAAAGTTTTGTACGAAGATTACTTGGAACGAAAGAGACCAGTTTTGGGTGAATCTTCAAAGGGAAAAAGTGAAGAGGAAGAGGATCATCCTCAGATTCCTCCTTCACCTCCACCATCACCTCCTTCTTCTCCTTCTTCTACAAGTTCAAGTTCTAAATCTAATGGAAAGAAAAATGTTCATAAAAATAAGAATGAAATGCCATTGTTAAAACTTGATGTTAAATTTGAGTTGCCCATATATGATGGTGAAGTAAATGTAGAAAAACTTGACAATTGGATCAGGCAGATGGAGGTTTACTGCAGTGTGCAACAGATCAAATATGAGGACACACAAATCAAGTTGGCATCTTTGAGACTTGCAGGTACAGCTCTCATATGGTGGCAAAGCAAGTTGCAAAATGGAACACAACAAGTGGGTAAGGTATTTCCATCATGGAAGAGTTTCATTTCCGCACTTAGGAAACAATTCTATCCTTTGGGTTATAAAGAAAAATAATTAATTGAATGGAAATCTTTAAAACTAAGAAAAGGACAAACAGTGCAAGAATACACCGATGGATTTCGAAAAATGGCATTGATGTTAGATATCCCTTTACAAACACAAGA
>ML795700.1:230578-272949 GCA_009831015.1 Picea engelmannii | reverse complement strand
AAGAACCTAGACACTTAGACACCTGGAAAACTAGACAAAGTGAACCTATACACCTGGCTGGCAACTTGGCCAAGTGGCTGGGGGGTCTCCAGTTTCTGCCGCGAAGTGCGCCATCCCATCGCTTCCATGCTCGTCGTGCTCCTAATTGCGCTCAGCTACCGTGGCGGTGTCCTCGTACATTTCCTCTTCCCTGCTTTTACCAGGTGGGCTCGGCACATGATGTTGGTCGTCATCCCCCTCGACTTCGGGGTATCCTTCTGCGGCTTCTTCCTCAGAATCTGGGAACATGGCATCGTGCATGGACGCCAAGATTTGGAGAAAGTTGGCCACCTTAATTTCCATAGCTTCCACCCGGTGATGCAAGTCTGCAACCTCCTATCGAAGCTCAAATACCAGGGTATACAGTGTGGCTAAATTGTCCCTGAACTGCGCTCTGTCGAAGGGGGCAAGGCCATCGAGAGCTGGTGTGTTGGGTAATTGCTGAGAGGCCTGGCCGAGACTGGAATTGCTAGCGGGAGGTTGGGATGGCCCAGGCTCGTGGAGGATCCGACGAAGTATAATTGAGGTATTTGGAATGATAGCCATGGACCCAAGTTGCGGAGGTTGCAGGTTTAATTGGGAGGAGACTGACTGAAGACGGGGACGAGAATCGTCGGAGGAAGTGTCTGGGGAGGAGAGCATAGGTCGGCGAGGCTTCCATGGCACACCTCACCGTGGTCTGCCTCAAGGCCTCGTCATAAGGCCGTCTGTGCTAATTGCAGGGAGAGCAAAGGTTGGTGAGTAGCAGGGGAAGATGGGCTCTCGCGCACCCCAGAGGAGAAGAGCAGGGTGACAATCCGGCTTCGGGAGAATGAGCCCGACTATCAACAGATATGAATTAACCGTCGCCATTATAACGAAGCACATTCGAATTTGCATCGAAAGGACTACTTCGTAAATGCACCTCGTATCAACATTAACGCATTTAAATACCAGGTGGGGTGACAGGCTGTGGCACATGCCCAGCATGTGTCTCCATACCACGGCGACCTGTACCCTCATCCGTCTCCTGCCACGATGGCCCTTTTGACACCCCATCCGGGGAAAAGGTATGCGGGCTTGGCCCAGTTAATCTTTCTGCAGCTAGACCACGTCCTTGCTCAGGTTTGAGCACAAGACCTGACCTTCGTTGCAAGAACGACTTTACCATCCAGCCGCCTCCGCTGACCTTGAATTCGAAGCTTTGTTATTAGGCATTGAAAACACTTATAATCTTGGTTGTGGTCACCTTTCAGTTTTTGGGGATTTCGAGCTTGTTGTGAATTTTGTGCATAAAATTTACTCTCCTAACAACAAGTTGATGAAACGATACACCCAAACTATTTGGAAACTTATCTCGAACCTTTTATCTTTCAAAATCACTCATGTTAAGAGGGAGTTAAACTCAATGGTTGATCGGTTAGCAGTTTTTGCAACCTCCCCCAATCAGCAACTTCTGCCACATAGACCTGATTGTACCTTTCAATCCCTATATCGTCCACATATTCCCGACAATATAGAATCTTGGCATGTCTTCCCTAATGATGAGAGAATTTGTTCTTTTGTTCAAAATGAACCTTTTAAGCCTAAGGAAATTATATCCATAGAAGATAACAAGATTCTTAAAGGCTTGACTCCTTTAGAGAGTTCATTTTCTTCAAGTGATGTAGGAAACAAGGAGAGAAAAAAAAAAGCATCAAAAAAGAAGGTGGGTGAAACCATCTCCTTGAACATTGGGACACCCGAGTCTCCAAAGAACGTCAAAATAGGTGCCAAATGTTCATATGAAGAAAAAGAGAAGTTTGCCAAGTTGCTTGGCAAATTTCAAGATGTTTTTTCTTGGTCTTATGAGGATCTTCATGGTTTTTATCCTAGCCTTATACAGTATGCCATCCCCATTCAGGAAGGCATAAAACCAGTTAGGCAAAAACAAAGACCTATCAACCCTACGCTAGAAACAACTATTTGAAAGGAGTTGGAAAACATTTTGAAGGCTGTAATCATCTTTTCGGTCAAATATTTTGAATGGGTCTCAAATCTAGTTCCTATTCGGAAAACAACTGGTCAGATCAGATTGTGCATTGATTTTCGCGCATTAATTCGAGCTAGTATAAAATATCACTTCCCTCTCCCTAACATGGAAATGATTTTGCAGCAAGTTGCAGGGTCACAAATTATGTCCTTACTTGACGGGCTTTCCAGTTACAATCAAATCAAGGTAAAAAGGACAGATAAATACAAAACCACCTTTATTATTCGTTGGGGTACCTTTGCTTATGAACGTATGCCTTTTGGTTTATCTAATGTAGGTGCCACCTTTCAAAGAGATATGCAATTAACTTTTGAAAATTTGATCGGTAAGATCATTCAGATCTACCTTGATGACTTAATAGTTTACTCTAAAATCCAATCAGATCATTTTGGTCATCTGAGAAAAGTTCTCATGCAATGTAGGAAATTTGGAATTTCTCTAAAGCCTTCCAAGTCCATTTTTGGTGTGACCGAGGGAAAGCTCCTTGGACACATCATCTCCAATTCGGGAATAAGCATTGATCCTGAAAGGATTGTTGTTATCCTTAATCTTCCTGCTCCCACTTCCAAGAAAGAAGTTCAAGCCTTTATGGGGTTTATTAACTTCATCCATAGGTTTGTTCCAGATTTTGCAGTGATGGTCAAGCCAATCCATAATATGCTTGAGTAAGATCATTCTTTTTCTTGGACAAATAATGTCAAAAATGATTTTGAAGGGATTAAGAAAGCAATCAATTCCGCACTAGTTTTGGTGAAGCCGGATTTTGAGAAAGAATTCACAATATATACTAATGCCACTGAGGAGACAGTTTCTGTTGTCCTTATGCAAAATGATGACCAAGGAAATGAAAAACATGTGGCTTACATGAGTCAAAGTTTGTCTCGTGATGAATTTAAATACTCTTTTATTGAGAAATGCACTTTTGCTCTTGTTAAGGTCATTGAAAAGTTTCACCACTACATCTTAGGTAAGCATATGTTGGTAAAATTCCCTTTACCTACTATCAATTTGTTTCTCTCACGGACTTATCTTTCAGGGAAGCTTGCACATTGGCTTGCCAAGATCCAGGAGCATGATTTAAATATCATGACTTTTACCACTATCAAGGGACGTGACCTAACCCTTCACTTGGCTCAGCGTGCTGAGAATGGTGAATAAATTGATGAAGAAGATAGTTCCCTTTCATCTCTCTTTTACATTGACGATCAGATCCTCCCAGTGTCTGAGCATCCTTGGTACATAAATTTGGTTTATTGTTTACAGAACCAAACATGTCCACACAACTTAGACACTCATCAAAGGAGAATACTTCGTCTTGAATCTGCAAGATATGTCATTATAGGAGACTTCTTATTTTGAAGATCAGTTGATGGTGTGTTGCTTCGCTATGTGAATAACGAAGATGCACAAAAATTGTTGCAGGAAGCTCACGGTTCTTCAAGCTATGTCATTCATGTAGGAGGTCATTTTTATGCAAAAACCATTGCTTTCAAGATTATTAGAAAAGGATATTATTGGCCTTCGATCTTTCATGACTCTTATGTTTTTTCGAGGTCTTGTGATAAGTGCCAAAAATTTGCTCGGAAAGAACGCCTTTCATCCATGCCATTACAACATGTCATGTCATATTTTCCCTTTTCAAAGTGGGGATTGGATTTTATTGGTCTTATTAATCCTCCTTCTTCAGCTGGGCAAGTTTTTATTCTGACAACCAAAGACTATTTTACAAAATGGGCTGAAGTTGTCCCACTTAAGCATTCCACAGACGATGAGGTAATTTTTTTCCTTGAAAATAATATTTTTTCCAGATTTGGTCTTCCATTGGAAATTATTACAGACAATGGTCCTGCTTTCATTTCTACTAAGCTGACTCAGTTTTTATCCAAGTTGGGGGTTAAAAATTTCACCTCATCAACTTATTATCCCCAAGGAAACGGGCAAGCTGAGTCTACCAACAAAAATCTGGTAAGAATCGTCAAAAATCTCATCAAAGATAAGCCTCGTCAATGGCACACTCTCCTCACTTATGTCCTCTGGGCAGATCGAACTATTGCCAAAGTAAGCACTAGTTGTACTCCTTTTCATCTAGTTTATGGTCAAGAATCCCTCTTTCCAACTGAAATGGCACTTTCTTCCTTAAAGTTGATGCTACAGATCGAAGAATTAAATTCTTCAGATGTTTCACAAAAGGTAAATGTGTTACTAGATTTGGAAGAACAAAGGATGTTTGCTTTGGATAATATTAAAAGGAGACAACAAACCATTAAGAAATATTTCAACAAGAGTGTCAAAACTGTCAAGTTTAAGGTCAATGAAAAATTTATGTTATGGGATTTGGCTCACGCTGATAGGGGAAGACATTCAAAATTTCAGAAATTATGGTTTGGTCCTTTCAAGATCGCTTTTGTATTAGGTACAAATTCTTACATTCTAAAATATTTGCAGAAGCAATTGTTTTCCTACAACACTAACGACTCTCACTTAAAGCATTACGTGGAACCAACTTGAAAAGCTCTAACGTTGTCTGGATTTCCTATATTTTAGTAGTCGAGCTCTGTTTTCAGGTTTTCATTTTTTTTTCTGCTTATAGTAGTTGTCTTCTGTTTTAAGCATTTCCTACTTCTTTTACGTTTTTGTCACTTTATTTATGCTATTCAATTTATTTTTTATTTTTTTTAGCAATTTTATTCTGTTGGATTTTGTATTTGGTCATCTTTTTAGTTTCAGTAGAGAATAAGATGTTGGATCATATTTTCCACGGTGACACTCCTGCAAAGCATTGTTAGTCAATAATGATCAAGCTTACACAGTTGTTATGATGTCTTCTCTGAAGGACCCTTGAAATTGTTATATATTTCCATTGTTGTCGTATAATGAATTGGTTATCTCTCACTTCTTCTTTCCATTTATTCATCCACTGAGATTTTTAAGAGAAAATCTGAAAATTTTCCTCCTTAAAAGTTAAAGAGCAGATTATGGTCGATGGATTATGCATACAGTGGTAAAACCCTCATACTTAACATTTTCCATGAGTTATTCCCAAATTCTCGGTCATCTTTCCATTAAATCCGCTCACTTCCCCCTGTTGCATAATATTCCTGGTTATATTTTCTTGACCTGTTGTTCTTGGTCTGTGAAACCATGAGTTCTGAGTTCTAAACCTGTTGAAAACATTTTTTCCTGTGGAGTTGCCAGTTTGTTGACGATTAAATTCGCAACGAAGTTTTGCCCGCAAAGTGTTTCTAAAGCCTATTATTATAAAAGCTAAATAATACTAGTAGGTGGGACCCCCTTGTAGATTGGAGATCAATTCTGGTGCTTATTTGATGTTATGTTATTGTTCGACATTGCTTACATGGTTGACGATATCTTGGTTTATTGGATAATGGATCAGGCATATTATACATGGTTCCTTTGTATTTCCAAGCTCAAGTTTTATACCGATGTTTTTCATGGTTATCATTGTTGTCTGTTCTTGGATCTATTACTTGGGACATCTGCAACAGACATATGTTAGTAACAACAAATGAAAGGAAATTAAAAGGAGATTAAGCAATGTGAACCCAAATACAAAAGGGAGAAACTATCCTATGCTAACATGCTATACTATATGCATTAAAAATATTGTGGAAAATCCTAGCTAACATATGATAGCCATGTGATTTATTGAGGTTTTATAGAACATAGTTGACATGCATTTATGTATAGTGGAGATGGTAATATGTGATGTGGGTGGCGCTCTTGGAAATTAAGGGTTATTGGTCTCGATGCATGGTTCAAAGTGGATGATTTTTTTAATTAGTAGATGGCCCGTACTAAGAATTGAATGAACTTGAGTGTGGAGGTGATGTGCATTTACTGCACATCACCTTTACTCCTTCCGTTGACCGCCACCCTATTCGGGTTATTGTTCAAACATTGTTGCTCTGGTTATGCTCTGATTTCTTAGCAGAGAGGAGTTGTTCGGCCAACTCGTGTTTTAAGGCGTTCGATTACAGGGATGAGCTATTCAAATAAAAGGCTAAAAATATAGGCCTATTACACCTCTGTCAAAGAGAAGGTCGTTATTGTCCCTTCCGCATCTTTAGATAATTCTGGTAAATCTGTGTCCTCCCACTTGCATTGGAAGGACGATTGTTCTCATATGATCAGCAACATGAGACTTAAGGATTCCACACATCCTAAGGCAGGTGTAGAAGGATTAAAAGATGATAGCATCAGCAAAGGAAAGATGGCCTCAATAACCAGAAAATATGGCTTTTGAGTTTTATTTTATCTATTATTGGTGACAGTTGACTTCATGAATGTTTGGAAAATATGTTTTATTTGTGTACATATGAGTATTGTTTTTTGAAAATAATTTCAAATATCATGAGCTAAATTGACAAATGTGAATATGTGAATGGGAGTCACAAGGAGGTGTGTTTTGCTTAACTAATAGTTATCTTATTATTGTCATAAGATAATGAGAGTCACAAGGGGTCCCACCTACTAGTTATTATTTAATTATAACCCTTATTATGATTAGTACTTTTCCCCCTAACTAAAATTTGGTTGAATCTCTTAATTAACTTAACTAATGAGTTGGTTCAACTACTTCAACCAATTCTAATTTGTTAAAAACAAAAGGAAAGGGATGAACAGAGAGGGAGATAGAAGCAGAAGCATACTAAGGTTTGCTCTTTGAGTTTATGTTGAGATAGTTCATTTTTCATTCATTCATATATTCATCACAAGCCTAATTCTCTTTTATGATAGCAGGGTCTTATTGTAGACAACAATATTCAAGGTTGAATCACATCATTCAGACACTTAGTTTTCAAAGGTGTTAATCTATCTTTGATAGTCTGTGTAGACTTTTTGTTTGTGAATTAGTTTTCATGACTAACAAAGGCCATTGTGCAGAGTTGAGTGCGCAGCAATCTATGGTAAGTTGATCCATCGTTTAGACTTCAATTTTGGTTTTATGTCAGAGTTCCTTTTGTATGTTCCATCGGGGATATCTGAGTTTGACTTTGGTCCAAGATTTTTGTATGAGATTTTGTAAAGAAAATGACTCTTTGGAGAATTGGAATGAAATAAAGTATTTCTTTATGTCTCATCTGTCTTGATTATCATCATGGTGTCTTTACTTCTGTCTTTACATTTATTTAAGCAACTGTTATATTCAGAAAATTACATAAAAAGTAAACTTCCAGCAAGATTTTTTGTTGATAAAAGACTAGCCTAAGCACTTGTAATTAATACTTGTGAGTTAAGATGTTATTTTTGTTGGCTATAAACATAGGGTGATATTTCCGTCTATTTTTATTTAGCCACGCAGAATCTGAAAATGCTTGAGTAAAATTGTTTCATATCTTTTCCTCAACACGTACCACATTGAGCAAGCACAAATTTCCCAACCAAACATTCTTGTTCATCCAATTAATAGCCAATTTTTAGTCATCGAAGACCTAAAACTCGTGCACATTCTGAGAAATTGCAAACTTAAGAAGGTCGACTAAAGCATTCAAATCTCCTCTATTATTGATTCATTTACCCAAGGAGACCTTACATGTCAAGAAGTGAGAATCAAAAAAATATAAATATATAACAAATCCCAAACCACAAATATTATCTGGGCCTTGATAGGTACCATCGAAATAAGCACAATCACAAGACTTATCAATGTCCATAGACCCAATATCTCTGGGATTTTTATTTGACAGAATAACCTTGTAATGTTGCAGCATACCCAAAACTTGGTGAGAAACCTAAAACGCATGGATACATTTGCCTTAGAGTTCCTGGATAGCCAAATTCTAATTATTTTATTTAGTTTAAAGCCTAAATTATTAATAGCTTTAAATTATTTACAATGTACATTTTATTTATTATATTTTAGTATAGAAAAAACGATTTTAGAAATATGTTTTAATAATTTATCTCTGCATGCATGTACGAAATCATTTTGAGTAAATTTAAGGTACAAATTTATGCATGTTTTTATTTGGTATTTTACGAGGCGGGTAATAGTTAGCGCCAATAAAGCATTTCAAGGTGACGTATCTCATATGAAATTATTTTGTTTATAAATTTTAGTAAATACTTAAAATGTTATTAGGTGGTTTTAATAAAATATATCAATTTTTTTTTTTTTTCTGAAGGAAAAGAATTAAATAATCCTATTTATAAAAACAAAATTACAAAGATAGATGATTCTAAGCATTCCATGGGGCCTTAAAAGCCTGCAAATTCAAAATTTGGAAGATAGTCCCTTGAATGTACATTGTTGAGAAGGACTATACAATTAAAAAAAAAAACATGTTTCTAACATAATCTAACCTTTAAAAAGCATCCTTTTGGATTTGTTAGCAAATGTTTGCATCAAAATTTTATACAACCTTCATAAAACAAGAACATAATAGTCATGTTTATCCATAGAAATACATCAGGATCATGTATATACTCTGAAGTGTGAGCTTGAGTGTTATAATTGGGTTTCCACCATAGGTTGTGAAAGCATGTTATTAGATGTTATGAGGCTAGAATTACATAATTGAGTGAAATTCTCATAATTATTTCACAACGAAATAATTATTTTGTCACAAATTCATAATTATGAAATAAGAATTATTTCATAATTGAGAGTAAGCTCATAATAGAGAAAAAGTTCATAATAGGTTGGCAAAAGCTCATAATTAAGCATGAAACTTGTGCATGACTTGCAATTTCTTAGTTCACATGCCATCAAGCCTATCTATGAATTGTAATTTCTTAGTTCACATGATATCAAGCTATCCATGATTTGTATCCACCTATCCATGACTTGTATCCACCTAATTCACATGTCATGAAGCATATCTCCAACCTCTTCTAAATACTATAAGAAGAGGCCAAATGAAGGAGATGGGGAAAAGACTTTGGAGGGTGGCTATGTTGTCAGAATAGAGAGAGAAGCTCAAGAGGATAAGGAAGAGCATCGGGAGCCTGGGACTAGGAGGAAGCATCAACAACCAAGGTATGAGTTTGATGTATTACTATTACATTTTTTAATAGATCATTTGGTTTCCCCTCATATCATTTGTGTTCACTTAAATGATTAATATATCTGATTCATTCCTTTATAGATCTTATTAGAATTAGATTGCATCTAGGATTCTAATCCTTAGTAGAGAAGAAGAGAAGTTTTTTCTTGTCTTTTGTATAGATGGAGCAGGTTGTGGAGCTTGGAGCTAGCGTTTCAAGACTGCAATAGCCAGGAAATACGAAGGACCACCTCAAGAAAGGTATGCAAATCGTTACCACTCCTTAGGATAATGATGAATCTATGTGTTTGAATCTAGATCTAGGAAAATCATAGGAATCAACCCCTTTATGTCTAGGATCGAGGGCAGATACTAGGGATATCTTACTAATATGCATAGTGAGATCCCTATGAGACTTTGTCTTATAACAGATTGGTGACTCCACTGGGGACTTTGCTTTCTTCCTTGGCTCTCTTAAAGATTTTTTCCTCTAAAAGAGGGTCGCGACCTTCAGACACAATTTTGTAATAGTTTGTGCAGAATATGAACGAATTAGCTATAGATCTGGATTCCTCTTGAAAATTTATCCAGTTTTAAAAAATAAATTGTCTCGATAGGCGTCCAGAAAGAAAATTTATCGTTGATTCAAAATCAACTATTTTGTAGATTTTCCGTGACGACCACGTGGACTATTTGGATAATATATTTTGAAAAATAATTCAGATTGTAGCCAGACCAAATCCATTAGAAATGGGGTTTTCAGGGATTTCTTTTGATATATTATATCATATGCTTCTGGTAAGTATAGAGTGCACTACAATCCCTGCAAATTTCCACTCCCAAACTCTAGATCTCCATTAGATTTTTTTTATTTTTTTCAAGTTTTGGGTGTGATATCTGTAGTGACATTGGAGTGGGTTGATCTTGCCTCATTCCCAATATCATGCATCCCCTTTTGTTTGTTTCTTAGTGCTAGTTTTCCTTTTTCATTTGTCTTTCTTTCTTAGATCGGGAATTGTTACATTTCAATTGGAAAAATATCAAAATGACAATATATATATATATATATATATATATATATATATATATATATATATATATATATATATATATATATATATATATATATATATATATATATATTGATTGTTGCAAACTTGGAAAAGAAAAAGAAAACCTCTCTCCCTCCCATAGATAGAGTTCATCAAAGTGAACGATTTCCATCATCATACTTGCATTGTTTGGTTGGGTCAAGATTCATCATACCATTAAAGTTTCATCCATTACCTTTGGACCTAAGCAACAAACATTAAAAATAAGCGCTTAATCTAAAATCAATTAGACATTTTTATTTTAATAGCAAACCAACATTAGTTAGGCTTAGAGCCTTGGATTAGGATTGGAGAGTAAACAATCCAAGGCCAAGAAAACTCAACCTAGAAGTCATTAAAGAGCATGAAAACCCATTCTTGCAACCAGTGTGTCGAGAAGCTCCTCTAACATAGGAGTCAAGCACGAGGTCACATCAAGACAAGTAGGGAGATTACCCCTCTCTGCTTGTTTTGATTTTTGCAGTACCACTTCGATCATTACGTATACGGGGGTTCATTTGGTTAACACCTTTAGATCTTTGGGCTTAGCTACCCTTCCCTTACGTGTCGTCAAACTTATGATTGTTCACCCAACCATTGATTGTTTGGTGGTAGCCTTAGTGACCTTTCCTAGGGATCCACATATGTGACTGCAGGTGGGACATGCCTGTAGTACCTGGGGAAGACATTCATTCACAATATTAATTCCCCTGGAGGGTTCCCGCCTTAATAAAGGGCACTTTCATTGGTCGGGTTTGTTTCATGTAGATCATCATAACTACTCCTCACACCTTCGCTAGCTAATATTGTGAGGGACTTGACCCCCCCCATAGGGTTGGTTTTCATAAGGCCCCTAAGCCAATTAGTTTGCTTGCTATTTTCCTAGATTGGATTAGGGGTGTGCTCTTTGATTCTGAGTCTAGGTTAGCCATAGGTTGATTTGTGTTTTTCAGTAACATAGCTTATTCATCGTGGCCGAATTACCATGCCAGTCCCATCGATTACGAGGACTTCAGCCTATTATGGATGTGCAACTGCCTCTAAAGCAGTGCGACATAAGTGAAAAATACTTCAAAGGGTCTTATATTTGGTTTGACAAGACCGATTTGGTTGAAGTAGAGGTGTTAGAAGAACATCCTCCACCAAATTTCAATCCAACTTTAACTGAGCCAAGTACCCCTTTACTTGTCCATGTAAGGGAAATTTTCAGTGATCCTTTCTCTTTGTTTGTTCATCCTCCCACCATGTTTGGGCCCAGTGTTTCATCCAATGTAGCTGAGCCTACAAGCCCATCCCCAAGTGGGACAAGGGGAAATTCCCCCAGGGGTATCCCAGTAATGTCCTCATTACCACCCCTTAGCTCCATTAGACCTACACCATCCACTCCTTTTGTTTTTGGTTCCTCCATCTAGGGGATGTCATCCATGTCATCTCCATCCATTAGCATACCTAATGTCCCTACGACCATTCCTTCCATTTTAATGACCACTTTCAGATTCTTTTCCAGTGGTGTGCCAAGCTTTGGTTTCAACATGGGAAGTGGAACTCCTTCCACTTCCACCAATCCAACGAGCGGCCCTACATCATCAAGTGCGAGTGTACCTTTTGGATGGATTATGCCTAGTGGTTTTGGTGTTGTCCCTAATCAAATTGGGGGAAATAGTACATCTAGAGGTTTTAACTTTCCTTGGTTTGGCACACCACTCCCTAGGGGTACATCCCTTGGGGCCAATTTTTCACCATGGAGAGGTGTTCCTTTTGTGTCCACATCCAGTCCTGGGGTTTTCTTCCCAGGGACTAGATTTTGGAACATCTTTCCCGGAGGGTCCATATTTCTCCTTGGGGGCATTTTTTGTTGTAGGAGAAGTCATGCTCCTAGAGGTTCCACCATCCCAGCAGGAACTCACTCTTCAGGATCTCCCCAACCCTCCAATAATACCAACATAAGGGGAATGCAAGGTCCATCCAGGATATCATAGACTTCACCTCCCTCCCAGTCTTCATTTGCATTGTTTCCTTTCCTTGCAACACTTGATTTATCAGATTTGTCACGGTTAACGAATGACCCTATATCCCATGACCCCTAATGGCCGACTATGCCATCCAAATTACCCTCAAACATTCTTAAGTTTGACGGAAATCCGGGAGAGGACCCCTCTACACACATCATGACTTACCACTTGTGGTGTTCATCCAACTCATTGATGGATGATAGTATAAGGTTGTGTCTTTTCCAGAGATCCCTAACCGGGGTCGTCATTAAATGGTACATTGAACTAAAAGGTGGTTCCTTTAGAAGCTTCAATGACCTAACGATGGCATTCTTAACGCATTATCAATTGCCCATTTGGTACGATATAAGACCGAGATTTTGACTTCTCTATGTCAAGACAATTCCACCCACATATCGGATCATATTCATGAGTGGTGTCAATGGTGTAGGATGATTAAGACTCAAATTTCAGAAAAACTCCTTACATAGTGGTTCACTAAGTCCCTCCTACCACCCATTTCCAAATATGTATCTATGGTCGGGATTGCCACCGAGGAGAAAACTATCATGCATTCCCAACACTTAGACTTGATCTTCTCACAGTTAGGTACTCTATATGATAGCATTCCAAATGTTCCTCGGTCGTCAACATATCTGAGGAAGACAAACCTGGGACCCCATGTTGATGGTGTGGTTGGTTTTGTTTCCCATGCATCTATGAACTATTTATCTAACCAAATGGATCATATGTTTATTACATCACACATGTTAGCTACTGGCACTAGTGCTCAAAATATTGTAGTTCCCTCTCAGACCTCTGAGGTGCATGAAATCTAATTCGAGTTATGGGAGAAAGGTTGTCAAGAGGGCACACCATAAGGTTAAGACTCGGAGGTGATTCGAGTGAGAGTTTTCATAGAAAGGCCTATGAAAGGAGTGCATAAGGAAGAGACAGTATGAGTCCTAGACTGTGGGATAAGCGCAATCATGCACTCACACTTCATCGAAGTGCTAAAAAAATCTTAGAAGGAATAGCGCAATCATGCACTCACACTTCATCGAAGTGCTAAAAAAATCTCAGAAGGAATAGCGCAAGGCGTGCGTAGGAGAACTTACTTCAAGTTTGAAAATATCAGGAGGATGAGATCTAAGTGCCAGGAGGGCGTAGAAATCCTTTGAAGGGAAGCAGAAGGCCAAGACCTTTTGGAAGATCGAGGGATTTCTAATCTCGGGAGAGATAGTGCAAGTGTGCATAGAGACTTTGCAAGGCGCACAGAGGACAGGACCTTTATAGGTTCAAGTTGTGGAGATAGTGCAAGGAGTGCACAGAGAGGCTAGCATTTTAATTTCCAAAGCTCAGGAGGAGTGGTGTTTTCAAAGCGCAAGCCAAGGATGAGTAGAAATCCTTGCAAGAGAAGGTTCAAAGGCCAACCCTTTAATAAATCTGAGAAAATTCCTTCATTTGGAAGGAAGGCGCAGACAACGGAGGAAGTAGACTCAATAGTCATCAAATCAAATGCAAGGAGAAGATCTGGACCGTTAAATTCCACGTCCATACACCAAAAGGAGCATGCGGAGGAGGATAACGGATCCTAGCCATCGAATATGAGTGCATGGACCAACAACCATTGGATCTAGTTAAGTGCATGAGACTTTACCCCTTTTAAAGTGCATAGGAGAGCGGGATAGCCGAAGTCCCGAAGTGGGTAGGGACCATCCATCGTCCAAAGAGATAGGTGGCGGAAGATCAAAAGGTTCAGGAGGAAGAACTTCAGAGAGATTGGTGTGGAGCAAAGAGAAAACTTCGTGAAGTTGTGAAGGGCGAAGTAAATCCAGATCGTGGGATCTAGAAGGGTATGTGTCAGACATCCGCACACTTCGAAAAAAGAGAACTTCGGGGAAAAGTGGGAGTGGAGTGAGAAAAACTCCCAAAGCCCTACGTTGCAAAGAAGATCCTAGTTGTTGATTGCCAGGAGGCACGTGGCATCAAATCGTGCATCCGGAAGGACAAATTTAAGTCTGGGAAGAGGACTCTCGGAGAGTTGGGAGCTGAAGAAATTGTGGTCGTCGATCTAAGGAGGACACTTGTCATCAGATCTGGGTAATTTAATCTCAGCCATCAGATTGTCTGAACATGTGGCATTAGATCCATAACTTCAGTGATAGGATTCTTCAGGAGAAACTGAAGAGTAAAATCTCCAAGGCCAAAACTCCCGAAGGTCAAAATCCACAGGAGTCGTGGATGAACAGAGGGACATGTGGAGCGTGGAGATCCACACCGGAGAATGGACACTCCGGGAGGAATAGAGCAGCAGAGCATTGATTGGAAGTCATCTGCAGTGGGGATAGAGGGTGCATCTCAACCGTCGATCAAGAGGAGCACGTGGCGCTTGATCTATTGCTTCAGGTACGGAGCACCTCTGGAGGAAAAAGGTGTTGGAATGTTGGGAACTCCCTAACACTAAAGTCTGAAGCAGATCACAGCCGTTGGCTATTGGAGAGACGAGAACTGTAGATCTTGTTGGTTGTGTTCGTGGTTCAAAGTCTGTAGGTTTTGGAGCTTGTTGTTTGGAAAATGGTCAAATCTCGAAGCCCGAAATGCCTTTTGGGTTAAGCCCTGGGTCATAGCCCGAGGTCGCATGAGGAGGGGGCCTAGCGGAAGGAGCTAGCACCCACCAGTTTAAAACTGCCAAGAAAAGGGCTCACGAGTTACATAGAACCTACGCCTAAGGAGATAAGGGGCATGTGTATAGTGGTTTTGGGTTCTAGCAAGGGCCCGAAGAGAGGATTCGGCTCACTGTTTTGAACGATCCTAGACCGGGAGGTCGCGCAACCCCTAAGGGAGAAGGGGGGTTGCATCACAACATTATCACAAGTTTGAGTGTCATTAATTCATAGTAGTTGTTTATTTCATTGCCAATACTAGTGGAGAAATAGATATTGTGGTTATCGAAGAGATGGAGAATTCGCTCAATGACTACTCTAGGGGGATTTCCTTAGAAAGCCCCTTCAAAGTATTCCCATGGCATTTCCATGTTTATAATTTCTTGGGATATGTGCTTTAATGGAATATGAGGATATTTTTGCTAAGGGAAAGCGGAAAGGATGTTTATACTTTGCAAGGCACATTGCAAAGGTATGATCATATTTTCCTCAAAAAACTTTGATTTTTTGGCTAACCATATTCCCGAGGCTATAGTAAGAGGAAGAGATTTGTACCTCGAGGTTTCTTTATTTAAACACCAACCCCGAAGATATTCCTCGATGGTAGTCCATCTTCGGACATTTTTTAGACCTGTTACTCATATGTTTCCAACCATACCCCTTTAGTAAACCTACATGACAACATTAGATGAGAATTTGTTTCAAAGTATAACATGCATAGGAAGCATCTTTTTATCCCCTAGTAGCTTCTTTTCTATAGGATGTCACACGTTAGAGATTTATTGTTTAAAAGGAGACACATAAATAATTTAGCTTTGGCTGGGAATTTAAATTTCCAAAGATTTTTCCACCACCATATCTATGGTGTATTAATTCCATCTTGTGCTAAAGATTAATAACCTATTTTTCATGCATCGCATTATTATAAATAAATAATAATAATAAAGAAGTAAAATAATTATCATAAAGGCGTTTTTTTTCTTCATATGAGATATGATCGATATATTATAACAGTGATTAGTGTTCCATATATCGAGAAAATATGGTGACCATCCATGAAAGGATGTGCCCCTTGGATAATCAATAACTATTTATTATTATCATTTACTTATTATATATAGTATTTAATAATCAATAATTATATTATTAATTATTAATCTAAGAGAATGTCTTCCCAATGTTGTCCAAACATAAAAAAATGCCTCTCAAAGAGGGAGACATTTTTCATCATGCCAAGCTTGTCTTTGAAGTATAAAAAATGTTGATTATTTGGGTTGGTTGTCATTGGTGTCAACCCTTGAAGAAAGATCGGTAGCAAATTCCAGTAGCACAAAGGTTTGGGTAATGGACCCAATTTTGTTTGATGGATAATGGTATGAGTTTTGATACGTTTGCAGGTAAGACTATTCTAGATGGATAGTACATGTCATTCCATATCCGGTGGTATGTGGGACGTCACATAACTCCTCTCAATTAGAGAGTTATGGCCATGTGAAGTTGGAGAAATCTTTGGGTAATGGACCCAAGTTTGTTTGATGGATAATGGTACGAGTTTTCATATATTTGCAGGTAAGAATATTCTAGATGGATATTACATGTCATGTCATTTCCGGTGGTATGTGTAACGTCACATAACTCCTCACAGTTAGAGAGTTATGGCCATGTGAAGTTGGAGAACCCTCATGAGTCATCTAGAAGCCCCAAAAGGTCAAAGTGGTCAAAGTGGTTTAAGAGATTTTTGAAGGTAAACAATAAATTGAAGTGATGAGTGTACTATAAGTCAAAGTGAATACAAAAGAAATTATTTAAATAATAAAGTTAATGTATAAATTACTAATTGGACAAGTGGTTAGAAGTGGGTTAACCCTAAAATAAGGAAACTGGGTTAAGATGGTTAAAAGGCAACCCCTTGAGCAAGCTACATGAAAGTATAAATAAGAGGCAAGGCTCTCTCATTTTAATCGCACTTGAGAATATTGAATATCTATAGGTGACTGAGGTAACCAAAGGATATCTAAGTCGAATTTCAGAGGGAAGGTGAAGTAAAGAAGGATGAAATTCAAGGGAGGATAAATTATTTTGATGATGCTTTCTAAGGTATGTTATTTACAGGTCATCTCACCATTTTCACAATAAAAAAAATTCTAGAATGATCCAAACCATGAAATTGGGAGACCGTTGAGAAAACATATCCAAGTAGATGTGATACAAATTCTAGCTTGTGTGTCGTTTTATTTTTGGAGTTACACGTCGTGGAAAATAGGGTTTGTGGCTAGTCCTAGAACTATTCTAAAACAGGTGTTTCGGGTAATTCAGTAAGACCAAATGTATTGGTTAGAGTACAGTCTGTAGTATTATATGTACAATTTTCAGATCCATACAACAAATATTTTGTGTGCGGCATGCTCTACAAGTTCGCTCTCTAGAATAATCTAGAATTCAACAAGGTATGCCATTTTTGCTATAAATCCTCTGAGAGGTTCCGATTAGTGAAATATGAAGGAATTTCATAAAATACACTGAAGAACATTGTGTACCATTTTCATAGCTTTATTCATTACAGGTACATAGTTATGATTATTGCAAGTTAGTGTTGTTTACTAATCCAAAACTGGTCATGTGAGACTAAAGTAAAGTTTGAGAAAATGCTAGTCTCTTGTTGTTAAAGTTAAGGAAGGTTTGCAGGTATGTGATCATATACACCAGGTCTATTACAAATTTACAAATCAGATTTGTATGATGAAATTGATGAGGGATTTTGATTGAGGTACATGTTGGGTACATGGTTGAGATAAGTAGTTGATGAGTTGGCACATACATGAGGTGTATAGTTGATGATGTTGGTACATATTGATGAGTCATAATTTATGTGTATTTGATGCATGATTGGTACATATTTGGTGCATGTTTGATGCACTCATTGATGGTACAGGTTGAGGTACAGGTTGGTGCATGGTTGATGCACTTGTTTATGGTACAAGCTGATTACAGGTTGTTTGGTATAGGTTGGTGCATGGTTGATGCACTTGTTTATGGTACAAGTTGATTACAGGTTGATTGGTACAGGTTTACATCAGTATATCTCACATTGATAGTGTGACAATGGTTCCATCATTCTACGTCAGGGCGGTTGGACGGGGCAAGGACAGGTGGTTGTAGCCACCTTCCGGTTGTAGCCGGAGAACATAAGGGGTTGTATCCTCCTTCTGGTTGTAGCCAGAGAATTGGGGAGTTGGAGCTTCCTTCAGGTTGTAGCCTGAGAAACTAGGGGGTTGGAGCCTCCTTCCAGTTGCAGCTGGAAAACAAAGGAAGTCGGTGCTTCCAATGAATGTAATTCTTAAAGACATATAAGAAAAAGCATTATGTGGTTTTCTCCCGCTTTGGGTTTCCATGTAAAAACATCGGTGTATTGTGTATGTGTATGATTTATCATTTGTTCATTGTTTATTTACTCTGCAATTATTGGATGATAATGCTACATTGATATAATACTTGCATATTGTGGTTAGAAAATGATTGAATTGCTCTATTATTGATTCACCCCCTCTCAGTAATCCAACAATTATCATTTACTTATTATATATAGTATTTAATAATCAATAATTATATTATTAATTATTAATCTAAGAGAATGTCTTCCCGATGTTGTCCAAACATCAACACTCCCTCTCAACGAGGGATACATTCTGCATCATGCCAAGCTTGTCTTTGAAGTATACAAACTTCACCCTACACTCATGACATGTGTATGTAAGTCTTGGGAGACATCTCTCTCCCATCTAAACTAAGGAGAAACTCCTTATGTAGCTCTCCCTCTGATCCAATTGACTCTCTCTGAGATCAATCTCACTCTGGGTCCACATGTAATAGCATATAGAATCTTGAGTCTTTATCATTCCTTGTCAAATCACCATGACTAGGACAAAGACCACACCGATATATTTCACCATAGGTACACACATGTGAGTGAATGTCAGCATGATGCTAAGTGACACGTGGAAAGCACTTCAAGCACCTCAAGTCCATATTATTCCTTGTCATGATCAAGGAAGGACTAAGTCTAGGCCCACTTACCACAAGTGCACCTTTATGATAAATGTATCGTATCTCCCTTGGTCTGCATCCCAATCTAGGAGAAGGTTCGCTCAATGTTGAAACATCAACACTCCCTCTTTAGCTAGAGAGGTAGATTTCCATAGTAGTACACAACTACTATCCAGTGGTACACAACCACTGCTAGTAGCATGCAACTATTGTCTAGTGACACACAGTCACTACCAGCGGTACACAACTACTGTAGTAGTACACATCTATTGTCCAAAGACACATAGTCTTCGCCAGTGGTACACAACCATTGTAGTAGCACTCCCATGTGGACTTCTAGAGGCTACTCCCTCTGTAAACACTAGGTTCAACTCCCCATAGTGTGTGACATCAAGGTAAACTCCTTTGACATGTCCTCATGTGCTCTCCACAAGGGACGTTGGGGTATAAGCCCAAACCCACTTATCCTTTATCGGATAAGTGTCCTCACAGATCAACTCAACTCAGTTCACATAGGAGTACGATCTGGAGAATGTATGTCACACATGGCACCCCCATGTGGACTTCTAGAGGCTACTCCCTCTAGAAACACTAGGGTCGACTCCCCATAGTGTGTGACGTCAAGTTCAACTCCCTTGACATGTCCTCATGTGCTCTCCACATGGGGCGTGTCCTCATGTGCTCTCCAAAAGGGACATTGGGATATCCCTTAATGAATAAGTGTCCTCACATATCAACACAATTATCCCTTCTCGGATAATCCCAAACCCACTAATCCCTTCTCGGATAAGTGTCCTCACAGATCAACTCAACTAAGTCACATAGGAGTACGATTTGGAGAATGTCTTAGGAAGCTGCAAACATCAACACTCCCTCTCAGCGAGGGAGTCATTCTTTTCCACGCCAACTCTGTCATGGAGGTACTCGAACTTTGTCTTGGTTTGGTAAGAACATCATCAACCTGCTCATTTGTAGGAAGGCACTGCACCAGTACTTCCTTCCTCTACACCATGTCTTAGAATAATAGTGGAATCCATCACATGTCCAAAGAAATCTGCAAGGATATTACGAAGCCACACTGCTTCACAGACTGACACACTCAATGCAATGTACTCTGCTTCTGCGATGCTCAAAGCCACAGAATTTTGTTTCCTGCTACACCAGGAAACCATGGCAGATCCCAAAGTGAAGCAACACCCAGAGGTGCTCTTCCTGTTAATTGTGCTCTTTTCCAAATTAGAGTCAGTATATCCCTGCAATCTCATGTCAATACTGGAAGTATATCTCAGACCATGTCCAATTGTGCCTCGCAGGTATCTCAACACATGCTTCGTAGCAATCCAATGTGTCTATCTCTGTTGACTAATAAACTGGCTAAGTGTACTCACTGCATAACAAATATCGGGTCTAGTGTTAACCAAATACATCAATGATCCAATCAATTTTTTGTATAGAATCGTATCAATTTCATTAGAATCAAAAGAAGACACACTTAGTTTCTTCAGATTCATCACCATTGGTGTAGCCACGTGCTTCCAGTTCAGCATCCCAAACTTCTTCAATATCTCAATTGTGTACTTCCCTTGACTCAGGAAGATCTCATCAGTTCTCTGACACACCTCTAGTACCAAGAAATAGTGCATCATACCAAGTTCCTTCATCTCAAACTCAGAGGCCAACGCATGCTTGCATTCAACAATAAGGCTCTTTGTACCGGTAAGGAATAAATCATCAACGTAGAGGACCAAAATCATGGACTCACCATTAATAGTATTTTAGTACAGGATGGGATCGACAACACATTTTTGAAGCCCAAACTCATTAGGTGTCAATCAATCCTCGCATACCAAGATCGAGGTGCCTTCTTGAGTCCATATAGGGCCTTCTTCAACCTGCACACATGAGACTCATTCTCATGTATCACGAAATCATCTGGTTGCTCGATGTATACTTCTTCCTCAATCTATGCATTGAGAAAGGTTGTCTTCAAATCCATATGATTTACTCTCCAACCCATGGATGTTGCGGGGGAAATAATCATCCATATTGAAGTATATCGAGCAACAAGAGAAAATGTCTCTTCATAATCTATTCTCTCCACCTGAGAGAATCCTCTAGCAACAAATCTCATTTTGTGCCTCTTGATGATCCCATCAATTGTGTGTTTGATCTTATAGATCCATTTGGAAGTCACTACAGACTTCCCCTCGAGTCTCGGAACAATATCCCACACATCATTATTCATGATGGACTGATACTCCTCCATCATGACATCTCTCCATACTGGAATACTAGTTGCCTCCTCATAATAGGAAGGCTCAAAATGAATGATGTGTCTCATAGTTGCGGCATAGCACGAATATCTATGAGGTCTCTTTATCACTTGGAAGGTACCATGAGGAGTTGCATGTCCTTATGTCTTCTGTAGAATCTAACGATCCTATGCAGGTCTCTTCCGACCTATTGCAATATCTCTGGGAACATTAATTGGAGCTACAAGATCAACAGGATCAATTTGATCAATAGGCTCAATTGTCTCCCTATGAAATTTAATGTCATCTTGGACCATATTTGACATATATAGGTTTCCTCATGAAACCAATGTTTAAGACATATCGATGTTCCCTCATGGAACCAATGTCTCACAAGACATATCGAGGTTTCCTTGTGAAACTAATGTCTTGGTTCCTTCATCTCACCATATGAGGCATGTCAGGATGAAGTCTACATTTCCTCCTACTAATCCACATAGGACCCTCCAGGGATAATGTCTCATGATGTTTCCTCAAACATCAACACTCCCTCTAGAGTTGGAGGTGACTCTTCCTCTGTCTTTTCTCCCTCTGAAATCGAAGGTAGCTCTTCCTCATTCTCTAGAGGTAACTCAATATTTTCTCCCTCTAGATATAGTACAACCTCCTCTACTTGGATCTATCATCATAGTGGTACTACAATCGGTCTTGACTAGCTATATCCATGATCATTAGAACTATCTCTACTATTTGGCATGGTCATGTCCTGGTAGGTACATTGCTCCTAAAAACTTCATGTCTCTGAGCATCATGTCTAGGAATGCCTCTCCTTGATATCATGTTGGAAGTTCTTGCCCTCCATGTCTTCCTTTTGCGACCATCATTATGGATCCTTCTCAGAGCTATTACCTGTGACATGCCTGGAACAAGAAACAAGAACAACAAAAAGCATCTCCTAGAGGAGATCAATTTATATTTTGCACAACTATATACAGTGACTCTTCAAATTATATGTCTTCTACTATGACCAACACACATCCATCATATACTCGATGTCATACGGCTACCAACACACATCCATCATATACTTGATGCCATATGGCTAACCATGTTGATTTTCTAGTGTTAAATTAGACAATAACAATTTTCTGCAAGTGGTAATTACTTCTAGTGATATACGATATTACTTTAGTAAACTCTAGAACATCACTAAGTAACTAGGAAAATTTCAACTTCTTAGAAACTCCGGTCTCTTCCTTAGATCACTTCCCATGTGTGAGAGAGAAAAAATGTGTGTCTATTGTTGTGTCTTTTTATAGTAATATTAGATTGATCCAAAAATACACATCTCTTTGAAAATTAAATTAAATTTTATTTCTTGTAAATAGTTGGAGAACAACTCTCCTAACTACCCAAAGGTTAATTTGGTTATAATCCATCCACAAAGTATTTGACTTGTTAAATTGTTCTTCCATAATTCATGGGATTCTTTGCATAAATATAGGTAGAAGTAAATATGCAGTACATTCCTCATGTTTAGGTAATTAAACATTTTTACTAGAAATTACTTCCCACCATAAGTTATGGAATTATTTCTATAATTTAGGTAGGAGTAAAAAGTAAATATGTTGTACATAGAGATTGTAACAACCCCATAAATTTAACACTCCCAACATTTTACTCTACTCTCATTTTCTCGGGCCCTCCTGTGAAGGAATCAAGCCCAATCCTGTTCTGATACCATGTTGTTTTTCTTCATATGAGATATGATAAATATATTATTACAATTATTAGTGTTCCATATATAGAGAACATATGGTGACCATCCATGAAAGGATGCCTCCCTTGGATAATCAATAACTATTTATTATTATCATTTACTTATTATAAATAGTATTTAATAATCAATAATTATATTATTAATTATTAGTCTAAGAGAATGTCTTCTCGATGTTGTCCAAACATCAACAAAAGGGATCATAATAAATACTTAAAATTAAATAATTTTATAATAAAAGAAAATGGTAAAATAAGTAACGGTAATCTATGGAGAAACCCTAATATAATAAAGAAATAAATAATGGATCCTAGGGATTATGTTATTTACCATGGGTTATATCTATAAGGATGGAGAAGAAGGAGAAAGGATCATCTCTTTCAGCTTGGGTTATAGAGGACAAGGCTAAGAATTGTTGGCATAGTAGTGGATTGAGGGCTCAAGGGTGACCTGTTGTTGAAGGATTAAAGTAGCCAGGTCTACGGTTGGGTGGAGATTTGTCCCCCATTCTTTGTTGCAGTTTTTCAGGTCAAAGATCGAGGTATTTCTACATTTTTGAAGTCACCAGTTTTGTTGATTTCTTCATTGGAGGTAAGTTCCTCACCTCTCACTGCTCCTGTGAGTATAAATAATTTTATTAAACTTTCCTAGAAATCAATGATTATTTGACTTGATATTTTTCCTTGGGTCATTTCTGTATATTGGGCCATTACATATGGTATCAGAGCGAGGTTCTAACCCTTAATACCTATGGACCCTCCCAATTAGATTAAAACAAGAAAAAAAAGGAGGTTTAAAAGACTATTATCAACACACATATTTAAGTTTATTTTTATCCAAGTTTGTGTTGGCTCCTCCCTGAACCATACAAGTGATGTTTTCTTTTTGGATATTCCTTCATCTTTGGTTGCTTTCTCTAAAGCACACTTATTTACCTTGTCTTGAGACATATATAAAGAAATTTATAAACTACCATGGGTGCGTTTTCAATGTTGTTCCTTTGCCATCTAAAGTTATTAAAGCATCTCTTTCACTTAATAGTTATGTGCTTTCGTCTTGCCTATTGTGTTGCATTGGCATATATTTTTATTGAGTTAGGGCTTAGATTTATGCATAGGAGTAGATATTTTCATGTATCAAAAGTGAAAAGGTGTAGCTCTCTCTCCAACCACGGAGTGATCGAGAGGTGTTGTTTGATTAGGCTTTCATGTTTTAGTTAAATCTCTCTCTTGGCATCATTAGTTTATTTATGTTGTGGGTTAACATAGCACATCTTCGGGAACACTTTGTTGTCAACCTAAACCTAAATAAACATGATTTATTCATGGTTTGAGTTAGTGATAATCTTCAATGGAATTTTATTCTTCTTCCATATTTAAAGCCAATGGAATATATTGGTGGAAAAAAGTATTACTCCGTTCAAAATTCGAAATCTAATTATGGGTATAGCCTTTGTTGATGTTGTGAATACTTATGACCCGATTCTTACTGGAATTCAGTAATTCAAAAAAAAAAACTTGATTTGGACCACCTTCTCTTATTTTAGGTTTTGCAAGAAACCCTCACATGCTAAGCCCACAACACCAGGAGCTTCCTCACAATGGATTTGTCTTTTCCACATGCTTAGATTCCATACCCCACTTTGTGTATACATCAAGGAGATAGCTCACAAGAACCCTGCTTACCAGATCTTGTCGTTTCTGGCATACTGGCATACTGGTCGAAAATTTGTAGGTTGACGACACTGGCATACTTATTTTGTTCTACATATGAAGGTTTCTTCGAGAGCAGAAATTGGTCATCAGACGTCATGTACTCTTTTGAGACAGACCGCGAAGGCATAATAGAGAGATATTCTTGATTTTCTGGCTCAGCCTTGTGTTTCCCTTATCATAGTTGCTATCATCATTAAACATAGTACCAATTATTGTGAGGATTTTCCTTGGCATCAAATCGTAATATACATGTTATGTCGTCATTTTCTGCGAACTCACAAATTATGAATTCCACAGGATTTCACATGCTTCCTTTCTATCTAGACCAAAATTCAAGGTTCCATCGCATCGGTAGAATATGAAGGGATGCTTACCATGTTTGTTGGTTCTTCATTCCTGGGACTAAGGATCACCTGGTTCTTTTCCTCTTGAACACATTCAGACTTCAGAGATATGAGTATTTTGTATTATCATTGTATTTAATACATACTCATATTATTAAAAGAATAATAACCATTAATACCATATTCTTTAATGTTGTATTATATTATATTTTTTAATGTTAATGTATTTAATACAATATTGTAATATTATACTACAATATTATATTAACGTGTGGTAGTACTTCCATTATAACTTTTGGGCATCTACATAATTCTAACTTTTGAGGAAAAAAAAACTTGATATTGAGTCCAACATTTACATGTTTCCACCACTTTCATTTAACACGGGAAGTTTTGTTATTGTAATCTAGATCTTGAAAGGATCACTACATGGGTGCCTCACTTAAGCAAATAAACCTTCCATTATGATATGAAATTATGTTAACTTTGAGGACATTATAACTTGATCAAAACATAGTAATCAATCCATGAAAATGATGGTATGAATGTTTCATTTACATGGTTTAACGATAATAGTTTTATTTTTTTAACACGTGGAATTGGCAATATTTTCACTCGGATTATTTGATTATTTTGTGGACAAATGTGAGGATGTTTGTTGGATGACATGTCTCGAATACAAGCAAATTTGAAAGTATGGTATTTGATCCTCTTTGTATTAGGGTTAATCTCTCTTCTATTTTGATTTATATCTTTGAAGATCATTATATTTTTTTATTTGTAGCTTGATTTCACATTATATGCAATAGTCAATACTAGCAGTGTCACTATTGTTGCTCTTTTATTGGTGTGTGGATGTTATTCATTGATTTGTGTTTAGTGGAACCCTGTCATTATGGTTGTTGTTCCTACTCACATATTTGTATTGTCATTTATCAATGGCAATGTGGTTATTGTCATCCCTATATTGGTACTATCTCTATTCAAATCATGTGTATAGCGGGTTCAATGACATTGCAATCATCCTCTAATTTTTTCTCCTTGTAATTGGTTTGGATCTGTGCATGTGAATCAGTTTATATGTTATCATTCACGAGGATTGTGACATGTTTGGTTGTAGACTGGGAAATTACTTGTTTCTCTTTAATATACGGTGATTGCTCACCTAGTTTTGTTTCTTTATGAAAGTATTTCAATGTCATCATAATCTATGACTGTAAGACTCACTGAAGCCTTGTTGACTAGCCATTGTTAGTGGAATCGAACGAGAGAACATTGCAAGTATTTGATCCTATGTGTTGGACTATCATTTTTCATTATTAATAAGTCTGAGTTCCTCTTAGTTTTAGTTACTATTGAGTTAATGTACATAGGCCCATGACAAATTAAGGTGATCATTTAACTTAATTTGTCTATGCTTATTGTAAAAAGAATAATTGGATGAAACCCGTAAAGGAATTTAGCCACAAAGTTTAGTTTCAAGTTTATCCCAAAGATGATTTTCATTTCATTATATGAAATTAAACAAACCAATAGATAGAGGATCAAGGTTGGTAAGATGTAGGGATTGGCCTCTTAATCTGTGATTACAACTGTTGTGTAATAATTAGTAAAGTATTGTTTCACATTGTTAATAATAGTGTGCCTTTGATTGTTGCAAGAAACTTTGAACTGTGTGTGAGAGAGAGAATTCATGCAAATTTGCATTCCCATCTATGTTTTTATAAATATATGTGATAACAATTAGTCTTAAGAATAAAAATGACCAAATTTGGTATTGTTTATTTGTTTTTTTTATGAAAGGAGTGTACATATGTTGTATACATTGTTTTTATCTTACTATGAGTGTATTGTTGTAATGGATTTAAGTCCCATTGTTGATTTGTAGTAATTAATGGTTACTATATTGTCTTACTCCGAGGACATCGCATCTTGAAGAGGAGAATAAAAGAGTTTGAATGAATGAATGAATTTTTGAAGGAAGAAGTTCCTTGTTTCCATCTTGCTACTTGAAATTTTTCTATAGAGTGATTGCATATGAGCCAATAGTTATTGAACAAAACATTATCATTTCTTGCTTGACATTTTGACTTATGTAGGTAATGGTAAAGGGTTGAATGTCATTTGCATGTGAATGTCTAAATGGTGAAACTTGCTAGGAAGAGTCTTTGCATGATTGAGTGACTTTATGCCTTAGCACATAAACTAATTAAATACTCACGTGCATGAGAATCATGCTCAAGGAAATATGAAATGGATTGAAATTTGGCATTGTCAATGTTTCATATGAATTTATTTTTAACTTTGCAATCTTTGGGAATATCTCATTTGATAGTGTATGCTCATTTAATAGTGTTGAATGAGCTTGTGATTTAGAGGCCTATTGAGCATTACTTTTCTATGTTTTCAAATCATGGGATGGAGTGAAGGCTATCCTTTAGAGTATCTTCAAGTTGGGCCGATGAGTACGCATCTATTATCAAGATTAAGAAGCGAGTATGAAAATGATTGGTTATATATTGGGAAAAATAAACTAATCCTTCCAAGGGTGATCAAGGATAATTACCAAGTGATGGATAAATCATTGGAGTTTAACCATTCCTTCATGTATGTGGATTAAGCAAAAAAAGGGGGGGTGGAAACTTGGCCTATAATAATGTAGATTTTAACCTTGTACAATTAATTACTACAAACATATTCTTAACAAAATAGAAAAGATACAATGGTAGACACACACATTACACATAGATTTTCACCCTGGAAACCCAAACCGGGAAAACCTGTAACATGTTTAGAGTTGCACCTCTAATATTCTATTCATAATATTCATTGTTTACAATAAAATATACATATAGGATCCTCCAGCATCCAAACCCATAATCCATTGACCCAGATTAGTCAATAACCCTAATTCCTTAATCAGAATTAGAAAAAAATCATCAAAAACCATGTGTCGAAAAACCACCAAAAATGGATGCAAAAAACCACCAAAAAAAACAAAAAAAATTTGCACCCTCCAAACCCCCTTTGCTCCCATATCAGTGTATAGTACATGGGATCAATTTTGCAATAATATAACACATACCCAACAAATAAGGTGACTATTTAGATCTCGTAATATGACAACCTTCTTGTTGTAATAAAAGGAAATGATAATAAGATAACAATAAGTATGTATTATGTGTTTTTCATCATGTTATGATATCTTAAGAACCTATGGTATTTACATATGATGTTATTTCATGTTGAAAATCTATGTCTTTGATAAAGATGTGGAGGATATAATTCTTATGATAGTATCTTCAGATTGCATGGAGATTTCTATGCTAAGATGTTTTATGATGACATGCATGAGCACGTGGTGATGACAATAATGTTGTATTCTCATGATGACATGTGAGAGTTAGAGTGTGGATTATTTCTATAAGATGTTGATATTATGATCATAACTAATGCATTGGTTGCATGTTGTGAGGTGATGATTGTCAGGTTATCCACCAATGGGACAAGAGGGCTGATCTATTTGATGATCTCATGGGAGCCCATAACCATGAAGGAGAATACTACAAGTAACACCTTATGGGATGGGGACAACTCAATCAACAACTTATGCTAGTAATTATTATGCCTTGTGTATTGAGTATTGATCCAGATGACTGGTGTATGTGAGTATTGATCCATATCACTGGTGTACATGAGGATTGATCCAGATCACGGGTGTACCTAAGTACTGATCCAGATCACTGGTGTACGTGAGTGTTGATCCAGATCATTGGTGTATGTAAGTATCGATCCAGATATCAAGGTTCAAAGAACGACTAGAGTGTTTCTCATCGATGAAGTTGTGGGATTGGACTTCGATGCATGGAGTTGTGTACCTGAGGGAGTATAAGGAGGGAGTTTTGGTCCATATTTTTGAGATGTCTAGTGTAATAAGTATTGATCCAAATGACTGGTGTATGTGAGTATTGATCCAAATCACTAGTGTATGTAAGTATTGATCCTGATTCTTGCTTGGAAGATGAGGTATGGTGCCTTAGATCCATGATAGACTGAGAGGCTTTAAGCCTAGTTGCAAAAGTTGGGAAGAGCCGCTAGAGTGTTTCTCATGCTTCCTGGGAGAGTTTGATGCCTGTTGTCTGATCCAGATTATTTTCGGCACGAAATGAGAGCGGAGATATAATACAGAAATATAAAGAGATATTGCAAGAGAGACAATAATATAACAGAGATATATAGGAAATATAACAAGAGTCACAGATATACAGTAATACACGATTTCTATTAATGAAATAAGCGTATAGAGACTGTACAAATACAGAGTGAAAAACTCGCTAGAATGGTGGCATCTTATCTCTAAGAAGAGATGTGACGGATACTCCTATTCGCAAGAAGATGATTATTACAATGAGGCTCCAAAGGCCTTTTTTAACATAAGTAAAATCCAAAACCCTAACCCCGAAAGATGAAAATCCAAAAGGTTTGCGGGCCCCGATGGGGTCAGTTGATACGTCAACTTCCCGGGGGCATAACTTTTTCATACGATCTTTGTTCGGGGGTGCTCGATACATCGTTAGAAATATCTATCCAAGGAATACAACTGTCGACAGCGAATATCCAGTCCAAAATGAATTCATATTATCGGATGTTTGATGCCCAAAAAACGTCGTTTAGGGCCTCAAAACGGCTCTGGAAGTTGAGGACCCGAAAAACTGCCAAAAATAGTAAATTACCAAAATTGCCAGAAAATTGTTTTGAGCCAGTTGGAAAAGGTGGGTGGCCACCGATATCCACCTAGATCAATCCTCCCTCCTTAGGAAGCAATGGTCTCCATTGCGTTGAGTGCCCGGGGGAGAGGGAAAAGCGTTTGTTGAATCTGCATCTTGATGAGCTACTTGCCTTGTTGGAGAAGTTGTGTTGTTTAGTTTGTTGAAGGTTGTCACGACCATGTGGCTGGAAGGGTTGGACCTTTTTAACCAATCTGGCTACATGAGATGCTTGTGTGCAGAAGGAATATTTACACTTTCTTTCAATCCTATCGACCTGCTTCTGTTGGATAGAAGATGCTTGGGCCGAGACTGTGGTGGTTGCAGTATTCTTATGTTCACCTTTTGAACAGATTGTGAAGAAGCTGGATTTTGTAGTATTATATACTAGCTTGCGGCATTGTTTAGGTGGAATAGTAATCAAAACTACCTCTTGTATTCTGTAGAGATGACCCCCAAGAGAAACAATGCCACTGCAGCGTCGAGACTCATAAACAGCATGGCGCTTCCACATATATGGTTGTCCCAAGAGAACATCACAGACATCCAGTGGGGAAACATCACATAATACCTCATCCTTGAAGGTTTGGATGCAGTATGACAATCGACACTGTTGGCTGACATGGAGATCTCATCCCTGGCGAAGCCGCCCAATGTTGTATGGTTGTGAGTGCGGTGTTGTCGACAATCCCAATTGTTTGACGACCTCTGTTGAGATGAGGTTCTTATGGCTTCCGCTATCAACAAAAAAATGCAGTGGGATCCCCTTCACCCACATATGTGAATGAAAAAGGTGCTCCCCCTCCTCAGGATCTGTTGGTTCTTTTGGTTGAATTGTTGCAGTCGCGACAATAGCAATGGGGTATGCGTCGATGGTATGTCTTTTACCAATATTTTCATAATCAGATTATGAATCAGGGTTCAGCTCCTTGTATTTGATCTCGGCCACCAATGACTATTTTGAGAGACATTCATCGATGTTGTGCCAGGGGATTTTGTGGAAATCGCACCATTTTCTGGTGTCCTTCTTTGTCTTCACGTGACCCTTCTTTTCCTGTGGCTTGGACTGTTTTTCGGGAGATTGTTTTTAGGGCCGTATTTATCATACTTTGATTGTTGCAAATTTGTAGACCCAAACTCCCGTTTGTTCTGGTGCTTAAATTTGTTCTCGATTTTAACAGCATATCAATAAGCAACAACGAGTGATGATATGTCTATAAATCCATTTTAGTTTGGATGTATCGGTGTGGAGCCCCACGGTATTTCAGAACCAAATGTCGTTCGGAGTCTTTGATACCTAGCTTGGTGCACAAGGTGTTGAAGAAATTGGTGAACTCTGGAACTACTTGGCCCCTGTCTTGCCACAGTGTGGTCCATATCATGTACTGGACCTCATAGTTTCCAACAGGGTAATATTGTTCCTTTACCGCATCTACAAAAAATTCCCAAGTGGGCTCGACCCCATATATTCCAAACTCCTATGTGGAACTTTGCTCCCAGTAATTTTCCCACCAATGTTTGACATGGGGGAGATCTTTAAGGAGTGCAAATGTGATATTTTCCCTATCAGAAAAATTATGAACAGAGAAATAACCTTCTAACATATTTAACCATTTTTCTAGGGAATAAGCATCTATTTGACCTTCAAATACGGGAATATCAAAATTAACATGTACCTTGAAAGGAGAGGTGCTTCCAAAGTGGTTGTTTGATGAATATGTGCCTGTTGCTATCGAAAGTCGTTGAAGGATGTGGGAAAAGTTCTCCTTCATTTTGTCCCTCTGTCGCGTGAGAGCTTGCTCAAGCAACAGATTGATAGGATCGTCTCCTCCGTCGTTTTTCTTTTCTTCCGCCATGGAGGGTTTCTTGGGCATGTCAGAGCGATTGTCTTCAAGAGAGACAAGCTCGAGACCCAACTTTCTATACTCGAACCTCATTGGGGACATGCACTGAAAAAAATGATCAAGAGCAACTTGCTCTGATGCCACTGATCCGGATTATTTTTGGCATGAAATGAGAGCAGAGATATAACACATAAATATACAGAGATATTGCAAGAGAGACAACAATAAAATAGAGATATATCATAAATATAACTAGAGACATAGATATATTGTAATTCACTATTTCTATTAATGAAATAAATGTACAGAGACTGTAAAACTACAGAGTGAAAGACTCGCTAGAATGGTGGCAGTTTATCTCTAAGAAGAGATGTGACGGCTACTCACATTCGCAAGAAGATGATTATTACAATGAGGCTCCAAAGGCCCTTTTTAACATAAGTAAAATCCAAAACCCTAACCCTAGAAGATGAAAATCCAAAAGGTTTACGGGCCCCGATAGGGGTAGTTGATACGTCAACTTCCCGAGGGCATAACTTTTGCATATGATCTTCATTTGGGGCGCTCGATACATTGTTAGAAAGATATATTTGAGGAATACAACTATTGACAGCTAATATCTAGTTCATAAACGAATTCATATTCATTGGATGTTTGATGCCCAAAAAACGTCATTTAGGGACTCAAAACAACTCCGAAAGTTCAGGACCTGAAAAACTGCCAAAAATAGTAAATTACCAAAATTGCCAAAAAATTGTTTTCAGCGAGTTGGAAAAGGTGGGTGGCCACTAATATCCACCTGGACCAATCCTCCCTCCTTAGGAAGCAATGGTCTCCATTGCGTTGAGTGCCCGGGGGAGAGGGAAAAGCGTTTGTTGAATCTGCATCTTGATGAGTTGTTTGCCTTGTTGGATAAGTCGTGTCACTTAGCTTGTTGAAGGTTTTCACGAACATGTGGCTGGAAGGGTTGGACCTTTTTAACCAGTCTGGCTACATGAGATGCATGTGTGCAGAAAGAATCTTTACACTTTGTTACAATCTTGTCGACCTGCTTTTGTTGGATAGAAGGTGCTTGGGTCGAGGCTGTAGTGGTTGCAGTATCCTTATGTTCACCTTTTGAACAGATTGTGAATAAGCTGAATTTTGTAGTATGAGATACTACATTGTGGCACTGTTTAGGTGGAATAGTAGTCAGAACTACCTCTGGTATTCTGTAGAGATGACCCCCCAGAGAAACAATGCCATTGTGGGGTCGAGACTCATAAACAACATGGTGCTTCCACATATATGGTTGGACTAAGAGAACATCACAGACATCCAGTGGGGAAACGTCACATAATACCTCATCCTTGAAGGGTTGGATATCATATGACAATCGGAATTGTTGGCTGACACAGAGATGTCGTCCCTAGCGAAGCCACCCGATGTTGTATGGTTGTGGGTGTGGTGTTGTCGACAATCCCAACTGTTTGACGACCTCTGCTGAGATAAGGTTATTCTGGCTTTCGCTATCAACAATAAAATGCAGTGGAGTCCCCTTCACCCACATCTGTGAATGAAAAAGTCACTCCCCCTCTTCAAGATTTGTTAGTTCTTATGGTTGAATTGTTGCGGTCACGACAATAGCAGTGGGGTCTGCGTCGATGATATGTATTTTATGAGTATTTTCAAAATCAGATTATGAATCAGGGTTAGGCTCCTTGTCTTTGATCTCGACCACCAATGAGTGTTTTGAGTGACATTCATCGGTGTTGTGTCAGGGGCTTTTGTGGAAATCACACCATTTTTCGATGTCCTTCTTTGTCTTTCCGTGACCCTTCTTTTCCTGTGGCTTGGACTGGTTTTCAGGAGACTATTTGTTAGGGTTGTCTTTATCATACTTTGGTTGTTGCATATTTGCAAACCCAAACTCCTGTTTGTTCTGGTGCTCAAATTTATGCTCGATTTTAACAACATATTGATAAGCAGCACCGAGTGATGAGATGTCTAGAAAATCTATTTCATTTTGGATGTATCTGTTTAGAGCCCCATGGTATTTCCGAACCAAATGTCATTCAGAGTCTTTGATACCCAGCTTGGTGCGCAATGTGTGGAAGAAATTGGTGAACTCTGGAACTGCTTGGCCCCTCTCTTCTCGCAGTGTGGTCCATCTCATGTACTGGTCCTCATAATTTCCAACAGGGTAATATTGTTCCTTTACCACATCCACAAAAAAATCCCAAGTGGGATCGACCCCATATATTCCAGACTCCTCTGTGGAACTTTTCTCCCAGTAAGTTTCCCACCAATTTTTGACATGGGGGAGAGATTTAAGGATTGTGAAGGTGATCTTTTCCCTGTCAGAAAAATTACGAACTAAGAAATAACCTTCTAACAGATTTAACCATTTGTCTAGGTCATCCACATCTATCTGACCTTCAAATACGGGAATATCAAAATTAACCTGTACCTTGAAAGGAGAGGTGCTTCCAAAGTGGTTGTTTGATGAAGATGTGTCTATTGCTATCAGCAGGCATTGAAGGATGTGGGAAAAATTCTCCATTATTTCGTCCCTCTGTCGCGTGAGAGCTTACTCAAGCAATAGATTGATAGGATCGTCTACTCCATCATTTTTCTTTTCTTCTGCCATGGAGGATTTCTTGGGAGTGAGAGAGTGATTGTATTCAAGAGAGACAAGCTCAAGACCGAACTTGCTATACTCGAACCTCTTCAGGGACATGCACTGAAAAAATGATCAAGAGCAACCTGCTCTGATACCACTGATCCGGATTATTTTCGACACGAAATGAGAGAAGAGATATAACACATAAATATACAGAGATATTGCAAGAGAGACAACAATATAATAGAGATATATCATAAATATAACAAGAGTTACAGATATACAGTAATACATGATTTCTATTAATGAAATAAATGTACATAGACTATAAAAATACAAAGTGAAAGACTCGCTAGAATGGTGGTAGCTTATCTCTGAGAAGAGATGTGATGGCTACTCGCATTCGCAAGAATATGATTATTACAATGAGGATCCAAAGGAATTTTTTAACATAAGTAAAATCCAAAACCCTAACCCTGGAAGATGTAAAGCCAAAAGTTTTACAGGCCCCAATGGGGGTAGTTGATACGTCAACTTCTCAGGGGCGTAACTTTTGCATACGATCTTCGTTTGGGGCGCTTGATACATCGTTAAAAATATCTATACGAGGAATACAAATGTTAACACCGAACATCCAGTTCGAAACAAAGTCATATTCGTCATATGTTTGATGCCCAAAAAATGTCGTTTAGGGCCTCAAAACGGCTCCGGAAGTTCAGGACCCGAAAAACTGCCAAAAATAGTAAATTACCAAAATTGCCAGAAAATTGTTTTGAGCCAGTTGGAAAAGGTGGGTGGCCACCAATATCCACCTAGATCAATCCTCCATCCTTAGGAAGTAATGGTGTCCATTGCGTTGAGTGCCTGGGGGAGAGGAAAAAGTGTTTGTTAAATCTGCATCTTGATGAGTCACTTGCCTTGTTGGAGAAGTTGTGTTACTTAGCTTGTTGAAGGTTGTCACGAACATGTGGCTGGAAGGGTTGGACCTTTTTAACCAGTATAGCTACATGAGATTCCTATGTGCAGAAGGAATCTTTACACTTTGTTGCAATATTGCCGACCTGCTTCTGTTGGATAGAAGGTACTTGGGTCGAGGTTGTAGTGGTTGCAGTATCCTTATGTTCATCTTTTGAACAGATTGTGAAAAAGCTGAATTTTGTAGTATGAGATACTACCGTGTGGAACTATTTAGGTGGAATAGTAGTCAGAACTACATCTGGTATTCTGTAGAGATGACCAACCAGAGAAACAATGTCACTGCAGGGTTGACACTCATAAACAACATGGCGCTTCCACATATATGGTTGGCCCAAGAGAACATCACAAACATCCAGTGGGGAAAAATCACATAATACCTCATCCTTGAAGGGTTGGGTTTCATATGAAAATTGGCACTGTTGGATTACACAGAGATCTCGTCCCTCGCGAAGCCACCTGATGTTGTATGGTTGCAGGTGTGGTGTTGTAGACAATTCCAACTGTTTGACGACCTCTGCTGAGATGAGGTTCTTCTGGAATCCGCTATCAACAATAAAATGTAGTGGGGTCCCCTTCACCCACATCTATGAATGAAAAAGGTGATCCCCCTCTTCAGGATCTGTTTGTTCTTCTGGTTGAATTGTTGCGGTCGCGACAATAGCAGTGGGTTCTACGTCGATGATCTATATTTTACCAGTATTTTCATAATCAGATTCTGAATTAGATTTCATCTCCTTGTTTTTTATCTTGGCCACCAATGATTGTTTTAAGTGACATTCACCGGTGTTGTGCCACGGGCTTTTGTGGAAATCGCACCATTTTTCGATGTCCTTCTTTGTCTTCTCGTGACCCTTCTTTTCCTGTGGCTTGGACTGGTTTTCGAGAGAATGTTTTTTAGGGCCATCTTTATCATACTTTGGTTGTTGAAAATTTGCAGACCCAAACTCCTGTTTGTTCTGGTGCTTAAATTTCTGCTCAATTTTAACAGCATATCGATAAGTAGCATTGAGTGATGAGATGTCCACAAAATCAATTTCTGTTTGGATGTATTTGTGTAGAGCCCCACGGTATTTCAGAACCAAATGTCGTTCAGAGTCTTTGATACCCAACTTGGTGTGCAAGGTGTGGAAGAAATTGGTGAACTCCAGAACTTCTTGGCCCCTCTCTTGTCGCAGTGAGGTCCATCTCATGTATTGGACCTCATAGTTTCCAACGGGGTAATATTGTTCATTTACCGCATCCAAAAAAAAATCCCAAGTGGGCTCGGCCCAATATATTCCAGACTCCTCTGTGGAACTTTGCTCCCAGTAAGTTTCCCACCAATGTTTGACATGGGGGAGAGATTTAAGGAGTATGAAGGTGATCTTTTCCCTGTCGAAAAAATTATGAACAGAGAAATAACCTTCTAATAGATTTAACCATTTGTCTAGGGCACCCTCATCTATCTAACCTTCAAATACGGGAATATCAAAATTAACCTGTACCTTGAGAGGAGAGGTGCTTCCAAAGTGGTTGTTTGATGAAGATGCACCTGTTGCTATTGGCGGGCATTGAAGGATGTGGGAAAAATTCTCCATCATTTTGTCCCTCTATTGCGTGAGAGATTTTTCAAGCAACAGATTCATAGGATCGTTTGCTCCGTCGTTTTTCTTTTATTCTTCCATGGATGGTTTCTTGGGCGTGTGATAGAGATTGTCTTCAAGAGAGACAAGATCGAGACCCAACTTGCTATACTCGGACCTCGTTGGGGACATGCACTGAAAAAAATGATCAAGAGCAGCCTGCTCTGATACCACTGATCTGGATTATTTTTGGCACGAAATGAGAGTGGCGATATAACACAGAAATATACAGAGATATTGCAAGAGAGACAACAATATAACATAGATATATCGGAAATATAACAAGAGTCACATACATACAGTAATACAGGATTTCTATTAATGAAATAAATGTACGGAGACTGTAAAAATACAAAGTGAAAGACTTGCTCGAATGGTGGAAGCTTATCTCTGAGAAGAGATGTGACGGCTACTCGCATCGCAAGAAGATGATTATTACAATGAGGCTCCAAAGGCCTTTTTTAACATAAGTAAAATCCAAAACCCTAACCCCAGAAGATGAAAAGCCAACAAGTTTGCAGGCCTCGATGGGGGTAGTTGATACGTCAACTTCCCGGGGGCGTAACTTTTGCATACGATCTTCATTTGGGGCGCTCGATAAATTGTTAGAAAGGCCTGTACGAGGACTAAAACTGCTGACAAAAAATATCCAGTTCGGAATAGACTCATATTCGTCGAATGTTTGATGCCCAAAAAACGTCATTTAGGGCCTCAAGCGGCTCCAGAAGTTTAGGACCCGAAAAACTGCCAAAAATAGTAAATTACCAAAATTGCCAAAAAGTTGTTTTGAGTCGGTTGGAAAAGTTGGGTGGCCACTGATATCCACTTGGATCATTGTGGATGGTGGCATTATACTAGTTCAGAAAACGGTGATGTGGAAGATAAGGATGGGATAACATAATCAAAGTTAACTTCGGTAATAATCAAAGTTAATCATGCCCTGTATTATTATAAATAAATAATAATAATAATAATAATAATAATAATAATAATAATAATAATAAAGTAAAATAATTATTATAAAGGGATCATAATAAATAATTGGATAATAAAAGAAAATGGTAAAATAAGTAACGGTAATTTATGGAGAAACCCTAAAATATTTAATAAAGAATTAAATAATGGATCCTAGGGATTGGGTTCTTTACCATGGGTGGAATCTATATAAGGATGGAGAAGAAGGAGAAAGGATCGCCTCTTTTATTTTGGGCTATAGAGGACAAGGCTAAGTATTGCTAGCATATTAGTGGATTGAGGTCTCGGGGGTGACCTGTTGTTGAAGGATTAAAGTAGTCAGGCCTACAGTTGGGTGAAAAGTCATCCCCCATTCTTTTTTGTGGTTTGTTAGGTCAAATATCGAGGTATTTCTAAATTTTTTAAGTAATCATTTTTGTTGGTTTCTTCATTGCAAGTAAGTTCCTCACCTCCCACTTCTCATGTGAGTATAAATAATTTTATTAAACTTTGTTAGAAATCAATGATTATTTGACTTTATATTTTTCCTTGGGTCATTTATGTAGATTGGGTCATTACACTATTCTTGGCTAATAGTTTCCAATGGGGTTCAGAGACCAGAAAAGCTAATCCTCCTCCTCTTTTAGTTTCACAAAACATCTTCACAAGTTCTAAGTGTAGTTCTCCCACGTGTCTACATCTTCTTCTCCCAGGTTGAGTTCTCTCCTAGTCAACCAGAGTTATTGCTTTGTATCTCTATTTCCTTAAGAAATTTTCCTCAAAGTATGATACCCTTTGGTTTTTATCTCACGAATCAAATGCCCTAGGAGTTTGTGTGCTTCCTTGCATATAATCCAATGGTAAAAACCTTTTATAACTTTAACCCCCTTCCCAATTCTCCAAATACCCCACTTTCCAATCAAGTGGAAAGCCGAAATAATTGTTTCCCAAATGATTGATGCATTTTGAGTTACTTTTAAAAGTTTTTTAGATCCAATCTTCTATTGAGTCTGGAGAGATGTATTTGTCTTTTTTAACTTGAGCCCAAATCCCAGAGCCTTGAGCAAGCCTCCAAACATTATTAGCAGCAAGAACCTTTGATAACAAAATGATATTCTTAAGACCCCATCTACCTAGAGATTTTGGGATAGAAAACCTTTTCCAAGAGGCTAAAACCATTATTTTCTCACTAACCTCTATGGACCAAATAAATATAAAGTATAATTGTTGAATTTTGTCTAGGATTCCTTTTGTAATCTACACAAGTGACATTCAATAAATAGGGATGGCTTCAAGGACTGCTTTGACCAAACAAGTCTACCACCTCTCAATAGCCAATATTTGTTCCATGTATTAAGTTTTTTCTCTATATTCACTAGTAGTCACTACAGATTACCTTTTCTGTAAAGATTTTCTTTCATATAAAAGTCCAAGTATTTTAGTCCAGCATCTAGATCCCCTACCTGGTAAGTGAAGACATGAGAGATTTTATCCGTTTTGGTCTTTAAGAGACCCCAGAAAAGAAGAAAATATTAAACAATATTTATCTCCATTTCAGTGGCCTCACAAAAGAGTTACATGATCTCATGAAGTTTCTCAATCATTATTTTGTATCCTTCACAGAGGATTAGTATATCGTCAACAAAAATTAGATGAGTGACATTGCAAGAGGGGCACGTGCTAATGCCTTTTAGGATTCCATTCCCAGAGGTTTCCTTTAGGGATCTACTAAAACCTTATTTTACCAATAGGAAGAGGGGGAGGATAGAGGACATCCTTTTATAATCCCCCTTTTAGGTTTTAAGAAGGGGGAGGAAACATTGTTTAATAAAATTACAAATGAGTTTGAGTTGATCCTACTCATTACCCATATGACAAGCCCAAAACAAAAACCCAAATGAATAAGAATGAGTATGATATATAACCAACTCATCCAATCAAATGATTTGGATAGATCAACTTTTAAATTTATAGCTTTAAGATTCCTAGTCTTGATCGGCTGAAGCCCTTCTTACGCTACTCCCACAACCTCATGAATTTGGTACCCTTATAGGAATCCAAACTGTTTAGGGGAGATCCACCTCGAGATAATGTCTTTCAATATTCGAGCTAAGACATTAAAGATTATTTTGTTGATCCGAAATCGGATCCAGAAGCCTGACAGGGCTTGAAAAATGCTCAAAAATTAAATTGCTCGGAATGCGACGAAACCTATGCCATTACGTTTGTCTCGTCTTCCTGATTCCAGTGGTATATTTACTTTGTCAAACGGGCTCCGTATGGAGAAGATATCGCGTTCTGTCCGAAAAGTCAAACAGGCAAAAAAAAAAGTTGTTGACTGTGCAGTCCGTACAGTCTGTACGGACGTTGATGTGGCATGTTCGTACGCTGACGTGGCAGGTCCGTACACCAACATGTGGCAGGTTCATACAGCAACATGTGGTGGCTCCAGGGAGTGACATGTGGCATGCAGATTTGGTCGATTTGGCATACGGTTGGACGTATCCAAAGGTGACACGTGTCACCACTGAAAGGGTGACACGTGGCACGGGTAACGTCGGCAGCTGAAGTGGCAGGATGACACGGCAGATTGAGGTGGCAGTACGGTTGACATGTGGTAAGTACGTGGTCCAATCAGCGTTCAACACGTGTCGTGGTTTGGTTGGTTTTTAAGGTGCCACGTGGCCCAGTCAAGGGATGCCACGTGGCACCCCGTAATTAGTTCGTGGTTTATTTGTTAAAATTTGGTTATTTCATGGTCGGGGGTCGAACCCGCGACCTCCGGTGGGCGAACGGACTGGCAGAACGGGCTAGCCACCCGGGCGGCCGGTGGAACTTGTTAATCAAACGGCATATTTTGTTTTTAAATTTGGTTGAAGTTTTATATGGCGGTAAAAAGGATCGGGGCTTAGCCCCAGCCCTCGGTGCACACATGATCATTCAATCGTGACTGGGAGCGCGACGCATATGGCGCGCGGTTACAATTTTAAAAGCCACGGTTCCGTTTACATGCCACATGACCCGGGACTGGACCGAGAACAAAGGGGCTAGCACGTAATGCATGGGGCGGGTGGCCACATGCACGACCCATATGACCGAGAAAAAGGTGTGCACGCAAGGAATCGGGGGCTTGCGCCCAATGAACTATATAAAAGTGGGTTTTGGTTATAAAAAATTGGTTTTTTAGTTGTTAAAATGCCTATTTTTGGTTGATTCTCTCCATTTTTGGGGGATATTGGGCATTTGTTTTGGCCAAATTCTTGGAGGAAGTTGGAGTTGAGCAACCAACTTCAAGGCTATATAAACTAGGCATGTTTGAGGCCATGAGCAGTCAGTCAGAGTAGAGTTATGTTGGAGAAAAGCCAAGCCAAAGTCAGTTTGATGCAGAGAAGCTTTGGAGGTGGAGACGTTGTCGGATCATTTTTGGGAGCTCCGGACATCCGTTTTGCGTGCCGTTTTCTTTGTAGGGTTATAGAGATCTGGGAGAAAAAGACCAGATCATTATTGTAGCCATTTGGCATTGCAGCGATGTACTTTTGATCATTTGAACAGAAATAAAGAAACCTCCCCCACAGAGAAAAGGCCCGGAGACGTAGGCAAAAGTTGTGCCGAACTCCGTTATCAATCTGCATGTTATGGTTTGTTGTTTATATTTTCATTTCAGATCTACATATGTGTATTTGGTTGTTATATTTCCTCTTCTTTCCTCATTCTTTCACTAAGTTTCTCAAATGGTTAATTAACGCATGCAAAATTAAAACTCAACCATAGTCATTTAAAAGATCCTACGGATCAAGTGGTATCAGAGCTAATTGACGTTTGGATTTGAGTTGCATGTTAACCAGAGAAAAGCTACAGAGTGGTGAAGGCGAGCTTGTTGCAGAGAATCCATTAATTGGATTGAGAAAGAGAGCTTCTCACAGTGAGAAGATGGCAACGGAAGAAGGGATTTCTCAAGAAGAGAAAGAGTTCTGGAAAACATTCCATGCTATGTCGGAGATGGTGACAGTTTTGTACGAAGATTATTTGGAACGGAAACGACCAGTTTTGGGTAATTATTCAAAAGGAAAAAGTGAAGAGGAAGAGGACCATCCTCACATTTCTCCTTCACCTCCATCAACACCTCCTTCTTCTCCTTCTTCTTCAAGTTCAAGTTCTAAATCTAATGAGAAGAAAAATGTTCATAAGAATAAACATGAAATGCCATTGTTAAAACTTGATGTAAAATTAGAGTTGCCCATATATGATGGTAAAGTAAATGCAGAAAAACTTGATAATTGGATCAGGCAAATGGAGGTATACTGTAGTGTGCAACAGATCAAGGATGAGGCCACACAAATTAAGTTGGCATCTTTGAGACTTGCAGGTACATCTCTTATCTGGTGGCAAAGCAAGCTGCAAAAAGGAACACAAGATGTGGGTAATGTATTTACATCATGGAAGAATTTCATTTCTACACTTAGGAAACAGTTTTATCCTTTGGGTTATAAATAAAAAGCAATCATTGAATGGCAATCTTTAAAGATAAGAAAAGGACAATCAGTGCAAGAATACACCGATGGATTTAGAAAAATGGCATTAATGTTAGACATTCCTTTGCAAACACAAGAAACCCTTATGAAGTATATAGGAGGTTTGCCTGCGCATATTAGAAACATTGTTTTCATG